>JANAVB010028196.1:28578877-28895811 GCA_029216955.1 Iris pallida | reverse complement strand
TGTGCTCTCAAGTTCCTAATCGTCTTCTATAGTGGACCCCTCCTCCAGGCTCCAACAAACAATGGCTTTTCTGCCCCCTTCTGTAGTCTCTCCCCAAACACAACAACTTCAGCCTCTATAAGAGATGCATCTATGAAATCAGGTGTCTACATAATATTTTTCGACACCATATTTCCAACATAGAAGTGTTTACCCGCATCACTTGATTGCTAGCACAAAGCAATGCTTCCAGCAACGCATTAAGAGTGTCGCTTTAATCTCACCACACCATTTTGATCTCACCACTGTGATCCACAATGTCATTGCGAGAGCACCAGAATGTTGCCATGTTCACCACGATTCTGCCAAGACCGCACATCAATTGTGTACCCCCTCTAACCAAAATTCATGTGTTCGTCCGTTTTGACAAAACTAAATGTCTAACTAATATCAATCACCAATTTTGTGTATACAAATGGGGCCATGATATAGGGGCAAAACTTCTCTACCTATATAAAAGTTATTGTTTTTGTGGGCCCTTCCCTGAATTGATCAGTTGGCCCCTATGCAAGGAGATTCTATTGCCCTGCCCCCCATATCAAGCCCCCATGAGAGCCAAACAGAATCGGGGGGGGGGGGGGGGGGGGGGGGTTCTTTTGATGATCACATTTCTGTCCAATTTCTCACGGAGCCGTACGTGGACGTTGCCACTCATACAGCTCGGCCGTTCTAATTCTCATAAACCTAGCTAATTCTAATTCTCATAAACCTAGCTAACATATAATATCACAACAGTAACAAACAAGTGTTCTGAGATTCCACTCTAAGCCTACAACTACAAAACTACTAACGTAATAAATATAGTGCCCCACATGTCGTATTCTTCTAGCTCCGTCCCTAAATAGATCCTTTACATATAAAGGGATGGAAAGCCTTTTTTCTCTTTCAAATTGTGTGAATACGGCCATTTCGGTAGGAGTTGGAGGGTCGGAACTGCCGAAACCAATACCCAAATGAAGGGTCCGAAACCGAGTTTTTGAACCTAGCTATTATTTTCAAAAGCCGGCTTCACTTACAAACCACGACATCAACATAACCGGACACGTCGGCCAACACATGAACACGATTACCTCGACCCCGAGTATCACCGCACCCTCCTCGAGGAAGAGCGTCATGTGGCTGATCAGGTTGAACGGCGCGTCAGCCAGACCCACGGCCCACGTAGAGCGTCCCGCCGCCACTCATCTCTATCGCCTCCACCGCCCTCTCGAACGCCCCAGTGTTTTCCACTCATCCCCCACCGCCCCCGAAACTCCCGGATGTCGAACTCCACCGACCCGGTCTCCCGACATCAAACTCCCCGGGTCCAGGCGGACGACCCCGAGCGCCGTCGCTGCTGCAGAATTGGCGCGGTTGTGCCGGTACATCGACAAGAAGACCGACGCATCCAGAGGAGCGCCACGAGGGATGATCTGGCGGCGCTGGTAGAAGCGGTGCCTGCTGCTCTCCGCGTCGCTTCTTGATCCCTTCGAGAAGCGTTTTTCCTCCTTTCTCGTAGAGAAAGGGCGAAACTTGCACCGATCGAGAGGCCATGCTGGCGGGAAGTTGGAGGTGGAGATGGATGTCCATTGAATTTTTAGGGTCTTTGCATGGGAATTTTGGGGGAGGAGGAAATTACGGTTAGGGTTTTAAGTAGGGTTTTGGGAAGTTTTCGTGGTGGTTGGAAAGAGCGGGAGTTTTTGTTTAGATTGGATTGAACTGAGATAATTGATGTCTTTTAACAGAAGTAAATATTTAATAATTGGCTTATTTACAATTTGATATTCGAAACTGTTTTATTTTTTAACTTAATACTCTAAAAAAAATTACTGACAAAAGATAGTGAAAATTAAAATACCTAAATATATCAAATAATTTAGAACTTTATGTTTTTTTACTTAACTATTTAAATATTATGATGATTAATTAGTAGTTGACCTCATTCCTCTTACTTGAGTTACACAGTTTCTATCTGTTCTCTTTTTAGGTAATTAACTAACAGTTGTTCCACAATTTAGAAGATATATTAATTCTTAGAATTATTAATGGTTGATTTTCTATTGCACAATTTTCTGAAATTTAAAATTATATTGAAATTATACTAAAATTTGAATTAAAATTTAAAAATACTTCATTACATTGTATACATATTTTTGTTTATTATTATTATAGATTTAATTAATTTATAACGTACTTTTTATTTAATGGATAAAATAGAATATTCAAAAAATAATATATTTTTTTCAAAAAATAATACAAACCCATGATACAAGCTTAGTCTTTTTTGAGTATTTAAAATCGGACCCATGATCCAAAAAAAAAATATTTGATACATGTATGATCGGAGTTCAACCGGATTCAACCAGGTTTGACCGATTTTTGTGAACTGTATAGTTAAATTGTAAATATATTATGTACATTGATCAACAAAAATAAAAAGAAAAGGAAAATTAAACCATTCTACATGGCTTAACAAAAACATAATTTGCTAGTATACATCTAACTCTCACTCCAGTAACATGTTTAGTTTTTATATCTAGACATATAATGAAGAGATGAAGATGATTATGTAATAAAAAAAGAAAAGAAAAAAAAAAGATGATTATGTAATCCGAAGGTAAAAATTAAACTGATCCATATAAAAATCCAAAGGTAAAAAGCCAATACAATTCTTTTAATATACACAATCAAATATAAATTTAAAATGTTGAAAGAAATATTAAATAATCAGTAGAAGGAAAAAACCACCAATATATAGAATTAAAGTTTAAAAATATGAGGTCCAACGTGATAGGTCAATAGAATTGAAAGTTGTAGAAGACCCCTTGTTATCGTCTTATATTTTAGAAGAGTTACGAAGATGATAAGAATGGAAGTCCTTCCATATTCAATTAACAAATAGGGTTAAAGATTAGAAAGAGTGAGAAACCTTTCAGCTTCCACCCTTTTAATGTTTTTTTAACAAGAACCGGTTTGTTCAAATGAATTTTGGTTCGGACAATTTACGGTTAAATCCCACTTACGTAAGAAACTGTTGGTTCTTTAAAAAACAACAGTTCACGTCAGATGGCCAAATTTTTTTACAAAATCTGATCAGATCCGATACAACTGATGGTCCAGTCTAGTTATGATAATATGATTTTATCTACTTTTTTTTGTATGATGCTAATAATAAAAAATGGCAAATTATAAGGGCATATGCAAAGTTGATCATGACTAGCCAAAAGTAAATTTTGATTTATTTACAAGTTTGTCATTGAAAAAACTACTCAGGACTACCAACATGTGAGTATAAGTTAATTTTTTTATTTTTTTTGCTCTCTTCTCTTTTCTCACAAGAAGAATGAAGAAGAACAAGAAGAAGAAAAAGATGTGTCATATGTCATTGTATGATATATATGGGAAAAGTTTTTTCTAAATATGTCCTTAGTATGATAAAGAGATCCTATCTTATTGTAGGCTACAGTATTCTGCCGCGTGTCCTCCAAACCGCCACGTCTCGGTTCCCATATCCGCTCCTCCAAATTTTTTTCTTTTTGGAAGAGAAGTTGTACAGAAATAGAAAAGGATAGGTAACAGCAGGAGATGGAGGTGGGGCTGACGATCGTGACTGCACTTTTTCTACTCTTCTTCTAATTATCAATATCAAGGTCTTCTTTCTCTCCCCCTCCATCTATTTTTTTTTTTCGTCACGTTAAAATAATAAACTAACGAACACAACAAAATTTTTGCTCCAAGACACGGACACGGTACAGATGTGTCATATGTGTGTCCTGTTGTATTTTGTAGGCAGGAGGCATATATGGTTTATGGGACGAGAGTTTGATTGGTCTGTGTTCAGAGTGTTGTGTTGTGTACATCTGGGTTGACCATTTTGGCGAGTGGGCTGCCAACTGATTGTGCACATGGTGGGACCATGCATAGCCGGACGTGATTTAGTGTCCGATACGACACGGACACGACACCCATTTTCCCAGTCACGGATACGCTGCTGATGCGTAGGGAAATACGCGTGTACACACATCTTCCTAAATATGGACTATACTGGGCACAGGGTTGGATTGGGAAAAGGTCACGAAGTTTGTACTATAGCTCATTTTTCTCCTGTAGGAAAATGGACTATACACCATATCTCGGTAGCTTGAACCATTGCCCAAGAGTAAGGTGCTATATACTTCCGTGAAAATAACCCTAGGAGCTATGTTGCATGGGAACACTGTTGACATGTCTGACAGACACGACGACGACACAAACATGAAACATATTTTGCGTGCGGCGTGCCCTAGTGTATTATGTAGTATGTGTGCTGATACACTCAGCACTGATTTTTGGAGTGTCTGTACAGAGGCAGGAATTTAAAAAGGAGGGGGGGGGGGGGGGCAACCTCAAATATAAAACAGAAATTTATTAATAAAGTTCGAAGGGGGCCAAAGCATAAAATTGATGAAAATTATGAAGGAAAAAGTAAAATCTGATGTAAATATGTATATAGAAATTGAAAATTACAAATTCCGGAGGGGGCAAAACATAAAATTGATTAATTTTTTTTTAATAAGACTGATGTTTAACTCGGAAGCAAAAAATTTAGTGGGGGTAACTGCCCCCACTCGCCCCCATGTAGGTCCGCCCCCGATGATCGTTGGCCCCCGTTTTTTCTCCTTGGTTCACCAGCTACTTTAGCACTCTTCGAAACCCCTTTACCCTACCTCTTCCACTCAGAATGAGGCCGTTACTACCCTTGAGATCCTTATGACGGGTTTCGAGTCCATGCAAAAAGTAAGTAACCCTTCAAGGTTCCTTTATGGATTTTTGTGACAAGGCTAGCTATATGGATATTTTGACAAAACATAAGTCTTAGGATGTGAAATCATTAGATTTTTACAGAATTTTATATTGAATACAATTCAGAATTGCTACCAACCAATAATCACACTTATACTGATTGGTAAGTTGGCAATCATTTGCGAGTGGCTCTGTGAATGGTGCTTATATGAACTTTGGTATTTTCAGCCGTGCTTAGCGTGTAAATAGGTAGGTGTATATTAGAATGTATCCGGTATAAAACATTAGTGAAAATGCTCAAGTCGACTTCTAAAATAGTGAGCCCTTCTGAATTGTAAACTCGTAGACGTGTTTAGAACTAGTTAGCCGTGTCAAGGACCCGAGGCAGCTTGAGATTTTCCAGCTTGAAAAGAGTAGGGAGAGTATGTAAGCTGCGTTATGTTACGCTTGTAATTTAAGCATTTTAAGTTATCACTAATATCTTCTCCAACAGCTTCAACTTATTGCCGCTCGAGGTTTGCATATTTTTTAATTAAGTTTGACTTTGATACGAGTGAATGAGGCCTAATGTGTTTTTAGCACTCCTGAGTGATTTTTCTCCTTTTTTTATTTCCTGGTTGGTCTCTTTAAGAGGAAATTACTGTTTTTTCATTATGCTTTTCTGTTGATATAAAGTTTGTGTTGATCTTCATAGAGAAAAGCGCCTAATGATGTCTTACTGGTAGCTAGTCATAATGTTTGATACCAATTTATATGCTTGGATATCCATTTCATTTGATTCTGAAGTAATAACTTATGATTAATAAGTGCCTTACTCAATTACTTGAAATTGGCTTCTTGCATGGAACTTTTTCAGTTGATTACTATAATTTAGAGTTGGACAAATATCTAGCAAAATGCTTCTAGACATCAGACAAAGGATTCTAGTATAGAGTAACATAATTCCGAAACTATATACATTTCAATAATCTGTTTAAATCTGTAGCAAATTTTAAATTTGAATTAATAAAAACTTCTGGTGCTTGGATGATAAAGTGATTCCAATTGACTATATACTCCAATTAACTTATTGTGATTTCCTGCTTGACTTCAAATTGTGTTACATAGCAGAGGACGGCTATCATGGAATGGAGTATAATCGCATCTCAAACTTCCAAGGAATATATAAGAACCTGCACATGCCAGCAGTGATCATTGGAGGAGCATTTGTTTTGATTGCCCTGATCCTTTCAACCCATTTGATTCTGCAACATCTCAGATCATACAATAACCCGTCTGTAAGTTGTGCTCCAGTGTTTATATTATGCACGCTATAAAGTCTAAGTCTTTTGTTTGTTTGTGTTGGTCAATTCTGTTACTACTTTTTTATTTTGGATATCCTAAATAATTGATGGTGTCTAAAATTGTAGATATTGTAAATTTTTATGCTCGGGCACATATATTCGGAACATGTTATGTGTCATCCATGTATTAGGGATCCAATTCAACTTCTTTACCATAGGCTCCGACCACCTTCAAGTCAGCAAATCACAGAGATCCAACACCCTTCTGCTTCCGTTGGCCACTATGGTCGCTCACGAGTGGTTCCAACACCATAGTTTATATCCCTCAACTTTCCCTCTTCTCCTTCCATGGCCCTGGAACCAGTTCCAGCGCCATCGAGACTTCGACGACATCTACTCTCTTGTGGAGATTCCAACATACTCATTACCAGTAATGATAATGTCATCAACACTGAAGAGGGAGTGTTGTCTTGTCTCTCGTCCCGTTTTAGTTTTCGGTCCACTTCAACAAAATATAGTGGCTACATTTGGGAGATAAATTATGTCTATGATGGGAGCGGAGGAGGGCTTGGACCGTTTGGATATTGATTTCCTCTATGTATGTATGTACCATTCATATCTATATTCATATTGAGAAAAAATCAGTGTAATTTTTTGGCGGTTAGGGTTTGAGAGTTGAGGACCGTCACATGTAATTTGTTTCTGAAATTAGTAGAATCATCTCCGATCTTCGCCTGTGGAGTAGGTCACCCTGACCTAACCACATTAAATCTGTGTATCTTGTGTTTTTTTCTTTATTTTTGTTGAATCTTGTGTTTGCTCTAATAAGGAGTCCATGACATGCACGAGAAACCAATTTCTTGTACTATTGCTGCCACCTGTTGAACTGGTCAAACCAATCTTAAGTAGATTATTTGAGACCATATATGGACTTCTGAGATGGCAAACCACGTACTCCCCGATATGTTCAAAACTGGAAGGTTGTTGCATATAACAGTCTTAGAATGATCCCCGTTGAGGAAGACTTTCTTTATGCCCCCACTTGGGGTTGACAACTAAGAATATGAGCACCTAAATGATATTAAGTTTTACTAAAGGAGAAGTCCTTATAATCAATCCCATATTGCTATGTGAAGCCTTTGGCAACAAGACGAGCCTTCAAGAGCTAAACAATATAATCTTGATCGTGTTTTGATGGTGAATATCCAATGACAACCAACCCATTTATGCCCCCAAAGGAAGAAAGATATACCATGTGCCATTACGTTGAAAAGAAAGCATTTCTTTATTCATTGTAGCACGCCATCCGGGATGGTTAAGAGCTTCCTGGGGAGAAGAAGGAATCGAAACGAAGGTTAAAGAGCTAATAAAATGACAAAGCAGGAGTTAAATGCTGGTGTGAAACTGTGTAAATGATGTATTGTACATGGATGTTTCTTCTGAACAGCAACGGTGCGGTAATCAGGCTCTCAAAGACGGAATAGAAACAAAGGATAAGCAAATAAAAATGTCCCAAACAAGAGTTAAACGATTGTAATAAACAAAGTATAAACATAATGCAGCATACAAGAATGTGGTTTCTTTTGGACAACAATGGGGCGATCATCAGACTGTTTGGCGGAGAAGTGGTAAAAAATAATTGTTTCTGGGATAAAGGAGATGGGGATGGTGGTGAATCGATGATGGCAGAGGGGTGGCGACTTGGGAACCTAGGATTTTGGCAGAGGGGATCAGTTTAGGAACCTAGGGTTTTGGTGGAAATGGTGAAGAGCATATTGCTCGGATACCTTGTTGAAGTTGAGAGTAACTCAACTAAATGATTACATTTTAGGGCTCTAGGCAAAATAAGGATACAAAAAGTGACAAGGATGAAGAATAGACAAGAAGATAATAGCTAACCATGTGACATGTGTACAGTGTACTGACATCACTAGAGCTATGTAGAAAGGTAAAAGAATACACATTCTTCTAGAGTTATTTATAATTTTTTGTTGATCAGGAGTATCAAAAGAAGCTTGAATTGTTCTCTAATACTTTTTAGCCCATGTTACATTGATGGGACGGCAAAGAATTGGAAGTGTTGCGAAATGGATGGCTACATCTTCTAGATGTAAAAATCCTCCACACATGAATTATCATTTTAGTACTGTAGGTCGAGTTTTGGAGAAATCATGTTTTGGGCATGCATGGCTGGGTCATTTATTTTGAAGTCTTTGAAACTTCTTTATTATAGTTTCCTCTAGTTGGTTTCTATTGGGAGTCTCCAAGTGTCAAATTTGCCGGTTGTCAAAACAAAAATGACTTCATACCAATATATTTCAAGAAAATAGATGATCCTTTCGATTTAGTTCATTCCAGTGAGTGGGGACCATCATAAAGCAGAAAACAAGTTTTGCGTATTGTGGAAATGTTTCAATGTGGTTGAGAGACAATTTTGGAGGAATTCTTGTTGGGCGATGTGTAAATAATAAATATACTTCGATAAGTCACTGATATCCTTTTAGAAGATAACGGGACTAGTTATCGGAGTTAAGGGGTTGTACAAAGGAAGAAATAGTAGTTGTTAGAGAGTGCTAAATCTGCCTCTACCAACAGCAAAATTTGAAGCCAACAAGATGCCCAGATAAGAGCCAAATATGTCCTTAACCAGCTGGTATATCTTCCTCATTGTTTCATGTATCTTCGGGCACTTTTACTTTGTTCATGCTAAGGATTGAAACCATTCCAATGTTGTTACCAAATCTGTTAGGGGATGGCTCCCTGGATATTCTAAACTCAGAAGAGAGAGAGACAGAATGTTGACACTAGCACTATTCTTGAGTATATTAGCTTTGATCGCATTCCGTACTTATCCTAACCTGTGTTTACCTAGAAAAGAAAAAAAAGTTATTAACTGATACGAGTCCTTTTCCCGTATCAACACTATTCAAATGAAGGCAGAACTCCTTACTCTTGGGTGTCACCTTCGGTAATGGTTTTTGGTAGGACGCAGTCCGTGACTGTGATCATGTGACATGGTTCTTGCAGATCAGGATGGATGAGTTCAAGAATGAAAGAAATTGCTTCGCTCTCTGACATAATAATAGATTACTAATCTAGGTCATAGTCTAAGTGATTCTATTATCTCTAGTCTCTAGTTGTTATATAAACTTAGACACACATGAAAAGATCATGTCCCATTATTTTACAGATTATCTGAATTGGGTTTCATTGCCTTGGGCCTGTTTGGCAAATGGAAAGTAGAAGGGAAACTAAAAAAGTAATGGAAATATGGCTGCTTTCTGTTTTGTTGGTTTGTTTGATAAGTAGAAAGTAAGCTAGGAAACTAGTAGGACCCACCACCAAATTCGAAAACTGCTCCCAATTCTAATTTTCATCCAAGCAGGTGGAAACTCGTGGAAAGCAATATGGCATATTTTTATTGTTATTTTCCTTTTAGAACTAAATACCCTCTATTAAACACTCCATCTTAATTAATTTTCTATTCTTATCGTGTCATCATCTACTACAAGTTGCTATCTTTTAGTTTCCATCTGCCGAATAGGGTAAATTTTGAATTGATAGAATTTTTTTTTGAACATAACATTAAATTAAAGTCTGACAGTATTGTGACCTGAAGTTAATTCTTTTCAGGAACAAAAATGGATAATTGGTGTCCTACTCATGGTTCCTGTTTATGCCAGTGAGTCTGTAAGTATATATTGTTTACCAGATTGTCAGGGTTAAAATACACTTTATCGTTATAAAGCTTTTTGATGTCAGTGATCTTCGAAACGTACATGTTCTAATATTTGATTCTCATTGATTTGACATTTTACTCTGTGCTTTCTGCGTTATTTTAGTCCAAATATTTGTTAATTTTGATACAACCTGTACCTGTTTTGGTTGACGCGTTCCTGATTCAGTTGGAATCTTGTCCAAAGTGAAATTTAAATGGGAGATCGATCACCGATCCAGATTTCAGAATAATGATGAAGTCTAGTGGGACGGTGATGTCATTAGTTATATTTAACCTGTTTTTGAAACCTTGCGAATAGACTATGAGTTTTTGTGCATAAGTTTCTGACTTATAAGAGCGAAATCCAATCTGAACAAACTAAGTTTCTGAGTAGACTCTTTTCCTGATTATGTGTCTAGCTGAGCACTCTTATTGACAGAAATGAGCATCTTCCCATTGTCACTCGCTACAATATGGAGGCAACACATTCTCCCCACCCAAAATACACTAGGACACACCAAATAGGTGTCATGTCCGTGTCTCCGTGTCCTTACCGTGTTGCATCGTATCTGTTTACGTGCAACATAGCACCTGACACAATTTTAGAAAGCATAAGAAATGATATTGAGCTAGGACAGAAAATTTGTACACTTTTCTTCTTTTGTTATATTTTCTTTGGATGAGGTTGAGAAATCTTTCGGCACTATCTTGGGCCTAGCTTCTTCATGGATTTGCCAATTTTCTTTCCAGATCAAATAAACCGTGAATCACTGAAATTTATGAGTTGCTCTAGTGTCCTGAAAGGCTGTGGGGAGGACCAAGTAGTGCGCTGTCCTTGTGCAAGTTGAGATTGGGTTAGCTTGCAAGCAAATGCAACATATTTGTTGAAGGGCTAGCTGCAAATGTTGTTGACACATCATCATTTATACAAGCTTGCTATAATACAACTAGTCAGACACTGGATTGACAAATACAACATTACCTGCAGCTACCGAGATTCGTCAAATATAGATTTGCATTAGATTTACAAACACCAAATTAATGTTACTTAGGTGTCACTGTCTACATTGGTAACGAGAAATAATCAGAGCAAAGGAGAACAACTTATGATACACATGAACAAAGTTTGCATCTATATTAATCTTATTTATATAGCAAACTATACATCCTATTTATTATTTGATTCAATTTTAGTTTTGTAGCTCATTA
Organism: Iris pallida; assembly: GCA_029216955.1. Classification (NCBI taxonomy): domain Eukaryota; kingdom Viridiplantae; phylum Streptophyta; class Magnoliopsida; order Asparagales; family Iridaceae; genus Iris; species Iris pallida. Next base: position 28,884,801 of record JANAVB010028196.1, on the reverse strand, counting down.
TACGATTATTCTGAAGAACATTTATAGCGCAGCTAGGAACTGGTTTGCATATTGTCGACAGCTTCACCATTCATTACTGATGACAATACCTGAAAATGCAGTTTCATATCTGTGTCAAAGGAGTAGATATTTAAGTTCGCACACGGAGCAATAACTACAAGACTTATCAAACAGGATATGGAGGATGTAACTTTCAAACTTTATGTAAATTCAACAACATAGAAAGAGGGAATGCAACAAGGTTTCCTTGGTTACAACCAAGCAACCAAAGATGCAACTTATTTCTCATCTGAATTGTGTACTCAACTGTGGTAGATTACCAAAATAAAAACAGTTCAACACAAAAATGTGAATATTACATGCCAATTCCTAACTGAATGTCCTGATTATTACAAGCCCCATATCAGCAAACCTACTAGTCTAAATACTATTTTAACCTTATAAGTATTGAAAACATCTCTGATGTTCAAACCCCTTCTAATTATTCAGCCTAGACAAGAAGACTTCTACAGAGTTGGTAGCTTTACGTTTGCTTGTCTCTTGGCAGACAAGATACCCCGACCCCCTTCTCTTCATTTGGAGGCGGAGGGGGCAGGTGGAGCGCGGTCAACATTTGGTCGCTTCCCCGGCTGCGGCTTTCCGGCCCCTTAGAAGACCGGATCCGGTCCCTCAGGAGTCAACTACCCTAGCTTGTACCCACTTTGGGATATCGTTCACGGGGCCATGCTCACGGCGGTAGTGCGCAAAGAAGTGTGCCGGCATCAGGACATTCCACAGATTTCACAGTTAAGCCTCAGTGCCTCACCAGTGTTCTGACTCCTCCTTGCTCTCTCACTAATCCTTCTGTCTTCTTAGACTAGAAATGTCATCACACCATTTTGTTGAAATCAACACATTAAAAAAGTGAACTAACATGCATTCCTTGAGAGAGAGATACAAATATGTAGTCCAAAGAGATCCATGTTCTCTTTAGAAGAAATATAAGAATTCAGCAAATGGCCATAACTTGTAAAACTATGGGGGAAAAGTATAGAAAATATAAGTAAAAACTATACCACTGAAGAACCAAATTATTATACATAGAACTTCATTTCCTTAAATGTTGAACTACCAGAACCATAAGGACAACATTAACAGTTATTGTATACTGAATATCATGTAGTTAATATGAAATGATTCATGACCAAACAAGTCACAAAATATAACTATTGCAAAGTATTTTTCAACACGAGATCAAAGTAGTGACTGTTGGAGTTGGTCCAATAATGTCCCGGTTCCACTATTCCATTTTGGACAAACCATGTGTGTTTATTTCAATATTTGATTATTCACTTATTGACTTGTACACATGTTGGGTGTTAGCTCAACTGGTAAATACAATGGGGGGTTTTACTAGTGGACAACACCAATTCTTGGAGAAATTCCTTCGGAGGGCATTGTTCGGACTCGGACTCAGGCGTGGACGAAGGACACAAAGTGACACTTTGATGATGTACTTTGCACTTCGCACATTCGTGTCGAACTGATCACTTAAAAGAGTTGTTCCTTTTGTTAATTATTGCCATTAGTGGCGACTGGTCAATTTTGTAACTGAGCAAGGGTTCTCCTATATGAGGAGTGAACCAGTACTTGGTTAGAAATCACCCTTGAGAAGAGAGGAGAAAACAAGAGAAATCTAACAATTAGTGCTTTCATGCACTTAGTGCAACGCACTCAAGCGTCAGTGATTTTTCTCACTTAGCGGAATGCTTGTTCGAGTGCCATAGCTCCATCGTAACAAGGCTTTATCCGACAAAGGAGGTGATAGAAACAAGTGTGTTCCAGAAGTTCGATTCCAACTAAGTGCATCCAGGATTTGTTGGTTCCTGTGAGTGAATCGACGGACTACCGTCGAATCTCGCTTTGAGCTACTGTTGACCAACCAAGCATGATGATTCGCTAATTATGTTAGCATCTCTTTAGTGGTTTTTACTGCTCACTATTTCTATAGAAGTTTACACTGCTTGTTAGCGGATTATTTTGCTTTGATTTACAGCTAGTTATATTATCCTTAAAACTTGTTGAAATCCTACAACAGTAACAACAAAACAGTTTACAAAAAAATTATTTCTCTGATGGTTCAGACACATTCAGTCATGCTATTAATTCTTCTTCCAATCAACCATCCTCTCAATAGTCCATGACTCCCCATCTTCGTATGGCTACAACACATTCTCCCCACCTAATGCATCCACAATTCATACCAACACTAGAGCAACATATTCCATTAGAACTCAACTTTATGGGGGCGAGAACACAAACAAAGGTTGTAGCAACGTAGTCTAGTCATTGATGCCCCTTCCAAATCTAGTGAACCAAAGTTTTCGAGCCATATCTGAAGCATATAGTGCACAGTAGAAAACATGATGGTTTCCATGCCAAAATTTGCAATGTGCGGAGAGTGGTTGGACAGCCCTCATGGTTATGGGCATGTCAGAAATGGAGAGTTGAAGGAAAGAGATGACGGAGTTAGTGGGGTTGAGCATAGTGGGGAGGAAGATACTAGGTCGGTGATAAATAGTGTATAAAGTCCCTATTGATGAAGAGTATTAAAATCCTTGCCACTGCACGAAAACTCTAGAGTTGTGATGAGGGTCGTGGGGTAAATGTACTTTACTTGCACCCCGCAAGTTGAATTCCAATTTTAGGGACCAAGAGCTGGATACTCACAGCGGTATACTTTTACTTTTTAAGAATTCGTTTAAAAATGCACACCAGGAAACATTCTAAACATGGGTTGCTCCTATACCATCATGTTAGAGTCCGTGCTACTGCACCAAAGCTACAAAGTTGTGATGAAGGTTGATGCTAAGAGGGTATGTATGTATCTCTTTCCAAAGAATTTTGATGACCAACGGAGAACTCATAACCATCAAGTGTTTCCCAGTAAGAAAATATTGTTAGGGGAATTAATTCATAAATTTCAAACATTAGGAGATTTTTGTGAAATTTAGTATTTACGCCTCAATTGAGAGACATCAACAACACAGTACCAGTCTGTTTACGTCAGTCCAATGTGTTATGGATGCTGACACCCAGTATATATACCATAGAAGTTGAACTTTTTTTATATTCTCTCGAAATTGGTTGATAAAGCGAAATTCCTGAAATGTATTATCATATGGTTGTGACATTCTCTTCTTTGTTGTACTTCTTAGCACATGCAAGAGCAAACTTCATACTTATTTTGAAATGTCTTATTTATTTTCTTCAGATAATATCATTATGGAAAGCACAATTTTCTATAGTTTGCGACATTTTGAGGAATTGTTACGAAGCATTTGCCTTGTATTCTTTCGGAAGCTACCTGTTTGCATGCCTAGGTAAGTATATGTTCTTGTTCCTCTTGGAAGCAGAACACTGACTTGATTATTCTATTAGAAACAAATAACTTTTAAGTAAACACTGACAGCATCATTAGCCTAGTATCTTACAGTAGCATGTTTTTTCTTCCTATTTGTTTATATAATGTGAAATTATGGAGAAATTAAGACATCATGCATGGGTGTTATTGTCTTCTTAGTTCTCATGTATGTACATAGTAGTGCCCTTGTGATGATGTTATTCTCGCAATTAGGAATCTCGGACGATGTATCATATCGTGTCGGATCAATGGATTGCTTCTCTAGATGAAGGAAACTCCTTGTGTGGATGGCTGCTTCTTCACCTGCGTACACGAACACGCATCAAGGGGTGGTGGCGCTCCATGTTGTTCCGATACTCAAGTTAGGTTTGAGGTAAAGATAGAAATTAGTAGAATTTTAGGGTAGAATTGTGTGCATACCTTATGAAGATGTTAAGGGGGGCTATATGTAGTCATCTCTTGGTAAAAACCCTAGATCGCTTTCGTGTTTATCAAGGTTTATAATAATGATGTTATCGACCCCTCGATAGTATGTTGAATTCCTTAGTGTTGGTCCTTTTAAAGAGAGATCGGAAAGAGCTTGCAGCTAACCGGCCAAGGTAGTTGTTTATAGTCATGATATAAATAAAGTTTTAGATGTGGTCATCTCGGTTGGTCTTCCCATCATATTGATTGATTTTCGATGCGTCTCTCCCAGGCATTAGTGCATTCTAAATTGTTTTAGAGAACTCGTCCTCGGAATTCTCTGCTGCTTCTCGGTTTGCTCGTTTAGCCCCTCGAGTGGCCGAAGGCGGAGGAGAGTTTCCCTCGCTCGCCGTGGAGGAGTTGACATGGGCCATGGAACGACGAAGTGTGTTGCAGCCTGTGACGGTACCTCGACAGAAGTTTATTGTTGATAAGGTCGGTCATTCCTCCCAGGGAATGGCCAGTGGGATAATATTGTTGTTGAGGTATGGCGTATCCTCCAATGTACTTTAATGGCTTGCCAGTTGCGAGTGAATATTGCTGTTGCTGAGGCAAGGTAAGTCTCGCATCAAGCTGTGAGCGTTAGTCGTTTCCGATCGAGTATTGTTGTTGTTGTGGGGGGGGGGGGGGGGGGGGGGGGGGGGGGGTTGTATCCCAAGGGGGAAGTCGATGGAAGAGATTGACTGCGGGATATCAATTATGAGGATAAGGAGGAAAGCACTTGAACTTGACAATGAATGTTCGGGACTTGTTGTTTAATATGTTGCAGTTGTATTAGAGGTATTGCGGTTTGGGATGGTAGACCAAGGTCGTACAAGGTTGGTGGACGACATTGGCACAATGGTTTACTGTTGAGCTGAGGCCCGAGGCATAGAGGTTAGTGATGAGCCAGGACTTGGGCGGTCAAGCCTGGGTTGATCGTTAGGACCCTAAGGACGAGGCTTGGATGTCAGCATCAAATGTTGGCACAGACAGCATCGAAAAGATAAAGGAATGTTGTTGCACATATGTTAGGGCATGAAGGGAGGCAACATCAACGAGAGTAGTCCTCGGAGGCACTACGAAGGACATGTTGACCGGAGGGATGGAGAGAGAGGCCCGACATTGCGGGCTATGGAATTAAGGAACCGGTTGTCCCTTGGCGTTCAGTCCCTAGGCTAGCTATACTATCCAAATGAGGGAGTCCAGAGTGCTTCAGTGACGCGTCTCCGTTGGTGAAATTATATTCATCTCTAAGCTGTAGAGAACAAAGGACTAAAATTTGTAGTCGTGAAAGTAAGACCGCACGGTGGGCGCTAATTTGATGATGTTATTCTCACCACTAGGAATCTCGAATGACTGATCATGCTGGATCAATGAATTTCTTCTCTATATGAGAGAACTCTAGCGTCTGAATGACTTCTTCTTCACCTGCGTACACGAACATGCGTCAAGGGGATTTGATCCCTCAGTGTCTTTTTGAAGCTCACATTAGATTTAAGGGGATGATAATAGTTTGTGTTAGATTGTTTTTGTTCTTGTCAAGTAAGGTTTGTAATAATATGGATAAACCACAATGCCACATGCATGTCATATGAGAAGGTTTGGGCCTGGTCCGACTGCGTGTGTGGCCCTTGAGCACCATATATGGGCTCCGGGCTGGGTCTTGGTTTATATATCACCGTCTTGAAAAGACACTACACAAAATATGGCATTTTGTCCATTCTCATATCCTGAAATGTGTACCTCTAAGATGATTTCTCTATTAATCTCTTTTGTGTGTGTGTGTGTGTGTGTGTGTGGTGAGAGAGAGAGAGAGAGAGAGAGAGAGAAAGGATGGGATCAAGCAGATCCCAGTCAAATATCATTATATAAGATAAAATCCAAGTAATACTTAGTAAAAGGTTCAATGACATAGTATTACAATATAATGCTCAAAGTAGTTGGAGATGAAGCTCATAAACTTCCCTGGAGATCATAGAGGCCCACCATCTTAAGTATTTCTCTATGAATCTTTATTCCCAGTTTCCTTTTATTTACTTCTATGTGCATATGCTACTCTTCCATTCCTCGGCTATTTTAACAAGATTTTTCAACTCAAGAGAAGTCCAATGTAAAACTTCAGGGGGTGAAGAAAGTGTTGCTGAACTTCTTGATAAAGGATCAAGGAAACAGCTGACGGAAGAGTTGCTCAAGGAAGAGGAGGAGAAGGGATCATCGCATCATACCTCAGTCTATCAATTCTTTTGCCAACCAAGTGTTATTGGAAAGATTTACACTCAATTGTTAAATTTGGCCTCGTACAATATGTATGCCCATAACTCTTAGCTATGTTTAATTCCATCAAGTATCTAATATTTCTCCCTTGCTGCTCTTTTTAGATGATATTGAAGACATTATGTGCCTTTTTGGCATTGTTGTTGGAGGTTTTTGGAGTTATGGAGACGGAGAGTTCAAGTTGTACTATGGGTAAGCACCGAGAACTATGTCTTATATCTGCATCTGAATCCTTTATGCTACACTTTGACTGAAAACTGTTGTTTTCTGCCATTCTTGTATTGTGTACTATGAACTCAGTCATTTTCTGGTAGGTACCCGTATATCACAGTTGTTATAAACTTCAGTCAGATGTGGGCTTTATATTGTCTCGTGCAGTTCTACAACGTGACTCATCATAGGTTGGAACCTATCAAGCCTTTGGCAAAGTTCATCAGCTTTAAAGCAATTGTGTTTGCAACTTGGTGGCAAGGTGTCGGTATCGCAATAATATGTTATTTTGGCATCTTACCTAAAGAAGGAAAATTCAAAATGGCATCCAGGATTTCCTTATCTGCATCGAAGTAAGTCCTTTTCTAAGTCGCATCTTAGAATGTCTTCACATCGTTATGCGTTAACTACATAGGTTGCGAGGCTAGCATTTGAAAGAAAAGAGTAAACAGAACTTTCATTGAGACATTTCTTATTTGAGAAGTGAAGGTAATTTTTTGACACACAAGACTTTTGAGATACAAAGTGTTGCCCTTATTTTTGAAGAAAGACTCGAATGGAGCAAAAAAATTTAATCTTGATATGGCTGCATTACATTATGTTGCGTTATTGTTCCTTTATATAATCTATGTGATACTATTCTCTTCTATGATACACACTTAACATTGTTGTCTAATTCATGAAAATATTAAAATAGTACATTTTTATCTTCTTTTTTTACTAGATGGCTATTGCAGCTGTTGCCCATGTATATGTTTTTCCTGCGGAGCCTTACCGCTACTTACCAATATCAGAGCATGGAAAGGTTACCTCTATTCAAACAAAAGCCAAGTTTAAGGTGGATGAGGGTGGTGCTGAGAAGCCAGCTGTTGTTGAACAACAAACTGAAACCCAGGTTGAGGCTCCTGGAACGAGTATTACAGAGAGCGTCCAGGATGTTTTTCTTGGTGGTGGTGAACATGTGAGCTCCCTGGATTTCCTTTATGATTCTATACAAGGTTTATTAAGATTATATTATGGACATACTATCATTTGAGCTAGGGGTGAGCATTATTCGGTTTTGGACCAAAAACCGAAAAATTCAGTTCAGATTCGGTTTTGAAAATACTAAATTTTCTTATTCGGTTTCGGTTTTGGGTTTCGGTCCAAAACCAAATAAGAAAATTTAGCTTTTATATATATATATATATATATATATATATATATATATATATATATATATATATATATAAAATAAAAAATAAAAATAAAAATAAAAAAATATATATATATATTTTAAAAAAAAGCACAAATAAACCGAAAAATCAGATAAACCGAAAACCAAACTGATTTAATTCGGTTCGATTTAATTCTGTTATGTGCCAATTCGGCAATATATATATATATATATATATATATATATATATATATATATATATATATATATATATATATATATATATATATATATGTTAAAAAAAGCGCCAATAAACCGAAAACCGAACTGATTTAATTCGGTTCGGTTTGATTCGGTTATGTGCCAATTCGGTTATGTTTCGGTTTTGATTATTCGATTTTCGGTTCAATTCGTTTTTCAGATATTTGGTTCGGTTTGAACCGAATTAACCGAATGCTCACCCATAATTTGAGCTATGTTATCTGTTATTTACACATAATATGAATAGGTTTTATGAAGCAAATTGTTCAGGCTTCTGTTTTCTTTTATGATTCCATTCAAGGTTTTAACTTTGGTTTTACTTTTTCGAGAGTAATGTCCGTTATATTGTTAGTTAGCTCTATGATTATTTTCCAATAGACCTAAACTCGGTCGAACTTTTCTATGTGAAGTTTGTGTTGCTTTCAACATAAAGAACCTTGCAGTAGGAGAAAATGCCTATTATGTATCAGCTATCAAATTACATAATTTGAATGTTTTCATGTACTTGTTTCGCGTTTTTAAAAGTTCTTGCTTCTATTATGATATTTTTCTGTTTTACAATTGGCAAACAATTTCCTATGTTATATAACAGATGCACATGTAGGTAGGCAGGCTGGGGAGTAGTAGTAACGAGGAGACGAGAGGAATTTGATATTGTGGTTCAAAACTTTTGATCTTCGCTATATTATTTCTTAATAAAACTCACAAGTGAAGGTCTATTGATATTTCCTGTAAATGTTATTCTTATTATTCATCTTATATCATTGCACAAGTATCATAACTGTTAACGGCCGTTAGAATTAACCGTACATATTTATTTGTGTTTTGCAGGTTGTTAAGGATGTCGCATTAACGATATCCCAGGCAATTGAGCCTGTTGAGAAGGGTGTTACAAAGATACAGGAGACCTTCCACCGCCACGATTCGGTAGGATCAGAGGGAGAGGAAACTCAAGTTGAGGTCGACGAGCACGTGAAGAAAAATGTGAAGGAGGGCGAGGGGGAAGGAGCAGCCCAGGTTGAGGTCGACGAGCATGTCAGGAAGACTGTAAAGGAAGGCGAGGGGGAGGGAGCTCGGGTTGAGGTCGACGAGCACGTCAGTGTGAAGGAGGGCGAGATCCAGGTGGTCGGCTCGGAGAGGTCGTGACCGAGAACGATGATTGAAGCTACTGTAGTACAGCTGAACATGTTCTGTCACATAGTGTTGGTTGGTTCTTTGCTTCATGATACGCAGGAATGTTAAATAAACGAAAAGATGGGGGAATATCTTTAGCATAGGGAGTGCTTTTTGTCGTGTAAATTGTTGTGGGTTTGGCTTTTGTTATGAAATGTAATTTTGTTCTTTGCAGAAGGGTGGTGGTTTAGATTTTTTAGAAAGGTGGATTCTTTTTAGCAATGTTGTAAAAACCGGACCGGACCGACGGTTGGACAGGGTCTAACCGGTTTAAACCAAAAAATTTGTCCGGTTCGACTAAAATCGGGTCTTTTAAAGAATCGTCGGTTTTTTGTCAAAATCGGGTTCAACCGGTGAACCGGCCGAACCGGTTCACAATTGAACCGGCCAATTTTGGTTTTTTCTTTATTGTAAAAAATTTTAAAATAAATTATTATGTGAAATTTGGACCATTTGAATCTTTATTTGGTTTTAATCGACCTTATAGTTGTAAAATTAAACCGAACTAACATACTTATGACCAGACGAAACTAAACCAAGAAGTAAATATGGATATTTTACCTATTTGAACCAAACTAAACCAAGTCTATTGAACTCCAATTGAACCCCGGTCCGACCTATACCAAAAAAATTCGGTTCGATCATCGGTCCAGTTTTTAAAACATTGCTTTTTAGGGTATGTTTTATATTTATTATATGGACCATCCTTACTTTGAAATTAATTACACGGACATCTCTTATAGTTTCTATTTTTTATATAAACTAATAAGATTGACCACCCCTATGGTTAATAAAATTTACAAAGGGAATGGGTGGTCGGTGCAACTATTTTCGGAATAGGGGTAGTTCCTGTAATACTCGTGAAACATAGGGAAGATTAGTGTAATTAACCATTCTTTTTAATTATTTCTCTCAATTCAAGATCATTTAATTAAGATTTGGCTTGCTAAGCATTGTTGCTTTTGCTTTTTCTTTTTTTTCTTTTTTTTTTTGGTGCTTACTTTCTGAAAAGTTCCAAACCCATTTGATAATGATAGTTAATATATGTTTTTGTTTGAAAAGCTAGTTTAATTTTGGAAATACTTTTTAGTGGTGGTTTGGGTGTCTTTTAAGTCTACTTTTTCGGGATTTGTATATATTATTTAAATGTGCATGTCTAATATCATATAGGAGATCAACTTTATTAACTAACTCGTAATGACTTGGTTAATTAGAAATATGAAACTGAATTGATGATTCGTAATTAATCACTGATTTGCTCATCCTTGGCCAATGATAATACTAAGTTCAAGTAAAAAAGTAGGTGGGATTGAATTAGAGAATAATTACGGAATTGTTTAGATAAAATTAGCAATTAAAAGAATTTAACCAAATTTAAATAAGAAAAAAAAAGTTATGATTATATAACTATTTGACACGAACTTTCAGAATATAAAATTCATCAGATTTGCGGTACATTGGTACTATGAAATTATTTTGGTAGTGCACTCCGGGATAGTGTTACAACTTGCAACAACTATTTGTTGGTCTTGTACACGTCTAACTGAGGTTCTATCGGGTTCAACCAGGTCAGACCAATTTTTGTGAACTGTATACTTAAATTTTTTTTGTAAATATATTATATATGTACATGGATCAACAAGACAACAAAGAAAAAAAAAATCATTCTACGTGGATCAACAAAAACATAATTTGCTTCCATACATCTAACTCTAACTCCAATAACATGCTCATTTCTTATGTGTAGATATATAATGAAGAGATGAAGATGATTATGTACTTCCGGGAGATCAAAATTGAACTGATCTACCTAAAAAAATTACAAATTCAAAGACAAAAACCAATACAATTCTTCCAATATACACAATCAAATATAAATTGAAAATGTGGAAAGAAAGATTAAAGAAAAAACCACCAATATATAGAATTAAAGTTTAATTAAAGATGAGAAATTATAGAAGACCACCTTGTTATTGTCTTTGTATTTTAGAAGAGTGATGAATACGATGAGAGTGGGTGAAAGGGATAGATGAAAGCCCTTTCATCTTCAATTGGCAACTAGAGTTAGAGATTAGAAAAAAATGAGAAACATTACAACTTCCACTCCTTTTATGAATTTTTTTTTTTTAACATGAACCGGTCATTTCAATTGAACTCCGGTTCGGAAAATTCATAGGTTAAATTTCGGTTCCATAAAAAACTGTCGGTTCTTAAAAAAATGCTGTACAGCAAGTCCCTTTCAGGACTGCCTCAATTTCTGGCAGTCCTCAATATGTCTAGGACTGCCAGAAATTGTAGTAGTCCTATTGTAGAGCTTGTCTCTTTCAAGACTGCCACAATTCATGGCAGTCCTCAGTACTTCTAGGACTGCCAGCAATTTTGGCAGTTCTGTTGTACATCGAGTCTATTTCAAGACTGCCACAATTTCTGGCAGTCCTCAATACTTCTAGGACTGTCAGAAATTGTGGCAGTCCTGATATGAACCCAATTCTTCTACAACTATGGTTTCTTCCATAGTTTTCTTCTACAACTAGGATTTTATGCATAATTCTTCTATTAATAAAGAAAAATTGGTTAATAGACTAATAGATTAATAGATTTGATAACTCAATTTCTTCTACAACTAGGATTTCATCCATAATGTCCAAACAAGAAGAAGAAAAATAAACTAGGGTTTGGAGAAAGAGATCTGAGAAATTAGAAGAGAGCAAAAAATCAAAATAAACTAAGTTTGAAAAAATTGTGATGTTCTTGTTCTTGTTCTTGTTCTTCTTCTTCTTGTGAGGAAAGAGAGGAGAGCAAAAAAAAAGTTAAAAAGTTGACTTATATACTCACATGTTGGCTAGCCCTGATTAATTTTTTCAATGGCAAACTTGTGAATAAATCAAAATTTGCTTTTGGCTAGCTCTGATCAACTTTTGATGTGCTCTTATAAATAGCCGAAATTATAGAAGACCACCTTCTTATTATTGTCTTTGTATTTTAGAAGAGTGATGAATATGATGAGAGTAGGTGAAAGGGATAGATGAAAGTCATTTCATCTTCAATTGGCAACTAGAGTTAGAGATTAGAAAAAAATGAGAAACATTACAACTTCCACTCCTTCTATGAATTTTTTTTTGAACATGAACCGGTCGTTTCAATTGAACTCCGGTTCGGACGATTCATAGGTTAAATTTCGGTTCCATAAAAAACCGTCGGTTCTTAAAAAAATTACTGAGTTCAAGTTAGACCAAGCCGATTCTTTGACAAGATCGAATTATAACTGGTCCAACCGTCGATCCGATCCGGTCCGGTTCACACAACCTTGCTTTTCGGGATATGGATATAAGATATGGAGATACATAGCGGTCGTGCCAAAGGATATATGGATGGTATTATTGAGCTTAGGATCAGTGTTTTAAAAATCGGACTGGACCGACCTGTTGAATCGGTCTACTCGTGAACTAGTAATTTTTCGAGCTGGTTTAATACCGATCCACTGTTTTTTTTTCCAAAAAATCGGTTTCTTTTATGTAACCCAGTCGATCCGGCCGCTTAGACCATTGAACCGTCTGACCCGGTTGGATTTTAAACCGGTATGAACATGACTTTTTCATTTTTTTTTTGGGTTATCTTTTGACTTTTGTGCAATAAAAGTTTGTGTAATTTTTGACTAATTTTAGCGCAAGTATATAGTATATGTTTAGTTGTAGTTGTGTACTATGTAATATATTCAAATAAAATTATAAGCCTATAAAACTGGTTCAATCCGGATTAAACCACTTATTGAACCGGTTTGACCCAATCTAATGTCCTGGGTCGATGTCCGATCCGATTTTTAAAACATTGCTGAGGATAGAGTGATGATATTGTTGTTGTTGCAAACTTCTGAGGCAGCTTTTGAAAGCTAGTAGAAGACTGCTTACTACCGCTGCTTTTTAATAGCCTGCCAAACCGACAATAACAATTACAGTCGGAAAAGAAGCATAACAAGGATTGAAAAGTGGAATTTATAAGGGATCCAATTTCTGTGGCTCTCTCTCCTCTCTCAACTCAGGCTCTCAGAAACCCTAGCCGCTCCTCAGCTTCCAAACCCTAGAAAACATGGACAGGGTTTCCGATCGCCGCAAAGAAAAGGAAAGAGATCGATCTGAATCCAAAGATCACCACCACCACCACCACCACCGCGACCGAGATCGCGATCGTGATCGCGATCGAGATCGAGATCGAGATCGAGATCGAGAGCACAAGCACCGCCACCGATCCAGACCTGACGTCTCGCCCGAGACCAAGCGCGAGTCGGTGGATCGGGACCGGGATCGGGACTCGCTGGAGCGGGAGAGTAGGGCTAGGTCCTCGAGGAAGAGGAAGGACCATCACGAGGAAGACGGGGACGATGACCGGAGGCGGAGGCGGCGGAGGTTCGAGGAGGACCGGGAGGAGAAGAAGGTCAGGGTGAAGGAGGAGGAGGTGGAGGAGGGGTTGAGCGACGGGGAGGACCGGAAGGCGAGGAGGAGGGAAGGAAGGAGGTTCAGCGATGGCGTGAAGGAGGAGGACGGGGGGAAAGAGAGGAGGTTCATGGACAAGATTAAGGAGGAGGAGGAGGAGGAGTCTGGGAGTCCGTACGAAGCGAAGAGAGAGTTCGGCAATGGGGACCGGGAGAATGGGGTTTCCGAGAAGGTTTGTTGCGTGCTCTTTTATTCTCGTCTATATTTATGCTCTCATCTTTACTGCATGATATCGTTTTGTGCTTGTTATTCCACGATCTCAATTGTGTTGATTATATATCCCGTAAGTGCGATTGATACTGGAGATTTTTGTAGAATAAGTAGGAACGCTGTTGTCGTCGTCTAGGAAGCACCAGACTCTCCAAAAATCAGTGTTGTGTCCGTGTCGGGCCATGTCGGATACATATTAATACATGACATTTGGAAATACCCTAACTAGGCATAGCAAAACGAGCGATGTGTCCGTATCATGTCATATCTGTGTTCCGAGCATTGTTATAAGCAATTTTATGAAAACACAGTCTGCGTATGCTCAGAACTTCGTTTTGTAAAAGCACCAACACAAAACGTTTGCATTTGGTTGGATATTCTGTTATCGGTAAACCGAACACAGCAACAAGTTCAAAGCCTTTTTGAATGCAAAATAATACCGGCGTAGTTGTTCGGGATGACAACTATGTATAAATAATGAGTATGTGAAGCTTATGAGTTATGCCCATACGCATTGAAGCTTTTGGATAATAAGGTCGTGCACAACATTATTTTTCTTTCTGTTCTACCGTCTGGCTTACATACTATCTTATTGAATTTTTGGCATATTTGTTTGTGAGTGTATGCTTTTCTAGGAGCCACATTTAGGGATCTGGTAGGAAAATAGGGAATCGTCATATTGTCCTTCCTTATATAGTATCTACATCACAGAATTCTTGGTTTCCGAGGCGGCCTTTCTCCTTTTAACAAACTTAGACTGCCTTTTGGTTATAGACATCACACTCTGGTTGACCTTTATTTTTAGGTAAGCATGTAAATAGACAAGCAAACTCCAAAGAAGGGGGGTAACAAACAAAGGTTCAAGTTATTAGAAAGGCTGACCTACTATTAAATATCATTCTAGATCTCTTTCCTAAAAGAATCCTCCAAAGGGCGCTACTAAGTTTTTGTAAGAATATGTGTTGGTCACTGTTTTTGTAGTCATTGGAATATGCTATTTCTTTCTATTTGAACAGGTTTCTCTTATAACGACTTGGCGTGCAATTAGCTTTTGTTTTCTATATTGCAATTGCTTGTACTTTTCCAACATTCCTACCATTTTATGTGATATTCAATGCTCACAAGGCATGTCTAAGACAATTCCAACATATTCAATACTCAATCAGGCAATGGTGCATTTTATGCTCTACTTTTATGTTGTTACTTTCTTCTATTTTGTTTGATCATTGGATTATGCTATTTCTTTGAATTTGAACAGTGTGCTACTATAGTGGGAAAAAGCATGTCTACAGCTTCACAAGTTTTTTCTCTACTAATCGCTTCATCTACAGCTTCACAAGTTTTTTCTCTACTAATCGCTTCATCTACTTATTCTATCAGGTTCTTGTTCAGGAACCACTTTCTGTGGCATCAGAGGTTTCTATGGCCCCTTCCCCTTCTAGTTCCCTTCCCACAAAGGTATCTTCAATTACTACCACTGAAAATGAGGGAGTTAGTATTATCGGATCTGATGAGGTTCATGGAAAATCTAGTACAGATGGGACTGCTACATCTACAGTTGACAAAAGTGGCACCTTCTCTCTTGATGCTTTAGCGAAAGCTAAGAAAGCTTTACAAAAGCAGAAGGAAATCTCGGAAAAGCTAAAGAAGGTAATTATAGTCTAGATTAGTATGCATTCAGGATTGATTTTGTTTCCATGCTTGGTCTGATCCATGTTCTGCACTTTTTGTGTGTAACAGTTGAATAAAATTACTAGCAGCAGCTCTGAAAAGAATTTGCAGGTAGCATCTGGCAAAGATGCACATAAGGCTCCTCCACTGGGTGTTGGAACACCTTCAGCAGCCCCCACTCAAGCAACATTGAACCTTACTAGATTACCTGTTGGGCCTGGAACATCTTCTGTAGGAAGCTCAGGTGCCCTTCCTGGACTAAATAGCATACCTAATATTGAAGCTGTGAAGCGTGCACAAGAGCTTGCTGCTAAAATGGGATACCACCAGGACCCAGACTTTGCACCTCTTATAAATATGTTTCCTGGGCCCTCAGTTGTATCAGAGATGGCTGTAGCTCAAAGACCTTCCAAGACTCCTGTACTGCGGTTAGATGCCCAGGGCAGAGAAATAGATGAACACGGGAACGTCATTAATATGCCTAAACTGACTAATCTTAGCACCTTGAAGGTATGGTTTATTATCCTTCATCTTCTTGTTAATGCAATTAGATTAACTAATCAATTATCTGTGGACATAACACTAATTAGTTGCAGTGAAACACCAGGTTAATATTAACAAACAGAAGAAAGAGGCATTTCAAATACTCAGACCGGAACTGGATGCTGATACCGAATCAGTTCCTCACTTTGATGAAAGAATGGGCATCAACAAAACGAAGTTATTGAGACCAAAGAGGATGACTTTTCAGTTTGTTGAAGAAGGCAAATGGTCTAAGCAGGCAGAGATAACCAAAATCAAGGTATTATAGTGTGAGAATCATTTACTACATTGTGAGAATTCTGTATGCTTTATTTTGTGCGTGAAAATACTTTATATGATGTATTTGCCTCATACCAGTACCTTGCTGTTACAGAATCAATTTGGTGAAGCCCAATCAAAGGAGTTGAAGGTGAAGCAGTCACAGCTTGCCAAAGCAAAGGCCGAGCAAGATGACAACCCGAACTTTATTGCTATTGGGGAAAGAGTTTTTAAAGAAAAGAAGAAGGTCGTAATCCCTGAAATTGAGTGGTGGTAAGTTCTTTCTGCTTAATTATGACGCTTATGATATGTCATGACAAACATTTCTCTAATGTTTTGTGTTGTTGCAATCAGGGACAAGCCACTCTTATCTTCTGGTACCTATACCGATGATAGTGAACCAAAGCTGAACGTGGATAAGATCACAATCTATGTAGAACACCCTCGACCAATTGAGCCCCCAGCAGAGCCTGCCCCTCCACCTCCACAGCCTCTGAAGTTAACAAAAAAGGAGCAGAAGAAATTAAGGACCCAACGCCGCCTTGCGAAGGAAAAAGACAGGCAAGAGATGATAAGGCAGGGCCTGTTAGAGCCACCCAAGGCCAAAATTAAGATGAGCAATCTAATGAAAGTCCTCGGATCAGAAGCAACCCAAGATCCAACAAGGCTTGAAATGGAAATCCGTAGTGCAGCTGCTGAGCGTGAGCAAGCTCATGTTGATAGAAATATTGCTCGCAAGCTCACCCCTGCAGAGCGGCGCGAGAAAAAGGAAAAGAAACTCTTTGAGGATCCAACCACACTGGAGACTCTTGTTTCTGTATATAAGATCAAAGACCTGTCTCACCCCCAAACTCGGTTCAAAGTAGACGTAAATGCCCAGGAAAATCGACTAACTGGATGTACTGTGATATCAGACGGAATAAGTGTAGTTGTTGTTGAAGGAGGTAAGAAATCAATCAAAAGGTATGGGAAGCTGATGCTCAAGAGGATCAACTGGGCTGCTGCTGTATCTACTGAAGAAGATGTGGCCGAAAATGCTGAGGCTCCCATCAATAGTTGTGTTTTGGTGTGGCAGGGGAGTGTAGCTAAACCTAGCTTTAACAGGTTTCTTGTTCATCAATGCAGAAGTGATGCTGCTGCCAGGAAAGTTTTTGCTGATGCTGGGGTTCCTCACTATTGGGATCTAGCGGTCAATTTTTCTGATGAGCTGTGAGTTCAATGTTTTGGAGTTTATAGCAGGCGTAACATGTTAAGGACCGACCATAAGTTTTTAGTATCCTTCATGGTATGAGCTGTATTGTCAGTTGTTAGAATTTTGCCACTCTTGTACCTCTTCCGCCATGTTTGCTAGTTCTGGACTTGCGAGATGTCGTGGAACTTCATTGTTTCGTGGATTCAACTGGTACGACTACTGCTTAGAACTTTTATTTTGTAGAAGTAATGGATGAACTATTCTCCAGGTGATTGGCATCTGTGTAGGGTTTTCCTTTTTTGTAGCCAACTCTTGTTACATAAAATACTACCATCTTTCTATATATCCTGTCAGCAAAGTTCATGGTATTAGTTCATCGTGGATCCACGTACTAATCTGTTGCTGCATAACTATACTGTTCTCGCTCTGCTTAATTATATATTAGGGGTTGAAGTATGACTTACACTATGATCTCCCGTCAGAAACTGGAGGGGGCAACAAAATCATTTTTGACGGTCAATGTTGAAATTTTAGTCTCAGAATTCTTCACAAGTATAAGATTGTAGAAGCAATGAACAGTCGCAGGTGATATTTCCTGTAGTGCTTCTTGGCTGTGAACATAGATAGATTTTGAACGAAAACCTAATTTAGACAAATCTAGTTCCAAGTAGAATTCCAATGTAAATAGAAGTTTGCATACGCAAATTTTGGATGTGGTTAAGCGGGCTTAAGTTCAACAAACTGATATTATTATTATGTTAATTTTTTGCATAGGCAAATAACGAATCCTTGTAAGATCACTATTAGTTGGACAGAACAGAGAAGAAAAAGAAATAATGAAGGAGAAGGGAGTGCTACTGCTTTCATTATAGACATGGAATGGAATAATACAGTTTCTAGAATAAGGTCTATGATAAATGCACCAACCTTTTTTTGTTAGGGACATCATAGAATAGGGGCATGCACATTAGTTTTTTTTTTTTTGTTAGGACCACCAAACTGTCAAAATTTTGGTAATATAGTCAAAATTTTGACAGTCATGACTATTGATTGTTAGGACTAAAATTTTGCGGTCTGTCTTAGGGGTACCAAAAATTTGACGGTCCTAAAAATAGGTAACTATGTTAACATGATTTTGCTTTGATCAAGGAGCATGCTTATTCTTCGCTATGACTTGTTCTTATCACTAGTAGTATATACGACTATGAAGCAGAGAAACAATCTCACAAGCATCATAGTCGATCAACTTCTCCAGAAAGATTTGGTGGTTATGGTGCAAGAGTTCACATGGATGAGCCATTTGAGTGTGAGAATGTCATCTGCTGCTGCTTTTTTTTTCTCCTGATATTCTCAAATTTGATACGTACTCTATTTTTTAGCATTTATTTTCTTGGTGTTTAAGCTTATTCTTTTTTGTGCAACTTGAGTTTCCTTTCGGTGTACCAGGGATTGTAAAACATTTGTCATGTATATATAATCCATTACATTTTCTTCCAAGTTGTCATATTTTAAGATTGTTGAAATCTTGTTACTGAGCATGTTATCCACTTTGTGTTTGTGTATTAAAAAGGAGCAGAGCCGGGCCGGGCCCAGGGGTAACTCTTGATAAGGCTTCGGTACAACCTTAACCTTCATTTGTTTTTCTTATGATTGATACATTTCAAATCCAACTTAAATCTATATTTATATCAATTAAGAATCAAGAGACAATTAAACATAGTTTCGACTAGGGCAACCGAACCCCTCGGCCATGTGCATGATCAAGAGCAGTTGTCCGTCCAAAATTAGTTCCTCTAAAGGTACTGTAGTTGCTCAACGATTAGATTTTAAAAAATATAACGTATAGTTTACGAGCAGACAATTTAAAACCTACGGTTTTACCAAGTAACAAATTTGTAAGGTACAACCTGTTTCAAATTTGTAATCGTGAAACAACAAAGGCCAGATCCTCTGACTATGGAAATGCATAGCCAAATGACACAAACCTGCAGCAGCACACATCTTGCAATGCATAAGTAAAATCTTCAGAAGTTTGACTTCAATTACGTGATCATTTTGTGTCAAAATTTTGGAATTTTGACAATACTAATTCATTGTTGGACTATCAAAATTTTGGCAGTCCTAATTTATTTTAAGAGTACCAAAATTTTGGCAGTCCATGCAAACTCCAAGATTGTCAAAGTTTTGACAGTCGTTTGTCGTCCCAAAGTAGATTGTTTCGTTTGTAGGATTGCCGCCAAAATTATGTAGTGCTTCCTCGTTCCAAACGGATTCGTTTCTGGAGTTTCGAAACTCCATTAATGG
This sequence comes from Iris pallida, assembly GCA_029216955.1. Classification (NCBI taxonomy): domain Eukaryota; kingdom Viridiplantae; phylum Streptophyta; class Magnoliopsida; order Asparagales; family Iridaceae; genus Iris; species Iris pallida. The sequence continues at coordinate 28,865,209 of JANAVB010028196.1, read as the reverse complement.
AGTTTGAAACTTCAAAAATAGTCCCAAATAGAACTATCTACAACAAAAAAAAAATGGATTAAGGTTTAGAAATTTGGGAAGGAAGAGGAAGAAGTCAAAATAAATATAATTAAGGCCTCGTTTGGTTCGCAGAATTATGTGGTTAGGAAAGAAAAGTCATTACTTTCCTATATTTGAGTGTCAGAAGCATTGAACGGGAAAGGAAAGTAATTTTCAATGGAAGGAAAATTAGGAAAAAAAATGATTTCATCCATCAAAGCAAAGGAAACACTTTTCCACTTTGAAATATTCACATTCTTTTTCACTTTTCTTGACATTTTCAATCATCGAAAAAGAAAATCAATGAGAATTGTTATTTTACAAAGAAAAAAAAAAACCAAAAAATTGATTACTTTTCCATAGGGCTGCAAATGAGCCAAGCCGTTCGCGAGCTGCTCGAAGCTCGGCTCGATGAAAGCTCGTTTGAGCTTGGCTCGTTTAGTAAACAAGCTGAGCTCAAGCTTCATTTTCAAGCTCGTTAAATAAACGAGCCAAGCTCAAGCTTAGAAGTACTCGGCTCGTTTGAGCTTGCGAGCTGGCTTGTTTATGAGCTTGTGAGCTGGCTCGTTTAGAAGCTCGTTTAGGAACTTGTTTAGAAGCTCGTTTGTTCTTTGTTGAATTCTAATTTGATATATGTTTGCATAACAATATAGTTGTGCGCATTACATATTTATATATCCTTAATAATTGATCTTAAGGAACTTTTTTAATTAAATTTTTATAAATAAATTGTTAACATTATATGTATTTGAATTCAAACCTAACTAGCTTGAAATTGAGCTCGTTAAGCTTGAAATCAAGCTTAAAGAGCTTGAAATTAAGTTGAGCGAGCTTGAAATCTAACTTAATGACTGATTTTGAGCTTATCAAGCTTGTTTCACAAGCTTGAATCAAGTTTGCTTATCAAGCCAAGCTTAAGCTTAATATAAACAAGCTCGAGCCAAGCTCAAGCTCTAAAATAAAAATTTTACCAAGCTCGAGTTCGGACTCGAGCTCGATTAATTCTAGTCAAGCCAAGCTCAAGCTTACAAAAGTTTGGCTCGACTTGGCTCGTTTGCAACCCTACTTTTCCATTCCTTTCCGCGAACCATACGAGACCTAAAGGTTGTGATGCCCCCTAGCACAAGTGCCCCACTCCCCTATCAAGTTATTTGTAACTGAGAAAAGGTGAATACCAGCACTTATGCTGAGCTGAGGAGAACCAACCACGATAATTAAAAGTAAAGTAAGTAGAGATTTACTGAGAAAGTTTATAACTATCGAAGTCTCCTTTCTCTCGAGAATAAGAGCATCTCCAACCCTATTGTGAGTTTGAAAAAAATGGTTGCCACATAGGAATGACAACCATTTTTTTCAAAAGTACTTCTCCAATGCAAATGTGAAATAAAGTGTGGAGTTGACATGGCAATGACATGGCAAAGACAATGTGAAGTTGGTTGTCTAGATCTAGACAATGCACTTCACAATGTCTTTATGTCCACATCATCATTTGTGAATAAAAATATTTATAAAAAAGAAGTAGAAGAGTAAAAGTTGTCTTGGAAGTTGTAAAAAAATATTTGTATTGTCTTCTCAATACTTTTGCATTGGAGATGACTTTTTAAACCCATTGTCATTTGTGAATATAACATTGCCACCTATACAAGACATTGTCTTGTGCCTCATGCCACCTAGGATTCACAACACAAAACAAGACAATAGGGTTGGAGATGCTCTAAAGAAAGTTATGATTTGGGGCTGGATCTTGAGGAATAGCCACTACAAACAAGCTCCTTGAGTCTTAGGGCATTATTAGTAGTTGGAAAAAAAAAATATAAAATATAAAATCTAGAAAGTTGGACTTCAAACTGGGACTTACTGTTCTATAAAATGAATTTCTACAATCTAGAATCGAGAAATTGGGAGGCCCAACCTTTAGCACCTATGGGTGAGAAGGGATCGAAATTCTAGAAATTAGGACTAGGGATGAGACTTACTATTCTACAAAATAAGCTTCAAAATTCCGAATGTAGAAATTGGTTCTGAGGATGAGCCTTACTAAGGATGCTCTTAGAGCATCATTAGTAGTTGGGACTCTCCAATGCAATTTGGAGCCCAAAATTTCAAAAAAAGGTAAATGTAGAATGGGTTGAGTTTGTATGAGAATAGTAGGAAATGATAAAGTGAGCTCCGGTTCCAAAAATTGTGTGGTCAAAAATTAATGTAGGAAAAAAATAATATAAAGTTTAGAATCTAGAAAGTTGGGCTTCAAATTGGAACTTACTATTCTACAAAACGAGTTTCTACAATCTAGAATCTAGAAATTGGGAGGCCCAACCCTTAGCACCCATGGATGGATTGGGACCGAAATTGTAGAAATTGAGACTAGGGATGAGACTTATTATTCTACAAAATGAGCTCCTACATTCTAAATCTAGAATCTAGAAAATGGGATGGGCCTTACTAATGATGCTCTTAGAGCATCATTAGCCAGCCCATTTTCTAGATTCTAAATTTAGAATATAGGAACTCATTTTGTAGAATAGTAAGACCCATCCTAGATTTCAATTTCTAGATTTTTTAGGCCCAACCCACCCACAGGAGTTATAGGTTGGCCATGAGAATTTCTAGATTCATAATGTAGAAAATTATTTTGTAGAATAGTAAGTCCCAATTTGGAACCCAATTTTAGATTTACATCCTTTTTTCTCACTTTAATTTTTGACCACACAATCTTTGAGACCAAAGTTTATTTTATCACTTTCTACTATTTTCATATAAATCCGACTCATTCTACGATTACTTCATTTTCAAAATATTAGACCTCACGATGAAATTTTGAACACTATCTACTAATAATGTTCTTAGGAGCCGTATACTTCTCTAGACTACCCATGAACTTTAGGTGATACACCAAGCAACCAAGACTCAGACTTGAGCCCATTTATGGTTTCTCCAAGACGCAAGACGCACGTCCGCAGTCGACCACGTCCAAATCTCCCCACATATGAGGCACGTGGTCTCTCCATCAAGTCTACGGATGCAATCAAATATCCGAAAGAATTTGCAAGTAAATCTACAAACCGCTTCTAGATATGACGCACCCAAATTTCTTTTGTCTTGCTGATTTAAGTCATTTATATTTGATAAATTTACGTCATTATCATGTACATAACAAGCACGAAAACAACCTAAGATTCCCGATAAATGACTATAAATAACCCTTCTTATTGGATGCTTCGAACCCATCATATGACAATGATGAATGGTGAGTCCGGCCATTAGTTTGTTGACACTTAGGCATATGTATGCACATAATTCTACACTAAAACTCTGTCCATTTATCTTCACGTTAAACCTAACTTGAAAAACAAAGCAACACCGGAGGAAGGTCCTGTCCCGTGACATGTGTGTCGTGTACACAGGTTAAAAAAACAACAAAATATAAGAAGGAATATATTGGTCCACTCCACTCAGGGGCGGATCCAGAAATTATAGTTGGGATAGACTGGCAAAAATTTGGATGGACTGGAAGTAGATAAATTCATATAAAAAAAGTAAAATAAAATTTTATATGGAAATCCACCCCTGGATCCGCCTATGACTCCACTACAGTAGGAAGATATGAAATTCCTATTGGTTAAAGATCATTAAAGAAAAACATATATCATCCGTACCAAAAGTAAGGCTACACAAGTCCAACGCAAAACCAAAAAAAAAAAAAGAGCACATATAGTAAAATCAGTTGACAGAAGAAAAAAAATTCCTAAGGGTGTGTTTTGGAAATTTTTGGGAAGGAAAAGTTAAGTTTGAGACGAAGGATAATAAAGATAAGTAAAATAAAAGTAAAGTTAATTTTTACTTGTTTGAATGATAAAAAAATAGAAGAAACAGCAAAAAAAAAATTATAGCATAAAAATATAATTATTATTTATCCACTGAATTTCTCAACTCATTATTTATGCTCACCTTTTTTAGTTGACTAGTAATATAAATTTATTATAATAAATTATCAAACCTATAATTTGAACTCAAACAACCAAGAAAAATACCTCCTACCTCAACCACTTGAATTAGACTATTTAGTTATAAATATATCATATTAAATAGTTAAATACTTCGTTAATTTTTTTAAAATAATTAGTAGAATATTTAGATAATTATTTAGTTATTTATTATTAGTTTTTTATATTTGTTTAAATGTTTGATGATATTCACACACGGCTTAAACGGCTCACTTTTGGGCCTTGAAGCCTCTTTATATATTTTAGTGATAGTTGGATAATTCTTCCAAAATCCTCATTCTCTCTCCATTTTACTCACACTTTGAGAGAAAAATTAGTGGAGCTCACATAATTCTCCCCCCTCTCAAATTCCTCATCCCCCACAGGCCCACACACCACCACCAAATCCTATTTTTCCGTCAACTTTTGCCAACCTCCCATCTTCTTCCCAGGCCAAAAGAAATGTACAGACTGATGTGTTAGAATTGTGATAGAAAATATTACACTGCCATTTTTTTTCTGTTTGCTAAGAAGATTCTTGTGCTGGTTTCCTCTTTCCCTATCTCATCTTTCATTCGTATGCACAAATACAAGAAGTACAGTGTGACTTGACTTTGTTTCTTTTCCTTTCCTTTCTGATATCAGTAGAGTAGCTTACAATAGTTGGTGTCAATATATCACAATATGGAGGAGACCCAGTCGAGGCTGGGTGTAGTGAATGCCCTCCCCCAACAGAAACTGCTCAACTGCCACCGAAAGCCTCTGCGGGATGCGGATGCCCTTGGCGTTATGGTCGGTGCCCACGCGGATCATGGCTTGGTGCAGCTGCCCAGAGGATCGAACAACGTTCCTAAGAACGCCGAGTTCGTGCTTTAGCACATGTAGAGCTTCACTGACATGGAGATTCTGTAGGTCGATTAGTCGTTCTTGCCCACCCTGTCTATAGCCATGGAGTTGAGAAGCAAACTGGTTCCTGAGGAAGCAGAGAAAAGAGCAACCCATCAATAAGTTAAAATGGGTGGGGGAGATTGCAGCTTAAGAAAGAAAGATGTTTCCAATTATAAATTGCATATAGAAAGGAAAACCTGCTAAATGTTATCTAAGAGTTTGAAAATTGTGAGCAGTTAGCCCAAGACCAAGAAATCAAATCATATATGGCAAGCTTTTTCAATATATAAACTACAAGGATTAATCACATATGATCGTCTACCCCCATCGTTTGCGGTATCAGCGGATACTGATACGGCCGGTACGTATCGGTTTTAGCATATCCAGAACCGAAAATGAACACTACCGATACCGATGTTGGGGGACTCTTTTCTAGTCAGTTCGACAAAGAAAAGTTGAACTAAATAATAGAATAATGAAAAATTAGCGTCAACACAAAACAGTAGGGGTGAACATTCGGTTAATTCGGTTCCAATCGAACCAAATAATCAAAAACCGAATTCGACCGAAACCGAATAAGCAAAACCGAAACCAAACCAAAATGACCCATAACCAAATCAAACCGAACCGAATTAAATCGGTTCGGTTTATTCAATTTTTCGGTTTACTTGTGTTTTTTTGTTGTTGTGTTTTTTTGTTAATATATATATATATATATATATATATATAATTCGGTTTTAATTTTTTTTTAAACCAAACTGAATCTCTTATTTGGTTCGATTCGGTTCGGTTTTCGGTCTAAAACCGAATAATGCTCACCCCTACAAAACAGAGTCCAGTTGTGCCAAAGAATGACAATATTATAGTGTCGATAAAATTCCTTATCGATAAACTTTAATGATTAACATTTGTCAAAGTTGTATATCTATAAATTCACAACATTCATCCATACTAATATTATTTCATTCAAAACTATTTATTGTGGTTGCACTATGTCTAGAACAAAAAAAATTATCGATAAAGTTGTATATCTACAAATTCACAACATTCATCCATACTAATATTACTCCATCCAAAACTATTTATTGTGGTTGCACTATGTCTAGAACAAATAAATAGACAGTAATATCTATTGTCAGTGTAATATTATTCCATTTAAAACTAATGAGAAATAACATGTAATACATAAAATTATGTATAAATGTATCATAAAAAATCTAGCCGCTTGAAATAATTTAACATTTTTGGCTTTTCGAAATAAAGAACCCGATACTCCTATCCGAAATAGCCGAAACCACCGATACATATACTTACGGGAAGGGTCTGAAACTGATTCCAATACTGCAAACCTTGGTCTACCCCATCAAACAGAACCAGAAATCACAAACCATGTACGTGTAAGAGTTTCAACTTTCAAGATGATTATAGTACAAGGCTTGCTATATTTATTTGCATTATAAAGTAAAACTTAAATCACTATATATATATATATATATATATATATATATATATATATATATATTATTTATTTATTTATTTATTTTTATTTATATATATATATATATCATACTTTACAGTATTGGCCAATACCGACATGGGGTCTTTTTTGTTTGAATGAAAAAGAGACCAATCAATAAGGGTGTACAAGTATAGTAAGATTGTAAAAGCATGTAAACGAAGAAAACTTATCTATCACAAGTAACCCAATTCGCAAGGGTGACTATTATTTCATTCAATTCCAAAACTAGTAAGAACAAACTTAAAATTATGACTAAATGTATAAAACATTTTTCTAAAATTCTAATAATTTATTATTAATTATTCGTTTTCCGATACCAAAAAAAAATCCGATACTCCAATCCGAAACGGTTGATAATGTCGATATCGCCGATACCGAAACGCATAGGAAGGGTTCGATACTGATTCCGGGTGGTGATCATAGCTAACCGGCTACCTGGAGGAAAATGAAAATGCTCCACTCCACACTCCTTGAGTAGGTCAAGGATTAAATATAAGCTGACAGAATTCAAACCCTTGACCTCTCTCAGAAGAGGTATATATATATATATATATATATATATATATATATATATATATATATATATATATATATATAAACTTCCCCTCCGGGGCAGGAGAGATGGGAGGATAGTGTATTGTAATACTTTTACTGAGATGTTCGTGGAATAAAATTTACCCTTATTCCAATATATATATATATATATATATATATATATATATATATATATATAAACTCACGGAATAAACATATTTTAGTAAACCATTGTACCACTTCTGTCACGATCCGAAACCCAAGGTACTTGGTTCCCATTTGAAATGGAACGGTCATCTCAGCCACCATCTTAGCCAAAATGGTAAAGAAATCCGTTTGGTTCCCATTGCATCGTTTTCACCATAAAAAAATTGCCGAAAACGGCAAATGTCAAATGCTCGTGAGACACCAATTTATGTTTGCCATTTGAAATGGGAATCAAACTATCCCCAAGTATCGTATCACGACTTCAGTAGCTGATCTTTTTCAATTAAATACAATCACACTAGTCCGTATGATCGTTAACAGAGCAAATAAACAATAATACCACATCCCTACCTTCTTACTAAAGTTCATTGTCAATATCCTTTATAGCCATATCAATATAAATATTGCCTACACATCACCTTACACATTATTCTTTGCGACGCTCAATATAAGATAGACATAAGGTAACATATATTATCAACCATACCAACTATAAAAACAAAATCTTTATCACAAGTCTTTGGCGACGTGGATCTTTGTCTTTCATTCCTCTTTGTTAAGAGCCATTGCCTTTGTAACACTAGCAACTGCCATATACTTCTTCAGTTGTGTCAATAATTATTCATTTTGTTCTATCCTAGTCCTCACCACTCATTCAACTAAGATTCAATTAATTGCCCTACATTGCATCTATCAGTCTCCATCCAACATGTGAAGCTATCTTTAGCCTCAACAAAAGTCATTGTTAACTTCGCATGAATCCACTCATTCGTTATCTTCTATTGTATTATCTCACTCATCCTTTCAACACTTACATTTTACTTGCCTCAAGTTGGAAATGTTTGTCGACTGCTCTGACCCATAAAGCATGGCGAGCCTTGTAGTGACTAATTTTTCTTTCAAGTTTATGGATATTCTAGAGTCAAACAACAGTCCAGAAGAACTTCCCCACTTCAAATATCCTACTATATTATTTCTTAACCAAATTTAATACCTTGCTGAGCGCAGAAAGAAAGAATATAACTATGGTTTACTCTTTCAGATTTTGTGAACTGTTTCCAATAGAACTAGGAACGTCCACATAAAGAATTCAAGAAAACATTATTACAACAAAAGGAATTAGCCCTCATCTGAAGCTTGGAAAAATTAAAGGTAACACAATTAAAGGTAACACAGATAGTTGTTAAGTATTAACATCCTCACAATAAATCAATAAACATCACATACTTTATCAATACATTCAATTTCCGTATCCTTGTTGCAAGAGATGTTGCTGTTATTATTACTCCTACTGGCATTTTACTGTCAGAAATAACTCATGTGACCAACAGCAAAAACTTGGATGCTTGATATGTTGTAGCTATATGCTTATGTTTGTAATTAAAAATTAGCTTGGTCTTAATAACTCCAAACTACGACTTGATAATAACTGGGAGCACGCATTAAAAGTAAGTAATTTACAGAAATTGAAAGTAACCTCTGTTGATGAACTGTTTCTCCAGCTTTCTGAAGCGCGGCCTTCATCTGCAGGTTGTACAACTGCCCCTTCTCACTCAGTTCCCTGGAAAGAGCTTTGTTGCCAATCAAATATGCTTGACTTACCTGTTACAGATCACAATATTAGATTAGATTTAACACAATATCGATCATATTGGTAGCTGTGACAGTTGTAATCTACAAGCGTAAACCAATGTTTCAAAAGCTAGCAATGAAGCTCCCTGTGGTGCACCTCACAAGCACTTGCAATTTATTGTGCAGCCTATGGATTTTAGCTTTAACATGTGAAGATTGCGCTATTCGCCTATTAGGCTAAACAGCTTATGTTATTTTCCTTCGAGTTATGCTTGTCAAGCTTACCCTTCAACAAAAACTTGTTATTTCCTTCTCCAGAAAAGATTTGTAAATTCCTTAACTACTGCCAGATCTTTTTGGAGCTTTCTTATGCTGTATACCAAACCTATTCTGATGGGAGAAGGCTTGATGATGATGAAATAGCTTTAGTATTGCCTTGTTGGTGGCGTATTCTTTTAAAACTAGGGCAGGTTATGGAAAGTAAGCTATTTCTGATAGTTAATATGTGCTATCTATTTTTTTGTATAACCATATTTAATTTCAAATATGTTGAGTAAAAGTGGAAGACTTATGAAGCTTAGGCTAAAACAATATTTTTGTTTTGGTATTGATGATATATTTCAATTTTTCTTGCAGGTGGTATCAATTACCTACTAAAAAAATTGCCTATGGGAGTTCCAGATCCACATTCCGGCAAGAAATAACTAATAGCAAATAGACAAATATATATGTTCTAGATGTATGTTGTAGTTAATTATTCTTGTACAGTACCATATAGAATGAGAAATAAATCTCTCTCATAATCTAAGTCAAATAACCGTCAAATCAGACCACCTCCCCGACCACCACGACACAAAACCACTAGAACCTCTCTACCAAACACAAAAACACATCAACTTCTATCTTTGAAACCTTCCAGTTTAGATTCTTCAATGGGTCAAACACGTATTACCTAGAAAGCATATCAAAATTTCTTTCAAAAACTGTTGTCCGAGTGTCCTTTGGGATACTCTCATCTTTACTTTAACCATGAACCATTATAAAAAGCATTTCCCCGACTTTCACCGTTAGAGCATGTTTGGTAAATATGAAGTGGATTTGAATTTTGGAGATCCAAATTTGGATTTGGGTCCAAATCCTGAATTCATGGTTTCAGGATTTTGGACCAAAAGCTATTTGGTAAAGTTGGAATTTGGAATGGGAAGTGGACATAATCCAAGTTATGTGTTTAGGTAGTAGGTCGTATTTACAAGAAGAAATATTATGGTTCTAATAATATAAAAAGTTGATATTAGCAAAATATTATGGTTAAGTAATTAAATATTATAATTTTATAAAAATATTAATTACCTAATATTATGTTAAACTCATGATCACAATTATATATGGTTAACTAATAATCATAAAATATTAATTACTTAATTATATAATTAACATAATAGTTTGGCTAACTAGTAATCATAATTACTAAGTACTTATGATTAATGTGAACAAAAATATTAATTATTTAAGACTTAAAAATAATTAATTCACTTAAATATTAATAAATTAATTTAGTTAACTATTTTAATTATATAATAATATAATAGTACATAATAATTCCTTATCTAGTTAAATTTATAATTACCTATTAGTATTATATAATTAAATATATTTTAAATATATTTTTTATTTATTTATATTATTTAAATATCCTAACAACTTAGTTATATTAGTTATGTATATAAATTAAGAATAGAAATTGCATATATAAAATATTAACTAATTATTAATTAAGTTATTAGTTAATAAATTGTTGATCAGTATAAACTAAATATTAATAGAAAAGGAAAATTATTAAAAAGAAAATCAAATCCAACTTTCTCCCTCCAAAATCCGGATTGGAGAGGAGGATGGGAGATAGCCTCCAAATCCTGTTTTTGGATTTGAAAAGTAATCATTACCCACTTTCTAAATCCAAATCCAAGGTCCAACCAAACATAGGATCTCGTGGACTTGCACCAAATCCATGAAATCTTCAAATTCATGACCACTTCCTATTTACCAAACATGCCCTTAGTACCAATCTTAAGCTTTCTCTAACATCAATTGATCTAAATTATTTTCCTATTTCATCAATGTATTACTTGAAATCCACATCCCTCTTACTAATATCATTCTTACTTGCCTTTCTCAATAAACAAGATTCTCACCCACAAAATGAAGCTGATTACATGGAAAAACATCTAAGCCTAGTGCAAAAGTTGTTCCTTCAGCCGCTATAATCAACTGATGTGGAGTATTTACTGTACTACATTGTTACCTGAAAATATATAAGTGAGGATACTTCATAATGGATGGGGAAACGATCAAGCAGTGCTTGTCTACCTGTTCAAGGCATGCATCACGAAGACGGGCATACCCACGAGCTTCCTCCCTCGACTCTGAAACAATATCTTCTGCCCACACCAAAAGTTACTGTCAGTCTTAGTCAAAAATCATATTCAGTGTAGAATTGACCATTACAAGGAAACGACAGGAGAAAATTACCCACTGCCTTGTCTGTCTCAGGCCAAAATGGAACTGTCTGGGATGCAGCAAAACTTCGTGTTTTGTCTCCAAAAAGCAATTTCCCGTGACCATTGAATGAGCTAGCTAAGAGTCGGGAACTTTTACTTGAGCCAGCACTACTATCTGCAGAACCATTGCTCTCATATTTCCAAATAAAACTATCTGGGATGAACTTTTCTAGCCGTTTAAGGAAAACCTGAAACACCTTCAGATATACTACAAGTAGATATATATGTAATGGGAGTGTTGAGAATCCGTACTAGATGATGGGAGACCATTATGAGCCTCCACCACAGGAAGTACTGAGAAGTCTGGCGTGATAAGTCTTGGAGTATCGAACACCTCTGTGCTCTGACTAAAACCACCATCTCCTTGAAGCTGCCATTGCCAGTTAATAATGTTATAATGGCATACTCAATCCTTCAAGCATACCATCAAAAGTCGGTACGAAACTCAGCAAGACAAAGTCTACACCATTTTGTAAACAGAAAATATATTACTAACATGTATTAATCCTGTTTTTAGTCGACCCCATTCTGATGGGAGGAGGCTTGGATGATGATGATGAATCTTCTTTTGTTCCGTGTTTAATGTGTGGAGGCAACTTGTCTCCAGAGAACTCATATTGGCTGTTGAAATACCAAGTTCCACGAAAACAAAATAATAACTTACTAATTTACTAATCTAGCTTTCTATGTGGCATAGTAAAGGTGTCAACAAAAACAGAATCAAAAGAAAAAACCTCTTAAGAAGGTTGTTCTTCACAGTTTAATCTTTGGCAGCCATAGTTGTGTAAAGAATGAGGAAATATGGACGTCTTAACCATCAAAGTACAATTTAGTTGCCTAAGTTTCCTTCGAGTAAAATGCCACTAGTAATCAACAGAAAAATAGGAAAGAAACCTATCCTAACAAGTCTTGCACACATTAGGTTAGATGGAATATTCACCTCAATAGATATGAATAAAAGCAATTCATGCTTCCCTCGGGTTTACAACTGTTAATCATTTATGCCATACTCTTTGCCAAAACCCAGCCCAATCCCTGCAATCACCAAAACCAGTCCCAGACTCAACCATATATGCATTCTCAATTCACCACCCAGATCAAGATCATTGCTTTATTTTCTTACATCAAAAAGCAAGATCAGACGACAAGTGAAAGAACTACAGTGACTCAATAACTCTCCTCCAAAGTATGACTAATCTCATTAAAAATAGACAAAATAAATTAAAACCATGTCTTGTTCTTTTTTTTAAGCAATAAGGTACAAGAGATCTCCCCCCCCCCAACCACCACCAAACACACACAAAGCAGATGATCTTACCTTTAACTTTTATCATTTACAAGATCAAACTTCCAACCAGCCTGAACTTCCTGGGTTCTATTACAATAAATGACACTCGAACAAATCCAAAATTGAGAAAAAAGATGTTTAAGCTGCAAAAATCCCAACATTTTTTCCGCAATGGGTACGGTCAACTCTACAAGTAGAGATGTCCACAACTTAGATCGATAGTAGTTCTTAAACCATTGACCACAACACCCTCCATCGGATATATTTTGCCACCGCACTATTAGTCTGTTAGTAACTGAAAAGTGAAAAGTATCGCCAGAGGCACACGCTGGACATCTAAAGGAGAGATTTACCAATGTATTTTTATTCTTGTTGTGGAAATATGTACAGATTCATCACAATTGTCTATATCAATTTTTTTGCTACTTTAAATAAGTCATAAAATTATTTATTTCAGAATGTTGGATAAATTCAGACAATTAATCCCGTCCTAACAAGACCCAGATAAAAAAAGGTTCAGTTGCTTTTACCAACCAGGCTAACTATCCAAATTTTGTCAATAAACAATGTTCAAACAGGAGCTGGAGTTTCCAGACTTCCAAAAAGGCCTCCAAGTGCCACGAGGCTCCCGCTTATGCAAGGTCAAGGAAGGGTCAACATGTACGCAGCCTTACCCCCATATGTATGGAGAGGGTATTTCCACGACTTCCAACTCATTATAAACATAGCTCGCTTATCCATGAAAAGTCAAATCCAAAACTTCTCAGATACAAAGATCTGGAGAGACAAGAAAGATGATCTAGTTAGCTATTCCTGAAAGATACACCTCGAGACCTTATTCTTTTTGACCAACAGCAGAACAATTGACATACAAAGTACATACCTCAAGCTGATGAAGCATCTCCATTGCCAAGTTTAAATTGCATCCATTTGCATAGTACACATCAGCAAGTCTATCAGCAGAAAAACCAGGATATCGAGATGTCAAAAACACCAAAGGGTTGATGCCTGCCTCCTCTATGACAGCCTGATCACCTAACAAATTATTTACAAAACTAGCACTAGAATCTCCATTGTAATGATGTCCCTCCATTCCACTAGTAAGCTGCTGATCCCCAACTATGCTTTCTTGGTTCCAGGGCTTGGCACTCAAATTGAGGCGGCCTGTACCAAGAGGGGACCTAGTTTGCCCTGGACTGAATGTTTCACTGAATCTTGATGCAGAAAATCTTGATGTTTCAACATCATGATTTATTGATAGATCAGCAAGTGATGGCTGACGGGGTCCAGGTAACTCAACTTCTCCCACGACCTTGAAGTCAGGAGTAATATCGTCAGGAAGCTGACCGCGCCAATACTGATGTGCCTCATCATCGGAATGATTTGAAACAATGGATTCTGAACGATCTAGGACTGCTTTCCCATAAGCACCTTTCTTATCCACCCTGCTTGCATCTTCACCCCTGTTTCCATATGTGGACTGGAGGGCAGATGGAACAAAAGCTGCTGCATTTGGATTTAATTTGGTGACCTTGTTGAATAAGGTTATCTTTGTATCATTGCTGTTTCCACGACTTCTAGGGGAAATGTTCATCCTTGTTTGAGGAAAAATTGATGCTCCACTATACAGAGCAGCCAGAAAGAAGAACTTCCAGGAAGAATTTTATCTAAACCCTGCATATTACGTACAAATGTAGCAAAGAAGTGATTAAATAGCTTTACAAATGCAGATCAGTTGATACATTAATCATTTATTTGTACCATTGCAAATGAATGTGAGGGGAAACAGTTTATTTAGATAAACCACACTCATTCATCCAAATATAGTAAGCATTGCAAGACAGCTCCGTTTTACACCTTTTTTGCACATAATCTACCTTGCAGACAACTTTCTTTTTTGCACTTTATACCCTCTACTTTAATTCTCTTTACACTTTGTACCTTCAACTTTCAGTCACAAATTGTGATAACAGCCTTTTGACGATTATGTCCTTACATAAAAAGGAATCCTAAATCTATCTTTATCGCCATCTTCTACCTAGAATCCCTCCCTTCCACACTCCCCCACCCTCACCAGCTGCGAGTAGGGCTTAAACAGACAAAGTTGACAAAGTCAGCTGGAGCTAAACTCCTCACTAAGCTAACCATGATCAACAGAGCCTTCACATATAACTTAGGAGACCAGCTGGCTCGTAGGTAGACTTTACAATGACAAAATCAGACAGGCTTACTTTACAAAATAATATATACTGTTATGATTAATAGAACAAGAAAAAAGCGGAAAATGGTATTCAAAGAATTTAAGGAAAAAAATTTGAAAGAGATCCTGAGAAGATTATCGGGTGTGTTTACAATTAGTGTCTAACAAGTTATTTTAAAGTAAGACATACTGTAGGTGTATTATAGAATTGTAACTACTGCAAGGACGACTGGAGTGAAATCAATTACCATCGTCACAGCCATCTATCAAGGGTCGGCACCAAGTCCACATCTCTTTGCTCTATTCATGGATGCCATACTACACATTCATGAAGAGAATTGGTTGATGTAGATTGTTACCTATTGATATTACCTTAGTTGATGAGACGAGAGGAGTTAATTTACAGATTAGTTAGAATTAGTAGGACAAAATGAAGGTCGAAAAATGTAACTTTAGTAAAGATAGAAGAAATGAATGAGTTCGGATTGATAGTGCGAAGATTTCTAAGTCACTTTCACTATCGAGGATCACTTATCATAATTACAGGACTGAGATCTAAAATTGAAGAATAATGGTAAAAGTAAGGAAGGGCTTCTAATGTTTTGTGGCATTCGAATAACTTGAACTTTAAAGCAAATAATAAGACCTTTAAAACTGACCAAGCTTTTATAGTCAGTATGCTGGGCAACAAAGAAACATGCCCCCAACAATGAACATGGATACAACACTAAAGTTGAGATGAATAAGTGAAAATAAAAATAAAAAGTAGAAGAAAAAAATGAGTGCACCTGCGAGAAGTTAACACAGTAGCGCCAATAGAGTATATATAGGAGAAAATCAGTTGAGTGTACTTCAGCAATGGGCAAGGAAGTCCATCAGACGCACCAGTTATTACAAGTGGTATAATCTAAGTTTAAGGAGCTGATACAACCAACGATAGACAGGAACAGCATTAACAAGGGCAATACAAATCTATATGGAACTTGCTAATGTTACGGAGTAGATGGCCCTTAATAGGACTACATGAAGAAAAGGATATTTTGTCGCAAACCTCAAAGTTTTGGGGTAAAGGAGACTCGTTATCCATCCCTTTCCGTCTACCCAGGTATAATAGAACTCTATAGTGATATAGTTGTGTTCCCCTTTTAAGACATGAAAGTTAGCAGGTGGCCAAGGTATGTAGTAAAGGCATATTGATATGGCTCAAGGCAGGTTATAGTACAACAAGTGGCATAGTCATGTTCAAGCAAAACCAAAGGCAATCTTCTTATCATTGTTCCCACGGATGATTTTCTAGATTAATCAGATGAGATGAGATACGGCACAAATGGAGAAAACAAATTATCTATCAATCCAAATCAAGAAATCTAATTATCTGTCAAATGGTTTGCCTCTTTACCTCGTCGAATATGGAGCTAAAATGGTTGTTGTACATTTAATGCTTATATAAGTAAAAAATGCATCTAATACTATTATTGCCTAGTATCAATAGCATCTCAAGAGCACTCCATCAAGGAAACCTAAAATACAATATATGCAACACAACTGAAGCAGTAAAGTTTGAAATAAATACTTTCCTCAAAACTTTGGCATTATATGACTTCATAAAGTTTAGAAGCAAGTAATTCTGCATGGATCAGTTTCCAGAAGCAGAATTGCTAGTAATTCTCTGAATTAATTCTGCCAAAGAACAGTTTTGAATTTTTAATAATGAGAAAGTTATTCACGTTTATTGCTTTTTTGAACTCTTAGTCCTAGGCTTAATAAAAAACTGATTAAGCTATCCAAACCCTAAAATGAGACATTTCCTTTAGGATATCATAGACGCAGTCCAATTATTTTGATGTCCTTATACTTCTACTTGGTTGTAACAATCAACACCTCACATCTCATCTATATGACTATCTTATTCAAGTTTTCTTCAATCCCCACATACCAAGATTTGTTATGCCTACTCATTTAGGTCAGTGAGAAATCAATATATTAGACCTGACATGTGCAAAGACTAAATTTAGCACATACCAAGCAAACCATTTAAGGGACACCCGACACATTTGACAACCGAAAAGTCAAGGGCAGAACACAAAAACCTCAAAGTCTAAAAAATGTTTAATGTATACCACAACAAATCTATATTGAAGATGCCACGTTCTTCACTCGTGATTCCTTATAAGTTCCTACTAATCTAGTGGTATGAAATAGGAACCAATAAGTAACTTTGTGATCTAAGCATGCCGGATGTTAATATCCGAATTTACTAAAGGCACAACGGAAAGGGTGTAAAAGACCGAGGCACAACACGCAAGGCAAAGGCGCAAGCCTCATGAAGGTGAGGCGCAAATTTATTGAAAAAGTAAAATAATAGTTTTAAATCATATAATATTGAAAGTGAACGTGCTAGGGTGGTTATCGGGCACGACTATAAAAACCATGTGGGCATTTTCCTTTTTATCTACCATGCAGGGAAGCTTCTGAGAGCTTAGGGGTTTTGTTTCCTTTTGATCTTAAGAGACTTTTTAGGTTCCAAGAGATATTAACTCTCATATACAGCTGTCGGCCCTATTCACAAGGGAAAAAAATATAAAAGGAAACATAAAGCGGCATATGCATGAGGCGTGCTGGACCTCACTATGAAGGCACGCGCCTTAACAAAGGCGCCTCGGCTCTCACATGTTATTGGAGTCTTGTGCAAGAAAACCATTTGAGGGGACGGGACACATTGACAACCGAAAACTCAAGCACAGAGCTATAGAACCTCCAGAACTCAAAAATGTATAATGTATAGTATATTGAAGATGCCACTATCATCACTCTTGATTCCATTTTGGATCATAACTGGTCTAAAGTAAGTTTTTATTCCAATCAAACTGTACCGTTTATTACTACTTCTTGTTTTCGGAGTTTACCATGTCAAGAGAATCCAACTTTCAACTAAGCCTAGATTCCTAAATGCTCCTCTACTTTATTTGGCAAAACTAAAAGGAATATTCTTGAAACATCAAAATATAGTCTACTGGAAACTCAACACAACTAGTAACTCAGTTGTCCGAATCCAAACCAAGTAACCAACTACTATAATGGTCACTCAAGTTGTATATTCCAATTGACAGTTATCCAATTTCAATCCATGGAAATTGCGGTTATACTAGTACCCAAAAAAACAGCTAAATGTACTTTTCTACGGATCATTTGACATAAAGAAACAAAAGCAACAAAGTTTCAAATATTCCACTCCTTTGCTATAATTTTATAAATTAAAATATCGGATTTCAATTTTAAAAAAGACATTCTGTAGTTTTGAAAAATACTACCATAAGGTAGTTTCGGATGTCATGTTTCGAAAACTTGGATTTACTTTCTTTTGACATGGAGTTGCATTCTCTAGTTTGAAGAACACTTGGCAATATTCTGAAAACTACCGTTTTAAAAGCAATATTTTTCTAAAATCCCTATTTTAATACAAAAATCCGAAAAATATGAATATTCTACATCATTTTCCAACTGAAGAACTGCGCCAAATACAAAAAGAAGAACGTCAAGATCCACACTTCCTAGTCAAGAACACTAGATATAAAAAAGCACTCATATTTCTCTCTTTTGCTACTATAATCTCAGAAAAAAAATCTAAGGAATTCCACAGCATCATCCTACTCAAAAGTTCCGGGAACTCCAACATAACAACGGACAGACAGCTCAACTTCGACATCCCAAAATCGTCCATTCTGGCCGCTAATGACGACAGCAAACATACAAGAACTCAAATTCCTCGAACCATCTCACCATACGAAGCCACAAATTTAAGAAAATCACAAAGTAGAGTAGAAATAAGCTCACGCTCGAGTAGATCTGAAGCTAGGGAGCCGTGTCCGTGTCGCAACATAGACTCCGACGAGAAAGAGAGAGAACCGTACCGATCAAGCCGATCCATTGGCAGGAAAAAGAGACGCTTTGGTGAGAATATCTCCTCCTCCTTAGATTGACTAAATGGAAATGAAACCTAACCCTAACCCTAAAATTTCCTGCGAAAATTTCTCTCTCTCTCTCTCTCTTTCCTTTCTCTCTGTAGAGAGGAGAAGAAGAGATTATAATCGAGAGGAGAGAGAAAGAGAGACGATTTAGTTCGTTGTACAAAATGATAGGGCCGCGTAGCAACTCGATCCGCTGTTCTGCTCGAACAGCGTGGGCTGTTATGGGACGATCCGGACCGTTGGATTGGTTTTTATTGATGTCAGGACCAGACAAGTTGGTCCGGTGGACCCGGGGGCTTGCCCTGACCTGTCCAAATCGTCGGGTCCCACCAGATCAGGATTTTTTTCCCCTTCTTGTTTTATATGTTGAGTTCAATGTTCATGGTATTCATATTTTGGTTTCCTTTTTTTTCCATTTCAAGCCATAGTTCGACTTGTGAGTATTCGATTGGAAAAATTTATGAAATGTTCAAAAATTTAAAAAATTTTATGAAAAATCCACCGTAAAAGAAACTTTCATCGCGTGTCCAGCATTATCTAAAAAATATATAAAAGGGGACGGCATGACCTTTTTGTCCTTCTAATTTATTAAGAATATCCACAAATTCAGCAACTCTTCAGAAAAACGGTTCGATTTCAGAAGAGGGAGAATTACATACAAACCCAGCAACTCTTCAAAAAAACGTTTCGATCGCTCCCTCCTCTTCCATACTCTGTTCGCTTTCGATTTTAGGTCATCTCCTCCAAAAATCTTAGAAAAAATCCTACAAGAAAGCGCCAGCGAATCTCTATTCGCAAGTTTCACACAATGTCGCAATCATCATCAATGGATGTAGACCGAGTTGAAAAGACGGAGAAGAAGTAGAAGTTGAAAAACAAAAGAAACAAGGGATGAAAGTTAAGAGGATTGCTCCTAAACGAAAAGCTACAAAAGAAAAAGAAGTGCAAGAAGAAGTAGAAGAACAAGAACACGGAGAACAACAAGAACAAGAAGTAGCAGGAGAAGAAGAAGAAGATCAAGAAGAAGGAAAAAAAAAGGTAAAACTTTGAGTCATGTTCATTCTCCGTTTATATTGACGCGGAAAATGAGAATGATCATTCTCCGTCTATAAAATACACGGAGAATGTCCTTTCTGTGTATTTTGACCTAGAAATGGCCATTCTCCGTGTTAAAATACACGGAGAATGGCGTTATCCCTTGTATTTTGACCTAGAAATGGTCATTCTCCGTGTATCTAACACACGGAGAATGACATTTTCTGTGTATTTTGATATAGAAATGAACATTCTCCGTGTTTCTAACACGGAGAATTACATTCTTCGTGTTAAAATACACGGAGAATGGCGTTCTCCCTTGTATTTTGACCTAGAAATGGCCATTCTCCGTGTATCTAACACGAAAAATGACACACGGAGAATGACATTTTCTGTATATTTTGACCTAGAAATGAGCATTCTCTGTGTTAAAACACACGGAGAATGACATTTTCTGTATATTTTGACCTAGAAATGAGCATTAATATTATTCTCCGTGTTAAAATACACAGATAATATCATTCTCCGTGTATTTTGTCCTAGAAATGAGCATTCTTCGTGTTTCTAACACGGAGAATGTTATTCTCCGTGTTAAAATACACGGAGAATGGCATTCTCCTTGTATTTTGACCTAGAAATGGTCATTCTCCATGTATTAACACGGAGAATGACCATTCTCCGTATCAAAGTAAATGGAGAATGCTCATTCTCAGTGTTAAAATACACGAAGAATGACATTTTTTGTGTATTTTGTCCTAGAAATGACCATTCTCCGTGTTTCTAATACGGAGAATGTTATTCTCCGTGTTAAAATGCACGGAAAATGTCATTCTCCGTGTTAATGCAAACCTTGAATGTCATTCTCCGTGTGTTTTGACCTAGAAATGACCATTCTTCGTATATTTTAACACGGAGAATGACTTTTTTTTGTGTTTTTTGACCTAGAAGTGGCCATTTTCCGTGCACCTAACACGGAGAATGTCATTCTCCATGTTAAAATACACACATAGAATGTCATTCTCCGTGTATTTTGACCTATAAATGGCCACATTCTCCGTGTTAAAATACACGAAGAATGTCATTCTTCGTGTTAAAATACACGGAGAATGTCATTCTCCGTGTATTTTTACACGAAGAATGACATTTTTTGTATTTTGACCTAGAAATGACATTTTTTATATTTTGCCATTCTCCGTGTATTTTTACACGGAGAATGGCGTTCTCCCTTGTATTTTGACCTAGAAATGGTCATTCTTCGTGTATCTAACACAGAGAATGACCATTCTCCGTGTTAAAACACACGGAGAATGACATTTTCTGTGTATTTTGTTCTAGAAATGAGCATTCTCCGTGTTTCTAACACGAAGAATGTTATTCTCCGTGTTAAAATACACGGAGAATGTCATTCTCCGTGTATCTAACACGGAGAATGATCATTCGCCGTGTTAAAATACACTGAGAATGTCATTCTTCGTGTGATTTACACGGAGAATGACCATTCTCCGTGTCAAATACACGGAGAATGACCATTCTCCGTGTATTTTGACACGGAGAATGATCTTTCTCCGTGGTTGAATAGCGGAGAATGGTCATTCTCCGTGTTATAATAAAGAAGAATGTTGACGTAAACCTAATTGTTATTTTTTTTTAGGAAAAAACTGTCAGGAACAAAGAAGAAAGAGTTTTCCGTGCAACATTCACCCCAATACTCTCTCTTATGGATGAGGTGAAGGAAAAGTGTGGCCATTTGCCTGATGCAGTTATTGAATCCTTGAAGAATATTGTATTCTACAATTTCGTAGATGTATTCTATAAATCCAAGGTCAAAAAGGCAGAACTATCTAAAGTCACAAAAGGTCTGGAGAACCTGATAGGGACTTACTTGGAAGAAGATGGCACTGGATATTTCCAATTGAGCAACAGTGTCAAGGTAGCACCAACTGCTGATGAGATGGCAACCATTTTCGGTCTGCCAATGAATGATGACAGTGAAGTTGATGAGAAATATCTAAAAATCATCACTGAAAAACAGAAGACCCCCCACCAGCAGACTCATTCAGCATGTGTACAGAACACTTCAAGAGATTGCTGACAAATTCCAAGGGAAAAAATGCAGAAGTCTCAAATGCAGAAGTTAGAAAAAGGTTCTTAGAGCTGTTGGGAGACAGAAATGCAAGACCTGATGAGTTGGCCAAGTTAATAGTATTCAACTTGTGCCAAACAGTATTCTTCACCAGAATGGGTGGGTCGAACTTGCCGTACAAGTTCTTCGCTCTGGTAGAGAGCATAGATGTTATAAAAAGCATCTGTTGGCCACGTATTATTTTAGCGTACGTCATGAACAGCATAAAGAGGTGTCACGCCTCAGAACCAGAATACTGGAGAGCGGGGGCAGACATAGCCAGCTACGTATATTGAAGTGCAACCCACCTCGCTATACGGTCACGGCTGTCTAGATACATGAGGGTTTAACTACAAGCCAACAGTCTCTTAATGTCATGAACAAGCCTAGTGTCTCAATCACAAGCAAGTAAGTAAATGTTACAAGATATAAGATCACCAAATATACAATAGTAAGGTGTCCCAAACATTACATATTCAGCTGATCATGAAGCTAGTCGTTACAAAACGTGAGGACTAGCAAGAGTTTAGTCATACATGATCAACCCTAGGATCTGTCAATCTTGTTACAGCCCATAGGCAGACAGTAAGAGAAGGTGCAATCGAGCTAAACAGGTGCTCGTCGGCTAAACGCCTCAAAAGAATTTTTTTACAATAAAGTGGAAGAGCCAAAAATAACCCACTCGTTGCCCTGGTTACGCCTGGTGTTCACTATCGGGCTGGAAGGTCGGTAGATCCTCTGGAGCTGCTCCAAAATCTGGCCATACAAAACCAGCTGGGTCAGACCCCAGAAAGAGCAAGTGTCACAAAGGAAGCTTCACTTAGGAATTAAACCCATCAATTAGCACAAGAGTAAAATAAATAGTAAGAACTGGAAATAAGGAAAATATATCAGGAAGATATACGACGAGAGAACCATGGGACTATTCAGATAACCAGGTTACAACCCGTAAACCAAACAAGGACCGGGGTTGTAACCCTTCATCTGAATGGAACTTGGTTTTCTACCATTTATCGGCAGTTAACATAAGAAATCAGAACATATAACAATCTTGTACATGATCAAGATAAGACTAGACTGGTTGCTCCCCATTCAACAATCACGGCAAAGCAATAAGTACGGCTTGATACTTTAACTAACTAGGGTTATCACATGCCTAGTTACTAGCAAGATGCAGTGAGATTATTCCACAGCCACAAGCCCTACAGACCATCCAGGTTACCCAGGTCGAATATTAGGGGTTGAATTCAAGTGGGTACATCGTCCAGGAAACGCATGTACCCTTAGGTGACTTAGAGAGTGCAACACACGACAGTGTGCTGGAAATGTGCCCTACTCGACGGCAGGCTACAGATCCCAAGAGCGCCTAGGTAACGGGATTGCCTGTAGCTGGAAAATCTCTTCATGACTACTGTGTTATTCTAGTTATTAACCTTAGCCCTTTCAGTGGGTACCCCTGACCGTGGTACTCAGGAGACCCATCCTAAACATGATGCAAGACCAGACTGGTTTAATTGTACAAGCACAATCGCCCACGGTGTCCAGGTTATTCATACTTGTCATGTCATGTCATGCCAGGTTAGCCGTCGCAACAGCATGTCAGGTTTTCTTGTTAGGAGTGCGCCACGGCGGGCCACTATCATGCATTATCAAGTTGTGCCCATGTATCGTACCAGGTTCATGTATCATGTCGTGTTCATGTCAGAATTATCCCACATTACACTAAGGATCAAGAGAAACAACACGGATAAGGTAACAAGATTTGTCATGGCAACACATGGTACAAGAGATAAAAGGGTGCCAGGGACAGCATGCACCAGCAAACAGCATGCGCCAACAAACAGCATGTACCAGCAAAACAGCATGTGCCAGCAAAACAGCATGTGCCAGCAAAATAGCATGCGCCAGCAAAACAGTATGTGCCAGCAAACAGCATGTGCCAGCAAAACAGCATGTGTCAGCAAACAGCATGCGCCAGGAAACAACATGCGCCAGGAAACAGCATGCGCCAGCAAAACAGCATGCGCCATGAAACAGCATGCGCCAGGAAAACAGCATGCGCCATGAAACAGCATGCGCCAACAAACAGCATGCGCCAGGAAACAGCATGCACCAGGACAGCAT
Organism: Iris pallida; assembly: GCA_029216955.1. Taxonomy (NCBI): domain Eukaryota; kingdom Viridiplantae; phylum Streptophyta; class Magnoliopsida; order Asparagales; family Iridaceae; genus Iris; species Iris pallida. The sequence goes on along the minus strand of JANAVB010028196.1, from coordinate 28,841,172 downwards.
GCGCCAGGAAACAGCATGCGTCAGGACAACATGCGCCAGCAAACAGCATGCGCCAGGAGACAGTATGCGTCAGGAAACAGCATGCGCCAGGACAGCATGCGCCAAGAAACAGCATGCGCCAGAAAATAGCATGCGCCAGCAAACAGCATGTGCCAGGACAGCATGCGCCAGGAAACAGCATGCGCCAGGACAGCATGCGCCAGCAAACAGCATGGCAACAGCTTTTTGCCAGCAAACAGCATGTGCCAGGAAAACAACACTGCTCATCTTCTCCAATCAGCCTCTAATGGCCATGAAAACCCATGAACCAAAAAGACCATAAATCACTCAAAATAAGTCGAAATCAGGACTTCTAATAGTCTAAATTAGGTAGAATCAAATTTTCTACAATATGGAACCATTAAAACTTAAAAACAAGAAGGTTTGATAGATCAAAACCATAAAAATCCAAAAATGGCTAAAACCTAGATCTACAAGAAAATATAAAATGACAAGAACTAAGGTGGATTAGAAAGTTGCATAGAAGAGTTTAGAACAATAAAAAATGGTGGGTTTCTTCATGAAGTAAGTTGCACTTGCCTAGGCTAGGTTCTCTTGGTTGGTGGTAGAGAGTAAATGAAGAAGGAAGGAAGTAAAGAGGAGAGAGAAAGGGAATGGGTTATAAATAAGGAGGATGGTGGTAGGTAGGAGGGTTCACCCAAAGCAAACCAAGCCAAGCCGAACCAACCCAAGAATAAACCAATCAATGAAATACTAGAATAAATCAAGCAGGAAGACATGCAATACGGGTCAAATTACGTATACGTATACCATGACACGCAATACGAACCACAGGCATTACAAGAGGGCTATTACAAAAACAGAAGATGGGGATATTGAGATATCGTACAAGAAGATTGAAGGTTGTACGATATATTTCTTGTATTGGTTTGCAGAGCACAGTCAACTGTTAGAAAGGAAGTGCAAACCAATAAGTGCATACCCGAGATTCTATACATGGGATGGGAATAGAATCTCGATATTCCTCAAAAATGACTATCAAAGGGCTCAAACGAATTCAGAATTGATATTCAAAGATTTTGTTACAGTGACTGTTGAAGAAGTAGAAGTCCCAGCAAAGCAGCATTGTATAGAAGGTGGAGATAATGCTGTTGATGAAGAAGAACCACAAACTGAAGCCCAAGTACCAGCAATAAACACAGCTGAGAATGAAGATATGTTGCGTGTCTTGGAGGAGAAATCTCAGCTTATCGCTGAGAATGAGCAACTCCACGAAAGAGCCCAAAAACTAGAGGCAGATGTAGCCCAACAACGTGCTGTGGAGCTCGTTAATGATGGCTTGGAAAAGGAGTTAGACTCTATAAGGAACGAGAAATCTCTCCTTATTGCTGGTAATGAGAAACTCCGTAGAAAAGTTGAAGAACTAGAGGCAGAGGGGTCGGAACAGGAACTAGACTCCCTGAGAAAGCAGAAATTAGAGCTTATTGCTGATAATGAGAAGATTCGTCAACGTGTTGAGGAACTACTTCTAAAAGGTAAAATATTCTATTTTTTCAAATTTTTAAGTTGTAATTATGTGTATCTAACACGGAGAATGACCATTCTCCGTATCAAAGTAAACGGAGAATGACATTCTCCGTGTTAAAATACGCGGAGAATGACGTATTCTGTGTGTTTTGACCTAGAAATGATCATTCTCCGTGTTTCTAACACGGAGAATGTTATTCTTCGTGTTAAAATACACGAAGAATGTCATTCTCCGTGTTAATACACACTTAGAATGTCATTTTCCGTGTATTTTGACACGGAGAATGATCATTTTTCGCTATTCAACCAAGGAGAATGTCATTCTCCGTGTATTTTAACACGGAGAATGACATTCTCTGTATTTTGATCTAGAAATGGCTATTCTCCGTATATTTTTTGACACGGAGAATGACATTCTCCTTGTATTTTGACCTAGAAATGACATTCTCCGTGTATTTTTGACACGGAGAATGGTCATTCTCCGTATATCTTAACACGAAAAATGACATTCTCTTTGTATTTTGACCTAGAAATGACATTATTCGTGTATTTTTGACACGGTCATTCTCCGTGTATCTTAACACGGAGAATAGTCATTCTCCGTTTAAGTTATACGGAGAATGCCCATTCTCCGTATAAATTATACGGAGAATGCCCTTTCTTCTTGTAAGTCTAACAGAGAATGATCATTCTCCGTTTACTTTGACACGGAGAATGGACATTCTCCGGATTAAAGTAAACGGATAATAATATTTTTTTATTGTTTTTAAAAAAAAGATTATATAAATTGACATCATACCTCTTGTTGTTGTTTGTTTTATATCAGTGAAAATAACAGAGAATCTCAGAAAGGAGAATGGAAAGCTCGTTAATGATAACAACAAACTTCTAGAGGAAGTTGTATCATTGAATGACGAAGTCAAAAAGAAGAACGATACAATTGTTAACCTCGAAGCAATGGCTACAGCATTGCAGCTTGGGGAGACTCAAGCAGTTGAAAAATATTACACAAGAGCAAGAGAACCGGGAGGGATTAAAAAACAATCAAATGCTCTAGCGGATGATGATTTTACCAACTTGGAAAAGAAGAAAACAGCCGATGCTACAATAAGTAAGAATGTAGCTACTTGTGGGAAAAGAAAAGCTCCTTCCAGTCCCGATAAGAATGTAGCTGCTGGTGGGAAAAGAAAAGCTCCTTCCAGTCCCGAGAAGATAGAAGATAAAAAGAAGATGTCAGTAACTGAAGAACTTGAAGAAGAATCTCCTGAAACAGGCAAGCTAGTGAAAGAAGGAAAAATGCTGATGCAATGTCCAAAACTCAGACTTTGGAAGCAAGCAGACAATGAGCTGAAGGATCTATACAGTAGCATTGTATACCCAAGAAGGATGTCTCCAACGTAAGTATTCTAAACTTGAACCAATTTCTGTACAATTCACAACGGAGAATGATCATTCTCTGTATCATTTGAACGGAGAATGATCATTTTTCGTTCCATTTAAAACGGAGAATGGTCATTCTCCGTGTAATTTGGACGGAGAATTGTCATTATGCGTCCTATTCATAACGGAGAATGGTCATTCTCCGTGTAATTTGGACGAAGAATGGTCATTCTCCGTCCAATTCATAACGGAGAATGGTCATTCTCCGTCCAATTCATAACGGATAATGATTATTCTCCGTATATTTTAACGGAGAATAGTCATTCTCCGTCCAATTCATAACGGAGAATGATCATTCTCTCTATTGGAGTTACTTTTTTTCAATTATATCATTAGACTATATTATTAACATAATCGAAACTAAATTTATGTGCAGTGATAATGTATACGAATACTTTCTAACTGCTCCAGAAGATTGTAAAACAAGAAGAAGAAACAATGATGTTACCTTGTTGTTAAATGCTAAAGAAGTACAAGACATATTAAATGAGGAAGAAATAGAGGCTAATGTTATGAACTTTATGATAAAGATTATGAACGAAATACAAGCCGATACAAGACGTACCATTCATTCAAGCTCGCAGGGTGCACAATGTAAATGGTCTGCAATCATGATGCCCCATTCATTGGTAAGAATTAAAACTGAAAAATAAATATTAATGTGTACACCTACTAATAGGGTTGTAAAAAACTAACTCATGATATTATTTTTTGTTTTTTTTGTTTTCTGAAAAACAGCGTACCGTTCAGTTTGTCGATGTAGACAAACCAGCAGCTGGAGCCATTTACAATTTCAAAGCTGAAATAGAAGATTTTATCATGGAGTTGGAGGATGACATCGAATGGCTATTCGTGCCACTCTTCGTGAAGAAAATAAACACTATACACTGCTGTCATTCAACTTCAGCTCCTATGTTTGGACACACTACAACTCCTTGCGGAAAAACACGGGCGCTAAGGGAATCAAGGATGCAAATATATGAAGAGTAAAATCGAGCCGATTGTAATAAAGAAGATTGCATTGATGAGGGAGAAAAGCCCGACAATTCAGGAATATGAAACAACAGAGCTCAAGATTTGTAAAGATTGCCCACAGCAACTATCACCCAGTTGCCTTCTGTACGTTATATATTATATTAAAAATTTGTCGAAAGCTCCATTTGATTTACAAAAGAAAACAAACAAAGTAGTTCACAATATTATTGTAAAGAGCAGGTTAACTTTGGCTAAGCTTTTGCTTAGGAGTAACTGTGCAATTCCTTTTGTATCATAAAAGAAAATGACAATGTAAACAACAATATAAATTGGCTAAGAAATTTCTTATATATATTCTATCTGTCAGGTTTCTTTTGTAATGTATTCGTTGTCCTTTGTAATGAAACTCAATTTTTCGACTAATTTACATTGTTTTATATGTAAATCTGTTTTGTTAAAGTTCTGTTGTTTGATTCTGTGTTAAAATGCACGAAGAATGTCATTCTCCGTGTTAATGTAAACCTATAATGTCATTCTCCATGTATTTTGACCTAGAAATGGCCATTCTCCGCTATTCAACCAAGGAGAATGTCATTTTTCGTGTGTTAAAATACAAGAAAAATGTTATTCTCCGTGTTAAAATACACGGAGAATAATATTTTCTTTGTATTTTGACCTAGAAATGGCCATTCTCCGTGTATTTTTGACACGGAGAATGTCATTCTCCGTGTATTTTGACACGGAGAATGATCATTCTCCGTGTTAATACACGGATAATATCATTCTCCGTGTTAAAATATACGGAGAATGACATTTTCTGTTTATTTTGACCTAGAAATGACCATTCTCCGTGTATTTTGACGAGAATGATCATTCTCCGTGTCAAAGTAAACGGAGAATGCTCATTCTCCGTGTTAAAATACACGAAGAATGACATTTTCTGTGTATTTTGACCTAGAAATGACCATTCTTCGTGTATCTAACACGGAAAATGACCATTCTCCGTGTTAAAACACACGGAGAATGATATTCTGTGTATTAACATAGTGTGTTAGCATAGTGTGCAGGAAGCTGATTCTTCACGTGGGCGCATAGGCCATTGTGGGCGCATACAACGCAATAGGCACATGGACGCATACAACAAGTGAGCGCATAGGAAGTAGCCCGTGCCTGTAAATAGGCCCTGAAGGAGAGAGAAATTTCATTATTCCCTTCTCTTTGAATTTTTCAGAAAACTCTTCGTCTTCTTTCTTTAAGAACCATGTCTTCCAAGGTCGCCAAGAGATCCGCGAAGGGCAAGGGGGCTACGCCGAGTGACTCTCCTCCTGCGACAGTATCCTCGGCAGTGGTGAAGGAGGAGATGCTGCCTTCTTTCATCAAACAAGAGTCACCATTCGTTAAAGAGGAGGTGATACCAAAAATTGAGGTAAAAGAAGAATTGGCGCTGATCGGGGAAGGAATTACTCCCAAGATTGAAGCTGCTGTGAAGGAGGAGCCCAAGTCTGAGGGTAGTAGCACTGGGAGTTCTAACAGACCATCCCCGGCCGAGGACCTTAATCAAATACATCCTTCATATGCGAAATGGTTGAGGAAATGGTATATGCCTCGACACAACTAGGGTCCGCGGGTTTCCATAAATGTCTGTATTTTGTCTTGGTATTTCTATCTGTCTTTAGCTTTATGTTTCACTCCTTTTGGACATCAAATGTAATCCTCTACTTCTTGCCCTGATGAAGAGATGAAAAACCTTTTGTTTTGCTCATGAGATGTAGTCCTGTGAATGTAACTGAAGCGGAATGTCATTATCCGTGTCAAAATACACGGAGAATGATCATTCTCTGTGTTAATACACACGGAAAATGTCATTCTCCGTCTATAAAATACACGGAGAATGCCCTTTCTGTGTATTTTGACCTAGAAATGACCATTCTCCGTATTAAAACATACGGAGAATGTCATTCTCCGTGTTAAATTACATGGAGAATATCATTCTTCGTGTAATTTAACACGGAGAATGACATTCTCCTTGTATTTTGACCCGTAAATGGTCATTCTCCGTGTAAAAATACACGGAGAATATCATTCTCCGTGTATTTTTACACGAAAAATGATATTTTCTGTGTATTTTGACCTAGAAATGACCTCTAACACGGAGAATGATCATTCTCCGTGTTAATACACACGGAGAATGACATTTTCTGTGTATTTTGACCTAGAAATGACCATTCTTCGTGTGTCTAACACGGAAAATGTTATTCTCCGTGTTAAATTACACGGAGAATGACATTCTTCTTGTATTTTGACCTATAAATGGCCATTCTCCGTGTATCTAACACGGAAAATGATCATTCTCCGTGTCAAAATACACGGAGAATATCATTCTCCGTGTATTTTTACATGGAGAGTGCCCTTTCTGTGTATTTTGACCTAGAAGTGGCCATTCTCCGTGTATCTAACATGGAGAATGACTATTCTCCGTGTTAAAACACACGAAGAATGACATTTTTTGTGTATTTTGACCTAGAAATGGCCATTCTCCGTGTATCTAACACGGAGAATGATCATTCTCCGCGTTAGATACACGGAGAATGGTCATTCTCCGTGTTAAAATACACGGAGAATGACATTTTCTGTGTAGTTAATATATACATTGTTCTATATGTAAATCTGTTTTGTTAAAGTTCTGTTGTTTGATTCTGTGTTAAAAAATACAAAAAACATAAACTAAAAATGTTCGTTAATTGAACATGGAGAATAGTCATTTTCATGGTTATATGTTTTTAACATATAAATGTAATGCTTGGAATGATCATTCTCCGTGTTAAATCACGGAGAATGGTCATTCAATGCATTATAAAATCAGAGAGTATAACGGATAATAAGTTCTTATGCTGTTAATATATATGTGAAACATCAGATATGCAGAGTTCAAACTATTACCATTGATATCAAAAAATGTAAGATATGTATTCAAAAAACAATTATATAAAAGAAGGAATATATGTGTATGTATTAACGAGGGGGCGCTGCCCCCTCGACCACCGTAGCAGCACGTGGAGGCAGAGGACAAGTGGTGCGATTGTGATTAAATAATTCAAAACAATTCTGGCACCTTATCTTTCTCTTCTCTTTTCCCTTGTTCTCATATTTGCTCTTATAACGGTCCGCTTTTGGTCATCCAGGACCACGTTTCGGAACAGGGGGTAGAACAACATCAGTGGGATTATTTTCAAACTGTTTTTCACAATCTAGAACTGGACGAATAGCACATGAATATAACTTCCGGTAATAATCTGATGTCCAATACTGCTCCACAAAGTCGTAAACAGATTTATCTGAACCAACTCTTATGCATTGTATTGCATGGCTGCATGGAAATCCATATACCTTCCATCTACGACAACTACAATGACAATCAAGAAGATTCACCATATGGGAGGAAGTATCTGCGATTACCTCAAATTCAAAATTATTGGACCGATATACCCTATAACACATGCCATCATCTGTAAGCTGCTTCAGCATATCCTCAGCGTATGGAGTCAATTTGCTATTCAAACCAATTGCATCCTTGTGGCGATCCGAAATCATCTTCATCATCTTCACACGGATGACATTTATGTAGAAGCATGGAATTTCACAGCCAGAAAGCCCATGCGCCAGGCACTATATGCGCCAGAACTCAGACAGCAAAATCAAATAAGCCATTCGAAGAAAAACTTTTTATTTATATATAAAAGTCTATTACATGGTTAGAAAAGGTTGTACAAAGGAGAATTTCTACAAAAGAAAGATCCTAGATCTACAGCCAGCGGCCACCATGCACCTCCAGATAGGCGCAGCGGCCACCATGCGCCTCCAGATAGGCACAGCAGTCACCATGCGCTGTCAGTTAGGCACAGCAGATGCCATGCGCCTCCAGCCAGGCGCATCCCACCATCTCTTCAGCAGCTCAGTTATGTGCATCCAGCTCAGTTATGTGCATTCCTTCAGCAGCTCAGTCATGTGCAACTCTTCCAACCAGGCTCACCTGGCCGAGCAGAGCCCAGTTATGTGCTGCTCTTCCAGCCAGGGTCACCTGATAAGTGCTTCGATTACACAAAGCATTTAACCCTCTGGCTGGAACCAAGGAAGAGAAGAGCACGACAAAGCTGTGGCCAGGGGAGGCTTCGAAAGAGCCTCCAAAGACCAAGGAAGACCGTGATCGAAATCATGGCACAAGGAGCTTTCAACACAATCAAAGTGGGCGGCACCCACTTTGAAGGAAGAGAGAACCTAGCACCGCCATTCCGATCTACGGCTCTTCCGGAACAACGAAGACGAGGCCCGAACATCCTTATCTTTGGATGCAACAGGCACCTTCCGCCTGCCTCAGAAGCCCTCGACTCCGTCTTTTGGATGTAACAGTCACCTTCAAGTGCATCGAAGACAACACGACGTCTCATCTTCACCCTCGGGAGCACTTCGTCAACAGAATGCCCCCGCATATCCAAGTTCATGTTGGAAGTACGAGAGGGAACGAGGAGCAAACCTTCTCTCCATGCCACTATTTATAGGCCGGACAAATCAAACCCATGCGCCAAGTGGATGACTCTCCGAATTCTGTGCAATGAATTTGCATTAAATGGATGAACCGGACGCCTCGAATTCAGCCAAACGGCTATTTATAGCACTCGAGGAGCGAGACAGCCGCATCATTAAAGGACATGTCGGATGCGCCAGCCAAACAGCGCATCACACGGACGCGCCCTCCAGCATCAGGCGCATCACACAGACGCGTCCTACAGTACCCGGCGCATCACAGAGGATGCGCCCCCCTCACATCTCCATACCGAGTGGAACACCAACCAATGTGCCCACTCAGCTGTCCATCGAACGTCACCAACATTAAATGCTGAACTGACACCAGAGTTGGCAGCACGCTTCCCAAAGTCTGAACAGTTGATAGCTTTTTCAGAGAACGAAGCGTCGACAACGTCAGCATCATCATGACTCTATTCCGACGGCTACTGCCACGTGGCCATCCGCATGCGCCTCTACGGCCATGCGTCCAAATTGCCATGCGCCTCTACGGCCATGCGTCCAAACCAGCATGTACCTCAAAAGTCGTGCGCCTCAGACCCTTCACTGATCCCTAAAGACAGAAGAAGAGTCTCCAGTTGAAGCTTTGCATGCGCCTCAAAAGCCATGCGCCCCAGACTGATCTTTGATCCCGAAAGACAGAAGGAAAGTCGCCTGCATGCGCCTCAAAAGCCATGCGCTCTAAACAGTTTGTAACCCCTAAAGGTTATGAGCCGCAGCCTCCTCCTGCGCCCAATCAAAGCGCAGCTCACCAGATTACTTCCCCCCACCAAATCCGAGATCTTCGAGCCATGGGTCGATGACACGTGTCCTTTGACTCAACTCGTCCAAGATTTCAGCAACAGAAAGATCTTCTCCTCTGCTGCGTGCCGGCTCACAACAGCAGTATGAAGAGTTCTCCCCCTCAATCAGGGCGCATCATCTACGCGCCTCCATCAGCAACCTCCACGTGGCGTCCCTACACCGGCGCATCCCACATGCGCGCATGAGCAGCCAGCCTGCAAATCTATAAATAGAAGGATCGTCTCCTTCACACACAGACAGAATCCACAACGAACATACAAGAAATCATCAGAGAGGCAGATACAGACACTCAACGTCTTCCTCCTCTCAGCAAGCTCCAGCACCCAGAGCAATCCACACCTTCAGAGAACCGATAACCGTCGTCAGCCCGTCAACGGAGTCAACGCATTACCACTCGCTCCATTGGCACTAAGGACCCAGCTTAAACAAAAGTGTACTCCTAGGACTACATCTAAGTCCTACATTGTAACACTGTTCTGTTTGTATTAAAGTTTTCAATCAAACAATTTTAATGGCAAACAAGCTGGCGACTCTGCTGGGGACTTCTTTCTCCTCTTCCGAGAAAGTCGTGTCACAGGCCGACGACGTGAAGGTGGGCTCCTCCCACAAGACGCTGGTCGTGCGCCTCAATCAACAGGCGTACGAGGAGTTCATTTCTGAAGGAAGTACGAGTCCTTCGAAGCGGCTGCCAAAGCCGAAGAAGATCCGCACGGCCTGGGTGCGCAAGGTCGACGCCTCGGGCACCACCACTGAAGGGGATGCAGCAATCCAGCCTTCCCTTCCTGCTGACGTTCTCAGCAACCAAGGTGCGCCTGCCGATGCGGCGCATCTCTTGGGGAAGCATGCGGCCGACCACGTTCTCCAGCTATCTCCCTCTCAGGCGAGGAAGATGCGTCGACGGAGCAGGGGCGCAGCCAATGTCCCGCGCATCACCTCTGATGCGCCACAAAAAGCCTCTGTCTTTGACAGACTCACTCGCTGTAATGGCGATGAAAAGTTGGATGCTGAGTACTATGCGCCCCAGCGGGCTAGTACGAAGAAATCTAAGGCGGCATGGGCCATGCGCCATAAAAGTGCTATGCCAGCAGCAAGCCAGAGGCACGCGCTTACAATCACGCGCGCTGCCGATGGCAAGCTGTACAAGGTTGACTCAGGTGCTTCTGTACCAACAATGAGTCGACCTTCAAAGTCCTCATCTCGCTTAGGTGCATCTACTGCGTGCACAACCAAGTCGAGTAAGGCAAACTCGGTGGTCTTGAACTCCCGCGCCTCCTCTGGTTGTGCGTTTGAGGTTCGTTCAAGTCACTTCAAATGTTGTGGTTCCCCCACTACTGATCGTGATGCCTGCTTGGTATTAGATCAGGGGGCGCAGCACTCACCTGACCACCCCGGCGTTTGGCCTTGCCATACGTCTGAAGGGGGTGTGAAGGCACCACTCTCCTCCAATGACCTGCGCAACGTGATCACTCACAAGCGCCGGTCAGGAGAGTCGACCAACAAGCACGATGCGCCTCTCACGGGGCATACTTGTGCGGTGGTCACCATCAACTGCTGTTGCAAGGCGGCAGCTCCACCAAGACAGTCGGTCTTCCAACGGCTGCAATTATCGACACCTCTCCGACGTCGCCTTGGGACGAAGGTGTCAACAGAAGAGAAACCAAAGGTTGCTTCATGCAACGTGATCTCCAACTCCTCATCAATCCGGAGGCCGACTGCCAATTTCTCGTCCTCATCCAAAAGCCAGCCGAGGAAAAACAAGGCAGCTGTCTCGACCTCTGGAGTGTTTGAAGGCACTCGGTCGAGGAAGAAGTTCTTGGAGGAAGCTGGGGGTAGCCAGACCCTTGTCGAGCCTCCTTCCGAAGACGAATATGTCCAAAGCACAGCTGCGGCGGATCTTCATCATCAAGGCGAGGCTAGTCTCCCTGATGCCCCTCAAAATGAGGATGTCCTCCATAACACCGCCGGGGGTAGTTCTGGAAACGAAGAGGTCCTTCAAGACGGAGCTGAGGGCAATCAGACCCTTGCAGATGCGCCTATTGAAGATGAACTCCAGAATGTGGCTGGGGTGGCCAAACACCAGGAGAAGTAACTCCCCCGCATGAGAGTGAGGCCGAAAGCGAAGCCTCAACCCATCCATCCACTCCTGACCGTGTCAGGACAGTATACATGGCTGGGGATGATGTCGAGTCTGATGCGCCGTCACAGGACATAGTCCAGCGCATAGACTCATTAGAGGGAGGTCTCAAAACCCTCTCTGCCTCTATGCAAGCACTGACTCAAGCAGTGTTTGAGATGCGGTCGGCCTTGATCAGGACATCTTCAACTGGTCCTGACCCAGGAGCTAATGGGGAGTCGAGTGTGCCCCTCCAACGGGCGCCCTCGGATACAGAAGCACCTCGGACCTCGGAGCCTTCAAACGCTCCAATCCAGATGGTACCTCCTTCCCCGACTCCTAGCTCTACGGAGGATGTGGTCGAAATGATCAAAGACCTGCGGGAGCGCTTCGAGTCCAAGAACAGGCAAGAGGAACGCCAGAAGATGGGCATTCCCCAGCCTTATCCCCTCGAGTGGAACAAGGTGGTTTATCCCCCAAAGTATAAACCACAAACACTCACCCCATACGACGGGAAGGACTCTTCGCGACGGTACCTGACGTACTTCCAGTCACAGACAGGGCATCTTCCAAAGGAGGACGCGCTCCTCACCAGTATCTTTGCCGGGGCCCTGAAAGGGGTGGCGTATGACTGGTACTGCAGTCTTCCCGAAAATTCTATATCGTTCTTCGACGACCTGACGCGCCTCTTCCTCGACCGCTTCTATGACGGCGGGAAAGACATGACGATGGCGTCTCTCATAGAGATACGCCAGAAGGAAAAGGAAACGGTTCGGGTGTTCATCGAACGCTTCCGACAGGCCTGCTTCAGGCTACCTCCAGGCATGCCAGAACATGCGCTCCTCTCCGCTTGCAGCATGAACATGTTGCCTGCAGTGAAACTCTGGCTCAACTCTACTCCCCCTCCTGACTGGAGCTCCCTGATCATCGAAGCTGAAGCCGCAGAAAAGAAGGCGGCCAATGCACGTCTTCTGGGTGTCAGCTTCCCCGCCTTCGACGATAAGGGGAAAAAGTCTGCAGCTAACAGCTCCGGACGAGAAGCAAAGGAGAAACAGGCATTGACTGTTAATGCCTCGAAAGGCACATCTGCGCCTACTCAGAAACCTCCACTGGCACCGAGACCCAAGGAGGTTTATTCATTCAATGATGACGACACCCTGCAACTTTTCGAGATACTGAAGCAGGATGACAAGATCAAACTACCGGACCCAAAACGGCCCGATGAAGTCGGGAAAGTGGACAACCCGAGGTACTGTCACTACCATCAGTTTGTCGGACATCCGACCAAGGACTGTTACGTCCTCAAGAATTACATCCAGCGCGTGATCAATGCGGATGTAATCTCTGTCGACTATGAAGAGAAGACGGTGTCAGCCAATGTGGTTTTGCTTCAGTTCGGCACCTTGCCGCCAACTACCACACAAGATGGCGTCGTCCCCATCCCTAAGGCGACAATGGAGGTGGTAAACTTACCACATACCCGTGACAATGTGAGTGGACTCACCCCGCTCACCACATCTCGAGGAGAGGTCCTCTGGGTTCACCCCGACCTCGTCTCCGAGGTAACTCAATCGGAGGTACGCCCTACCTCCAAATCAAAAGGCAGGAAGATCAAGTCTTGCCGCACCGTCTCTTCTTCAACAGAAGAGGCACTTCCAGTGCAAACACGTGCACAACAGAACTCCCAGTCCGGCGAAGCCACCGCCGAAGTGGTGCCTCCTAGCACCATCCCTGAGGAGGGTCTATCTAAGCCCTCAGCAGCCAATAAGCAGAAGCAGGTGGAGGCCCGTTTTGACAGACCTCTACGAAAGGAGAATGCTTCGGGGCTGTCCAAGCCTCACAACTTCGACATTCTGGCACAACTAGCCAGTACACCTGCACGCCTGTCCTTGTTCGAGCTCCTGCGTCTTTCTAAAGACTCCCGAGAAGCTCTCTGCGAAGCTCTGAAGGACGCTGAATCCTCTCTCAGTCAGGTCAAGCAGCCTGAAGACCTCCCAACTACTTGTGCGCACTGTCATTGCGCGGATGAAGTTATCCCAAACATAACTTTCACCCAACAAGACATGCTGCTCAAGCATCACCGACATAACCGACCGCTGTATTACACAGGGTACATTGGCTCGGTCAAGGTGAGCCGAATTCAGATCGATCCTGGGTCTTCCCTAAGCATCATCCCGAAGGCGCTGCTATCTAAGCTGGGGATCCCGATGTACCGGCTGGCGCCCTCCAATACAACCATCAGTGGCTTCAATGCTAGCAAGAGCGAGCCACTGGGCAAGATCCGACTGAAGTGCCACATTGGCAGCCTCAAAACTGAGGTGACTTGTTATGTAGTAGATGCCGAGGTCAACTACAACATCCTGCTCGGTCGACCATGGCTACACGAGTACATGGTGGTGCCCTCCACGCTCCACCAGTGCATGAAGTATGTATCCACTAATGGCGTCATCCGGACGGAGTTTGCAGACATCGATCCTTTCAAAGGGATTGAAGCCTACTTTACCGATTCCGACTTGTACAAACCCATTGACGAGGAGGAAGCCAACGACGCTGATGATGAGGCAGAGACGGCAACAGAGCCGGACATGGAGCCTGAGACGACTCCCGACGCCCCCTTGAAAATCCAACTGAAGGGAAAACCACCCCAGAAGGCGCCTCCAATGAGCATCAAGCTATCAGGGAAAGCGCCGGCTCGCGAAGCACCCCTGAAGATACGCCTCAAGGGAAAGCCACCTCAAACATCGGCTCCCCTGGTGGCAAAATTACAAGGGAAGGCACCACTCACCGGAGGCGCAGCCGAGGCGCCTCTCAAAGTGCGTCTCAAGGGCAAGCCGCCGCAGTCATCCAAGGTGTCAGAGAAGGCTCATATAACCCTCTCAGACCCCGGAATCAAAGTTGTGGTGGACTCTCCTAGTCTGCCCCCAGTTCTTACAAACGAGGAGCTTGGTGAATATATCTCGACTGACGTAGAGGCACCCTCCTTTGACAATGTAATCCCACGGAATAAGATCTCGTATTTTATCAATAATAGAGTGTCTTTTAATTATTCTTGTCTTCCACACTGGAATGCCATGTATACATTAGATAACGCTCTACGGTCGTTGTAAACATAAATAACGACCGTCCATCATAATCGAGTAGTCCCGTCTCAAGGAGTCTTCATAGTCCCTCCACGGAGCCGAGACGAAGGCACCATCATCTCGGGCAAAGTCGAACGTCATCAGGACCTCCCGTCAATCGAGCCCAAACCTGATACCGGCAGGGTACAAGTCTATCGGTACACAAATACGACAAAGCACATCATCCAAAAGATAGGCTACGACCTGAAAAGCAACAAAGGCTTAAACTACGGCAAGGGTCGGCATCTCCCTGTCCGGCTTTCGATGCCCAATGGAAAGCCACAGGACTACTATAATCGGACTCGACGGGGGTTAGGCTATGTCACGCCACCATCAACCCCAGAGAGTTCAGATGCAGAAGACGTAGAACATTCCCACTCGTCCAAAGCATCGACTTGGGATTCCGATACCAGCATCGGATCAGTCTTCAGAAAAGTGCTGTCAGCTAACATGACGTCAGCACAACCTCAAAAAGATGAAGGCGAAGACCAAGCGTCGGAACCCTTCGAAGAAGAACCCTGGGCCCAACGCCTAGGAGAACAATAGAAATCTCATTTTGAGTTACGCGAACCTTCCACCGAAGACGAAGTCGAGCAGATCGACCTCGGGGATGGGTCTTCTTCCAAACCCATCTTCATCAGTAAAAGCCTAGAAGGAGAAGATCGAGAATCTTTAATCCAACTGGCTAAAGAGTATATCGACGTCTTCGCCTGGAGCTATGAAGACATGTCGGGACTCGACCCACAGATCGCAATGCATAGGTTGAACATCTTACCTGATGCCAAACCTATCAAACAACAACAACGACGCTTCCGTCCAGACATCATGAATGCCATCGATCAGGAGGTAGACAAACTCTTGACCAGCGGCTTCATCCGTGAGGAACAACACCCGGATTGGGTAGCCAACGTCGTTTCTGTCACCAAGAAGAACGGGAAGATACGAGTCTGTATCGACTTCAGGGATCTCAACTCTGCTTGCCCGAAGGACGAATTCCCGCTTCCAATCACTGATGTGATGATCGACAACACATGTGGCTTTGAGTGCATATCCTTTATGGACGGGTATTCAGGCTACAATCAAATCAAGATGTTCCCCGATGACGCAAAACACACGTCATTCAGGACTCCAAAGGGTGTTTTCTGCTACACAGTAATGCCCTTCGGCCTGAAGAACGCCGGTGCGACATACCAGCAAGCTATGAGCACCATCTTCCGTCAACATCTTCGCAAGACAGTCGAATGCTATGTTGACGATATCGCAGTCAAGAGCCGCCTCAAAGGAGATCACCTACAGGACCTGAAGACGGTCTTCGATCTCATGCGGGCACATCAACTCAAAATGAACCCCGCTAAATCCTTTCTGGGGTTTCTAGCGGCAAATTCTTGGGCTTTGTCATCACAGCGAAAGGCATTCATGTTGATCCTGAGAAGACCAAAGCCATCCTCAACATGGACCCTCCGAAGAACCTTCGAGAACTTCGGAGCCTACAGGGACGTCTGGCATATATCCGGAGGTTCATAGCAAACCTCTCCGGTAGATGTCAACCCTTTACTCAGCTCATGAAGAAGGGAGTCTCTTACGTCTGGACAGAGGAGTGCCAAAAGGTTTTCGACGACATCAAGGCTTACTTAACAAGTCCACCAGTCCTGGTAGCGCCAGTCGCCGACAAACCATTTCTCCTCTACGTCCGTGCCATGGATCATTCTCTTGACGCTCTGCTGGCTCAAAACAGTGATACAGGCTTCGAGCAAGCAATCTACTACCTCAGTCGAACACTCATCGGGGCCGAACACCGGTACAACCCCGTCGAAAAGGAGTGCTTGGCTTTGGTATTTGCCATCCAGAAGACTCGTCATTATGTCTCGGATCAGACAATTCATGTCATTTCCCGAGTCAATCCGCTCAGAGTCCTCATGACAAAGCCAGTATCATTGAACTCCCGGCTGGCTACATGGGCAATCCTGCTAACACCGTACAACATGGTGTTTGTTCCACAAAAGGCTGTCAAGGGTCAAGCTCTGGCTGACTTTTTAGCTGCACACCCCATCCCAGAATCCTCAAAACTCTATGAAGATATCCCGGATGAGGTCCAAGAATCCAACGTCACCGAAGGAAGCTCCGTTTGGCGGATGTTCTTCGATGGCGCTTCGAGAACAGGCCCCAAAGGCCAAATCATCGCAGGAGTGGGGGTAGTCTTAGTCTCCCCCGATCAGCTGGTCATCCAGCGTGCGTACTCTCTTTCGAAGCCGTGCTCCAACAACGTTGCCGAGTACAACGCACTCGTCATGGGACTCCAGCTCGAACAGTAGCTGGGGGTCGACCATCTGGAAGCCTACGGCGACTCAAAACTCGTCGTAAACCAGGTTCGGGGACAATACGAGGTTCGCCATGAAGATTTAATCCCTTATCATGAAGTCGCGTTGAACATCATTTCAACCTTCACCGGGTTCTTCATCGAACATGTCTTCCGTTTATAAAACTTGGAGGCCGATGCTCTGGCTGGCCTCACAGCCTCATTGGCAGCGCCCCTTGGGACTCAACACTATGTCACGGTGACTGGCCGAGACATGATTTGTCCCAGAAACACCATGTGCTTGCAAGTGGCCCACGCCATGCCGACGAACACTGGGGTTAATGTCCGAGACTGGAGGTTCCCGTTCATCGACTTCGCTGTCTACGGAATCCTTCCAGAGGACCCGAAGGAAGCCGTCTCAGTCAGGAGACGCTCTCTTCGATTCTACTACGATACAGCTACCAAAACGCTGTACCGACGCTCCTTCGATGGGCTCCTCCTTCGATGCCTGTCCAACGAAGAAGCAGCCGAAGCTCTTCAAGAAGCTCATGACGGAACTTGTGGAGCTCATCAACCCGGTCCTAAGTTGCAAGATCGACTGCGACGTATGGGCTACTACTGGCCAACCATGGCCGCCGACGCTGTCGAATATGCTAAAAGTGCCACGCGTGCCAACTTCATGCAGACTTCATACATACACCATCGGAGGTGCTACATCCTACAGTCGCCTCCTGGCCATTCGAAGCCTGGGGCATGGACATTGTAGGGCCAATCACCCCTCCTTCATCGAGAGGACACCGTTTCATCCTGGCCATCACCGACTACTTCTCCAAATGGGCGGAAGCAGTTCCACTAGCAGAAGTAAAAAGCTCCACGGTGGTCAGCTTTATCAAACACCATGTCATTTACCGTTTCGGAGTACCCCGGTGGATCATCCATGACAATGGTCCTCAGTTTATCAGCCACATTTTCAGCAGGTTCTGTGACAAGAATCGCATTCAGAATGTGGCCTCAACCGCCTACAATCCGGCAGCAAACGGATTGGCTGAGGCATTCAACAAAACTATCGTTAGGCTGCTCAAAAAGGTCGTGTCATCCAACAAACGCGACTGGGATAAAAAGCTTGGCGAATGCCTATTGGGCCTACCGCACAACGGTACGGACCCCAACAGGCAACACTCCATTCTCTCTGGTCTACGGAAGCGAAGCAGTACTGCCTCTCGAGATACAGATACCTTCGCTCCGCGTAGCAATCACAAACAAACTCACAGAAGAGGACAATCAACGTCGTCGTCTGCGGGAACTGGAGGCACTTGACGAAAAGCGTCTCCTAGCTCAACAACGCATCGAGCTCTACCAAGCCCGTATATCACAGGCTTTCAACAAGAAGGTCAAACAGAGGACTTTCCAAGTTGGCGACCTGGTTTTAGCAGTCAGAAGACCAATGGTGTTGACCCACAAGACACCAGGAAAGTTCGAGCCCAAGTGGGAAGGACCTTTCATCATAGAGACGGTATACTCAAACGGTGCTTACCGCCTCGCCAAACCCAATGGGGACTTATTCATGATGCCCATCAACGGCAAGTTCGTAAAGAAGTACTATTCTTGACATCCTCCAGACATGTACTTCCCCAAACAACCTCTTTCCACAAACTCATACGCTTTCGGAACCCAGCTGTTCCGTGGCATCTTCCAGTAGAAAGATAACCACGTCCATATTACCTCTGAGTTGTCTCTCTACACCCTACAAAGCAGAATTTTACACTTCGTAAGCCTACGCTACCCTTCATGTTTACCACGTCCACATTACCTCTGAGTAAACATCTTGTACAAACAACCCCTGCGTTATTGTACATTGATCGCAGAACTTCCACGTCCATATAACCTCTGAGTTGTTCAGCGTATCCCCCAAGATCATTCCTACCACGTCCATAATACCTCTGAGTAGGAAGATTCTATCATTTCGAACCCAATGATTGCCATGTCCACATTACCTCTGAGCAAACATAATGGTTCCTTCAAACTTATTATCTGTACCTGAAAACCAAGGTGCGCAAAAGATAATAGGTCCACACAAATCATCAAGTTCATGACAACAAAAGATGAACACATCACAAAAAAGGTTGTAGACTTCTTTATTCTTCTGAAAAAAGAAGTACAAGAAGCTACATCATCCTCCAGTAAGGGTTGCAAAAGAACACAAAAGAAAAAGGGAAAAGCTATGGTCCCTGAATCTCCCCAGGATGGGCTGAGAGCTCCCTGACTCGAAGCTTTAAGTCGACTGCGCGGGCCTCCACCGTCGCCAGGACTCGTCGCTCTGCTTCTTGGCGCATCAATTCAACGGCCCCAGCGGAAGTATCACTTGCATGCTTCTCATCAAGCTGTCGTCGTTGCTGCGCCAAGGCAAGAGTCCGCTGAGTAAAAGTCGCTTCATCCTTCTTGAATGCTGCATGTTCAGCCCGGACACGCTTGACCTCTAACTGGAGTCGGGCCCGTTGGTCTTCAAGGCGGCGCAACTGGGTGTCGATATCCGCGATATTAGCTTCCAATGCAGCTCGAGTTTCCACCGTCGTCTTCATGGACTGAGACAACTGCTCTACCGCAGCCTCAGTCTCAGCCACCTCGCGCTCCCAAACGCCCACGGTGGCCTGGTATGAAGACTCGATCTCGGCAATCAGCTTCCCCTTCTCCGCATCTATCAGGACAGAGAGGTCATTTCGCTAGATGCGTTGAAGTTCCGCGAGCCGCTCATCCAGCTCAATCACTGAAGCCTCCAGAATTTCGGCCATGTGGTCGTGGCCTTGGTGAATACGAATCAGCTCGATGCAGGGCATTGCCAAAGCTTTTGCCGTCGCAAAACTCCTGTTGGCATCCATCACAGCAGATACACCCTTCTGCAGTATTTTGTATACCCCCTCGACGAGGAATTTCACATACTCGTCTGCATCCGCCAGGACCTGCGGCGTCATCGCAGGAGTTGGAGGAGCTACTACAGTTTGCGGACCGGAAGAAGATCCGCCAACCTCAATCAGCGAGGCTTGAACCTCGGCATCAATGGGCTCTTCATCAACAGAGGCTGGACTGCTAGCCCGAGGAGCCGAAGCAACAGAAGGGGCCGGCACAGGCGTCGAGATGGTCCCCCAAGTAGAAGGAGCGACAGAGGGTTCTACACCCTTACCCTTCTCAAGCCCGGAGGAACCACCGATGTTAACGGCCACCTCTTCTACCCCCAACGTCCTATCAACAGTTGGTACCTCCCTTGGCAGAAAAGGGAGATCATCACTTGTCTCTTGACCCGTCTCAGCGGTCGCGACCGGAAGACGGGTCTCATCATCAACAGGGACAGAATCTGTCGCTACCTCCTGAGCGGTAGCCGCCTCAACTTCCACGGTTGAAGTCGGGGTAGGACTCGACAATGATACAGCCGACCTCCCCTCATCATGATAAAGAGGGGATTCAACCCTCTCCTCTGTCTCAACTACTTCTGTTGCCTCCGCAACAGGCTCTTGCAGCTCTGGAGCAACGTCATCGGAAGACGACGAACTTCATTCTTCTTCACCACCAGAAAACGGCGTGCCTGTTAAACCTTCGGCACTTGAAGCTTCCGTTCTGGCCTTTGCCGTCTCGGAAGCTGCTGCACCCTCAGTTTTCCTCCTGACATAATCCGGGGATACCGGAATCTCCACGTCAACAGCATCCTCCGGATCTTCCTCCATGGAAGACATCATGGTCGGCGGGATACGCACTTCAGACGAGCCTGCCGTCCCTTCTCGCCTGCTCCCACCTGACTTTGGGGTGCGAGATTTTCTTTTTAACGGTTCCTACAAGAGAAGATGAAGCCTCATAAATAGTGGAACCAAAATCAGATTATGTGGGACGCCTTTACCTCTGCAGACGTTGAATCCGATGATGCCGTCGGTGACGACGCCTTCTTCTGCTTCTTCGGTACAGGAGATTCAATCCCTACGTCTGTACATTGCTTTGATCGATCGCCCGAGGGTTCTGCTTGAGATGCGGAAGGGGCACTCCGGTGACCTACCCCTGACGGACGATGCGATCGGGCCTTCATCGGTACGTCCCCGGTCACTGCTAACTGGGTGCCTGCAATAAGACTGGTCTCCCTGTCATATCCGGAGGGCGCAGCAGCCATAGCACAGTAAAATTTGGCAGCTGAGTAAAGAATGGGCGACCGCAGATCTGGGGCGGGCAACGTAAAACGAGCCCCGGTACATCCGGCATTATAGTAATGCCAAGCTCGTGCACCATCCAACAAACTTCCAATATACCCCAGAGAAATACTGGGGTTATCCAGTATCATCTGGGCATAACCAAATTGCCGCGCAAAGCGGCTTGGCAAATATGGTTCCAGGTAGCACTGATTCATGTTCTGGTATACCAGATGAGATGGCCGGATACTCTGCAACCAGCGGAATCCCCATTGAGGCAGAGTGGTGGTACCTTCGCCCAGATCCCTTAGATCTTCGTTGGCCTCAAAGCCCAAGTAGATTGGACCAACTTTGGTAATTTTCCAACCCTGAAGACGGGATAAAACCTTTCTACAAACAGGGACACCAGTATGTGACCAGCTCCTCCGATTGAAACGACGAAGGAGTGCATCTCCAGCCTTATAATCTTCTTTCGAGCCTGGACTCAGCACACTGGGATGATGCAAAATCAGCCATCCCATCAAATAGTGAAACGGCAGTTCGGCGCGCGGGAAGTTATTGTTTTGGCCTCTGTCATGAATCACATTTCCAGCAAACTCTCGCAAACCTCGTTGCAGGTTACATACCATTGCGGGGAGAAGAGCCAAACGCCGGTCGAAGACCAGCTTCACGGCTGGCAGGATTATGTTTCGGGTTACCCTCTCTACGGCACCGGATCCGCCCGCGAACACGCAATCCCGGAGCCATATCATCAGGTAGGACGCCAACACCGCCTTGGGTGACATCCGATAAGCAAGATGCCAGAAGCAGCTGTAGGAGCGTGCATCTGACTGCTGGTCTTCATTTTCTCGGGGATTTTTCTCCCCTAACCTGCTCATTTCGGACAACACTTTGCTACGAGAGAGCGCCGGTGGAGTGGAAAATTGTGAGGGATCCTCTTTGTCTTGTCTAAAGACATAATCTCTCCAAGCGGTCACATGAGGCTGCGTCCCGTTCCTATCACGTCTCTGCATATAGTAATGATGACTCGCCACTTCCTTGAAGACGGTCGTCATCTCCTCAGCCCTGTCCCCCATGACTTGAAGTTCCTCGTTGGTGGGAAAGTACTCTTCATAGGGTTTCGACCCCCAAGGGAGTTTTGACACCTCGTACATCTCATGAAGTGCAAACCCTAATTCCCCCACCGGAGTAAAAAAGGTCCCGGTATGGACATCAAACATCTCCAGTAGTGCGAGGAACATGTGCCTGTTGAGATCAACACCCGCCTGGGTAGCACGGATCGCGGCAGTCAACCCAATCTCTCGAAGCTCGGTCCGAAACCGTGACAAGATCCAGAGTGTCAGTTTATCCCACTTGGAAACATAATGGCACCAACCCTCTACCCGAAAATCTCCTTTCGGGTATGAGCGTTCCATCAAAAACATACGATGTGTAAAGGTCGAAGCACTATAAGCAAACGTATCAATGGGTACGTCACTGTAGAGGCTCCCGGGGCGTAGAGTCCGCCAGGTGAAAGAAGACCCAGATCGTGTGGCGGTCAAAGTATCCCTTTGGTCGGAGGTAGAATCAATTTGGATGACGCCAGTCACCGCTCCCCCCTGAGAAGGGGTAAGATCCCAAGACATCCTCCTCTGGGAAACAAGGCGACAGAAGGATGTCAAAGGCCATTGACGTTCAAGTTGCTTAACAGTCATATGCACCACATTCGCTGTAAAGAACCAGTCCTCCTTGACCTTCAACACCGTCGCATCAGTAGAAGTGAGACGGTCTCCGAATAGGAACTCAGGCTTCAAGAAGGTCAATTTATCAGATGTGGAAGATTTTAAAACACCACGTTCCATCATCCGTTTGAGGAACCCATACTGTTGCTCACGGATTTGGGTCATTCTCTCGGTAGGCTGATCCAGCATAAGAGCATCTTGAGCGGGGTTTATCACTTCCTCATCATACTCTACTCCCATCTGGTTGAAGACAGCCTCCAAGAACACTTCATTCAAAGGCGGGATCGCCACTGACACTAGCAAAGATCAGAAAAATGTTAGAAGCAACAAGAGAAAGAAGAGCTTCGACGCATTCAGGGTTTAAGCCCATGCGCGTCAGCAGCCTCGGCGCATCATCAGGGTTTAAGCCCATGCGCGTCAGCAGCCTCGGCGCATCATCAGGGTTTAAGCCCATGCGCGTCAGCAGCCTCGGCGCATCATCAGGGTCTAAACCCATGCGCGTCGGCGAACAAAGACCGCGACACATCATTAAAGACCCAAGGTCTATGTGCGTTGGTGTACAGAAAAATGAGACTTACCAACCACCTCTGGCCGAACTTCGACAGGCCGTCGGGGAACGTCAGCCGTTACAACTTTCGCAGGCTCCTTCGCTTTCTCCTTCCCCTTGCCGGCACCACCGCGAGGAGTCTTGGGAGCCATTCTCTCAAAGAAGAAAAGGTTAGAATTTGAAGAATAACTCTAAAGAAAGCAAAGGCACAGAGAAGACGAACTCTCTCTCTCTCCAACCCTCACCTATTTATAGGGCATGGTCGCACGCGTGAACCGATGACGTGTAATCTCAGCCGTCGCTTCGGATTCCGTGAGGAGATAACAGCAAATACAACCAAAAGATTATCATTAATCTTTTTGGGTTACCAAGGCGTCATCATCATCAATTGGAAGGAGCATGCGCCCGAACAAGCATGCGCCCAACAATCATGCGCCCTGACCTCCATGCTTCTTATTCAAAGTATTCCAAAACTTATTCAAAAGTTTGAAAACTTTGAAGGGGGTCTTGTAGAAGCATAGAATTTTACAGCCAGAAAGTCCATGCGCCAGGCACTATATGCGCCAGAACTCAGACAGCAAAATCAAATAAGCCATTCGAAGAAGGACTTTTTATTTATATATAAAAGTCTATTACATGGCTAGAAAAGGTTGTACAAAGGAGAATTTCTACAAAAGAAAGATCCTAGATCTACAGCCAGCGGCCACCATGCGCCTCCAGATAGGCGCAGCGGCCACCATGCGCCTCCAGATAGGCACAGCAACCACCATGCGCCTTCCGATAGGCGCAGCAGTCACCATGCGCTGTCAGTTAGGCGCAGCAGATGCCATGCGCCTCCAGCCAGGCGCATCCCACCATCTCTTCAACAGCTCAGTTATGTGCATCCAGCTCAGTTATGTGCATCCCTTCAGCAGCTCAGTCATGTGCAACTCTTCCAGCAGGCTCACCTGGCCGAGCAGAGCCCAGTTATGTGCTGCTCTTCCAGCCAGGGTCACCTGATAAGTGCTTCGATTACACAAAGCATTTAACCCTCTGGCTGGAACCAAGGAAGAGAAGAGCACGGCAAAGCTGTGGCCAGGGGAGGCTTCGATAAAGCCTCCAAAGACCAAGGAAGACCGTGATCGAAATCATGGCACAAGGAGCTTTTAACACAATCAAAGTGGGCGGCACCCACTTTGAAGGAAGAGAGAACCTAGCACCGCCATTCCGATCTACGGCTCTTCCGGAACAACGAAGACGAGGCCCGAACATCCTTATCTTTGGATGCAACATGCACCTTTCGCCTGCCTCAGAAGCCCTCGACTCCGTCTTTTGGATGTAACAGTCACCTTCAAGTGCATCGAAGACAACACGACGTCTCATCTTCACCCTCGGGAGCACTTCGTCAACAGAATGCACCCGCATATCCAAGTTCATATTGGAAGTACGAGAGGGAACGAGGAGCAAACCTTCTCTCCATGCCACTATTTATAGGCCGGGCAAATCAAACCCATGCGCCAAGTGGATGACTCTCCGAATTCTGTGCAATGAATTTGCATTAAATGGATGAACCGGACGCCTCGAATTCAGCCAAACGGCTATTTATAGCACTCGAGGAGCGAGACAGCCGCATCATTAAAGGACATGTCGGATGTGCCAGCCAAACAGCGCATCACACGGACGCGCCCTCCAGCAACAGGCGCATCACACAGACGCGCCCTACAGTACCCGACGCATCACAGAGGATGCGCCCCCCTCACATCTCCATACCGAGTGGAACACCAACCAATGTGCCCACTCAGCTGTCCATCGAACGTCACCAACATTAAATACTGAACTGACACCAGAGTTGGCAGCACGCTTCCCAAAGTCTGAACAGTTGACAGCTTTTTCATAGAACGAAGCGTCGGCAACGTCAGTATCATCATGACTCTATTCCGATGGCTACTGCCACGTGGCCATCCGCATGCGCCTCTACGGCCATGTGTCCAAATCGCCATGCGCCTCTACGGCCATGCGTCCAAACCAGCATGCGCCTCAAAAGCCGTGCGCCTCAGACCCTTCACTGATCCCTAAAGACAGAAGAAGAGTCTCCAGTTGAAGCTTTGCATGCGCCTCAAAAGCCATGCGCCCCAGACTGATCTCTGATCCCGAAAGACAGAAGGAAAGTCGCCTGCATGCGCCTCAAAAGCCATGCGCTCTAAACAGTTTGTAACCCTTAAAGGTTATGAGCCGCAGCCTCCTCCTGCGCCCAATCAAAGCGCAGCTCACCAGATTACTTTCCCCCACCAAATCCGAGATCTTCGAGCCATGGGTCGATGACACGTGTCCTTTGACTCAACTCGTCCATGATTTCAGCAACAGAAAGATCTTCTCCTCTGCTACGTGCCGGCTCACAACAGTAGTATGAAGAGTTCTCCCCCTCAATCAGGGCGCATCATCTATGCGCCTCCATCAGCAACCTCCACGTGGCGTCCCCACACCGGCGTATCCCACATGCGCGCATGAGCATCCAGCCTGCAAATCTATAAATAGAAGGATCGTCTCCTTCACACACAGACAGAATCCACAACGAACATACAAGGAATCATCAGAGAGGCAGATACAGATACTCAACGTCTTTCTCCTCTCAGCAAGCTCCAGCACCCAGAGCAATCCACACCTTCAGAGAACCGATAACCGTCGTCAGCCCGTCAACGGAGTCAACGCATTACCACTCGCTCCATTGGCACTAAGGACCCAGCTTAAACAAAAGTGTACTCCTAGGACTACATCTAAGTCCTACATTGTAACACTGTTCTGTTTGTATTAAAGTTTTCAATCAAACAATTTTAATGGCAAACAATTTACAATTGCTAATATAGGCAATTTCTTCTCAGCCTTTATCCATGCATTGAATGACTCTGCACAACTAGAAGCAACCTCACCGTATCTACATCCCGGAAAGAATGCGTTTGACCAGTGTTCAGGTTTTTGTTTATTTATCTAATTCATAACATGACCACAATTCAGATCATAAATCTTCTTGATTGCTTGTCTATACCCACCTTTATACAGAAAAACAAATAATTAATAAAGAATTAGGTCAATTTACAAAATTATGAAAAATAAGTGCATTCTCCGTGTTTAAAATAAGGATAATAGTCATTCTCCGTTCAAAAGCTAACGGAGAATGATATTCTCCGTTCTGTGCAAGACGGATAATGACCATTCTCTGTGTGATGGAAACGGAGAATGAACATTATCGGTACTATGCAAGACGGATAATACCATTCTCCGTTCAAAGCTAACGGAGAATGATATTCTCCGTTCTATGCAAGACGGATAATGACCATTCTCCGTGTGATGGAAACGGATAATGAACATTATCCGTACTATACAAGACGGATAATATCATTCTCCGTTCAAAGCTAACGGAGAATGATATTCTCCGTTCTATGCAGGATGGAGAATGGTCATTATCCGTGTAATACGTACGGAGAATGACTATTCTCCGTCTTACTGACGCGGAGAATGGTCATTCTCCGTGTTAAATTAATGGTAAATGTATAGAAAATGTGCATATATCTGCCTCATTAACACACCTGGAGTTAGAACATATACTGCTTGCCTCCAAGCTTCAAGTACATGCAGATACACTCTTTCATTTCCTTTCTCTTTCAGCGGTATGTTATTCTTCATGTGATAATAGCAATAGCTATGGTAATCATTAGGAAACACTTTAGGGACTTCAGAAACTAGACCGGTGCCTTGATCCGAAAGAAAAACAATATACCTACTACATCCAACAACATTCTTTAGATTTCTAAGGAACCATTCCCAATTGTCACCATCTTCGCCTGAGACTATACCGTATGCAAGAGGGTAGAACTGTTGGTTACCATTCTTCGCTGTAGCAGACATCAAACATCCTCTAAACCTCCCTGTAAGGAAAGTAGCATCCAAATATAGCATTGGGCGACAATATTGAAAGCCTTCTACGCAAGCCCCATATGAAAGAAAAAGCCGCTCAAACCTCATTGATGAATCATCTTTCTGGAAGTCGATAACAGAACCATTATTGGTTTCCTTTACCTTGTTGACATACCAACACAAGTCACTGTAAGATCTAACATCATCTCCGTACATTTCCTGGTGCACCAACCTAATTCCGTGGTATGCCTGTCCATATGTAACAGATAAACCGTAGTCAACCTTGAAATCATCGACAACAGATTTTGCGGACTTTTTATGATGCATCCGAACAATGTCACTAACCAAACTTTTTATAAACTTTGCTGGAACAACCAGATTACCTTTATCCATGTAGCCAGCTCCACAATTATGTTCTCCCACATACCTCTTTACTTCAAAAATTTGATTATCTTTCGAAATAGATATAGCATGGAAGCTCCACAAACAAGCATGTGTCTTGTAATTCTTGCAGCAAACAGTATA
This sequence comes from Iris pallida, assembly GCA_029216955.1. Taxonomy (NCBI): domain Eukaryota; kingdom Viridiplantae; phylum Streptophyta; class Magnoliopsida; order Asparagales; family Iridaceae; genus Iris; species Iris pallida. The sequence continues at coordinate 28,813,467 of JANAVB010028196.1, read as the reverse complement.
CCTCCCCGGCTCAGATTTCAAAATGTGGAATGGATGACGAGATTCAAAACATACCTTTCTAACAGCATTCCTAACTTCTTCAACACCATTTAGAAAAATCTGACCAACACCAGTAATTGATCCAGGCCACATATCCGATTTCCTTTTCTTCACTGTCTCAGTTGAGCCCTCATAAAATTGTACTACTCGTTTGTCCTTTACAGTAGGAGAACATCTACTCAAAGAACTAGAAGAGGAAGATGAAGGTCCCATGTGAAAGCTTTGACAAGGAAAAGATGTTGATGAAGAACATGGAGAGTATATTTGCTCCACATATAGTTCAAAACTCACATCATGAGTACCGTTAAAACCACCAACCAATGAGCGAAGCCAAAAATCACTTTCAACATACAGTTCAGTCCCATCAGAGTGCAAAAACCTGAAACGGAAGGAAAGTTGATCCAAAGAAGTCCATCGATCGCACACTTTATTCTTTAAAAAATCCACGGTACTTTCATGTGTGACACGGCAGGAAACTATGTCTCCCTTGAAACAAATGTTAACTAAACAACTTGATTCCATACCTTCCCCCCTGATAACATAAAAATATAAGAGATCACAAATAGAACAATAAAATTCTCGTCTAATAATGATTATTCTCCGTCTAAAAATAAATTTATTCTCCGTTCGGAACTAACTTATAATGATCATTCTCCGTCTAAAGAAAACGGAGAATGACATTCTCCGTCTAAAACATACGGAGAATAGACATTCTCCGTCTAAATATAACGGAGAATGATTATTATCTGTCTGTAACTTATGGATAATGCTCATTCTCCGTCTAAAAACATACGGATAATGATCTTTCTCAGAAGTAATTGTCATTCTCCGTTAAAATATAACGGAGAATGCTATTCGCACAAAATAACAAGATTAAATATCTCTCTAACATTTTCTCAGTTAATAATCTTCATAACAAATTCAAATTCAGCATAAATTTTGAGATATACGAAGCTGATGGATGAATTTCTACAGATCTGAACTCTCACCTTGTTTTAAGATCTATAAAAAGAAAAGAAGAAGATCTTCTCTCCACAATTGACCTAATCGCCGGAAACCACGAAGATGATGATGATGATGATGATGATCGATGATGATGAAGGATGATCGACGTTCGACTGACGAAAACCACAGTGAACTACGAACGATTTTGCGATCTCTGATAAAGATGATATCAATGGATTTCAAATTTCTCGTGAAGAAGAAGAAGAATACGAATTTCTCAATCCAAATCTGAGTTTGCGAATTCAAAATTATATATAGATGACCAAATTTGCGCGAAGGGGTATTTTTGGAACTATGATAATGACAAATTTTGTAAATACAGAGCATCTAGAGAGAATCTTGAAATATTTAACGTGGAAATACTTAATTCTGAGTATTTCATAAAAATAATCCAGCGGGTGGGTATTTCATAAAAGCCCACCCCGAAATTGGACTTCTCAGCAATTTTCAGATATTTATTCAAACGAAAATTGAATTGGACCGAAATCGAATAAATAAAATCGAAATCGAACCGAATTGGTCAATAATCGAACCGAACCAAACCGAATTAAATCAGTTCGATTTTCGGTTTATTCGATTTTTTGGTTTATTTGTATTTTTTTTAATATATATAATAACTAAATATACCTATATATATATATATATATATATATATATATATATATATATATATATATATATATATATATATAAACTAAATTTTCTTATTCGGTTTTCGGTTTTGGACCGAAACCGAAACCCAAAACCGAAACCGAATAAGAAAATTTAGTATTTTCAAAACCGAAACCGAACCGATTTTTTTTAAAACCGAACCAAATATCTTATTCGGTTCGGTTCGATTTTCGGTCCAAAACCGAATAATGCTCACCCCTACTTCGAAGTAGTAGTCCACCACGTAATAATCGAATCTAGTGGCCTATAATATTATTATCTTTTTTTTCATTAAAAATATATATATTAGGTATGCTCTCTTATAAAATTATAAATCACGTTTTAACAAAATGTAAAACAAATGTTATCTTTCTAATACTAAAGTTACCTTTATTTTTTTATTTTTAAGTTGCATGATCTAGAATATCAGTTACGACAATCATGGTGATACAAATGTCAAATATCTAGCAGGAAATGTTCTTACTGGTCCTAAATTTTGTAACATATAACAAGGTCTTACCGTGACTATGACAAGATTTTGAGCGATACCAATAGAGATAATTTGAGATGTGTATAATCCATAGTTGAGATCTTATCGGAATATTAGACCATCTCCAATAGGGGTTTCTATCTTCCCTATTTCTATGGAAGAAATCTATTTTAGAAAAAATTTCTCCCAATGGTGATTTCTATCACCATTTCTATCCTAGGTGGCAATGATGTAGGATAGAAACTTTCTAAGAGGGTTTCTACATGTAGAAACTCTCATAGAAATTCTCTTCTCTCTCATGACAATTATTATTGGGCCCCACACCATTAAATTGGTCCTTTTACTATGTGACACATAGGATAGAAATGGAGAACCATTGGAGAGCATTTTTGTATGGAGCAATGCTACAGTTACAACTAAACTTTTACAACTTTTTTACAACCACTTACCTATTTTCTGACATGTGGGCCAGGTGGTGGCCTGGCCCACATGTCAGCAAATGGGTGTAAGTTGTAAAAAGGTTGTAAAAGTTTGGTTGTAAACCAAACATTTTCCTTTTGTATGTCTACAATTTCTATGTAGAAACTCTTCCAACTATGATAGAAATCTCCTTAAAGTACAATGCCAAGTAGGATAAGAACTCAATTTTAGAAATCACCATTGGAGATGGTCTTAGTGACGGTCAGTAAGATTTTGAATGATTTCGAAAGTGATAGCTTGAGATGGGTACAATCAGTAGGTTTAAGAAACCCTTACCTATGAAACCATTCATATACGAAATATACAGTTGATATCTTATTGAAGTATTTGTCTTCGTTCAGTAAGATGTATGAATTTGTAAATTTTACCATTCAACGTTAGCTAACTATCAATAATTAAATAAAATATATATAGTAAATATATAGGCAACCACGATAAAAAAAAAAAAAAAACTCATCTAACAAAAACTTTTGAAAGAAGGCTTTGCTTTTCAAATTCAAGAGAGATGTAATATGAAAATAGAGTTATAAATATCAAACGTTGTAAAAAAAAAAGAAGTGAAGTGATAATCCTCAATTAATTGTTATATGATTCTACCAACCACCACAAGTGTCATCTTTGAATATCTTGGATGATTTGAGGTTCTTTTTCTCTGTAATTATGCTGGAAATACTACAAGGTTTACTCGAAGATTGGAAATTAATACAAATTATTGTGTTGTTTCACAATAAATAGCAACAAGGTTGAAATTTGCTATAAACTACTTTATTTCGTGTCATGCTAATTTGTATATAAGTTTGATATATTTTTTTGTATTTAACATATACTACATCCATTTATCTATGCTACTATATAATAATAAAAAATTAGAAAATTTATCGTAGAAGAAATTGTTCCAAATTTTTTATTTTTTTATGTTTACTAACTTTAGTTGTTTATTAAATTTAACACAAGTCATTTGGTAATTACATGTAGGAAAAAAAACAAAGGAGACTATTGTTTGCTCTTTTCAATAATAAAAAAAGTAACAGGTTTTATTCTTCTCAACTAATTAAAAAAAAAATTTAAAGCAATATAAAATACGGACAACGCATGTACATATATACTCATAAATAATAATAAAATTAACAATTCACCAGCTAAACAATCCAAACCTAACTTTATATAGTCCTTGTCATGCACTGCCTTATTGTAAAAGAAAAAAAAAATCCACATTATTGGGTATTGTATTCCCATGCATTTTAGATATATCTATATTTCTATGTTTATTATAGTGTATGCAGTTTTCAAGAATACATAATTTATGTGTTTGATACTGTAAGTAAATAGTGTAAATTATTATAGCTTGACATCTTTGAACATACCTGATAGAGAAAACTACTTAAAAGTTCATTGCGTCGATTTGTTATTTTTTGTGCTGTATACCAACGAAAATAGCAAGGACTTCATTTTAAGACTTTTTTCTAAGGGCACTATCAAATTTACTTGGAACTAATTCAATTTTTTTCAAAATTATTTGCAAGTTTGTCATTCAAATTTTTACTTGGGACTAGTCCAATTTTTCTTCAGCAAATAGGACTACCAACTTATTTGCAGTCCTAGAACTGCCAACTTGTTGGCAGTCATAACATAAAGTAGGACTGCCAATTTAGTTGCAGTCCTAGGACTGCCAACTTAGTTACAGTTTGCATTGACGAAGACGCAGCGCAGCTCGGTGGCGGCGGCCGCTCCCATCCGAGGACCCCTCGCACTCGGCAGAAGTCCCACGATGACGACGACGAAGACGAGGAGGAGGAGGAGGAGTAGCAGCGCAGCCGGGAGCCATTTCTTATCCCCCAACCATTCGGATCTTTCTCCCTCCGCTCAGCCCTCCCCCTCGCTGTTGCCCTCCACCTCCTCCTCCTTGACCACCATTGCCCTCCACCTCCCTCGCCGTCTCTGGAAACTCCTCCGCCCTCGCCGTCGCCGCCTTGCCCCCGCCCTCGTCATCGTCGTCACTGCAGGAACTCCCCCGCCCTCGTCGTCGTCGTCTTGCCTCCGCCGTCTCTGGAAACCCTAATTCTTTAGGGGTGGGCTAATCCCAAATAATTTTTGGGCTGTTCTCAGTAAAAGTTTCACCTCTTGGACTGCCTTAAATTAAAAACTAGTCCCAAGTAACTTTGGGGGTGCCCTTAGAAATTGCCCATTTTAAAGGGGATTAAATTAAATAATATGTTTTTATTTGGGATCAAACTTGTATTCCAAGAACCTAGTTGGACTCGTGCCCCAAACTCTAATCCAAACTAGTCCTATGTATAAAAGAGTCCTATGTATAAAAGTAAAATTAGAGGTTGCCATTTGTAATAAAATACAAAAAATTAGAAGTTGGAGGTACTTTTTTGCAAGTTAAGCAAACTCTCTGTTTTTTAGAAACCCAAACTCGTTCCTTCATCCCCAAACCGAAACATTCTCCCCTCATCTTATCTTCGCCGAAACCCTAATTTCTTCCTCGATTCATTAATTTCTTCCTCGATTCATTTTTTTCTTCCAGAACTCCCAATTCTCATCTCGACGACCTAAATTTCTCCAATTACATGTCCAACAATTCAATTTCACTCCAGATGCCCCCAAATTAAAACCCTAATTCCCAAATTCCCAAATTCCTCCCAATTTACAGCCATGGGAGCGGATGCCAATCCTCCAAGTAAGTTCCATCCAATCTTCAAATCTCTAGCTTCTATAATTTTACTATTCTTCCTCTGCTACAGCAATCGCAGTCAAAATCCCAACTTCCCCCCTCGGCGACTCACCGCCGAGTTCCCGGTCGAAAATTCGACCCATCTAGCCGTCGACAATGATCCTGAGGTCCAAAACCCAGGTCCCTTCTGCTCCGGAATCGCGTTCCATGAAGGCTCCGAATGCGACTTCCTGAAGTCCCACCGGAAGTGCACTTCCGATGGGTTCATTGATTACATCTCCTTCTTCTACTGCACATGCGCGAAAGCTCGGATCTTGGGATACTCCGTGCTGTTCCTATGGTTAATTGCGCTTTTCTTTCTGCTGGGCAACACGGCCGCCGATTACTTCTGCCCCAGTTTGTCAAAGCTTTCAATTTTGCTCAGATTGACCCCGACGATTGCCGGAATCACGCTTCTTCCCCTCGGGAATGGAGCTCCGGATGTCTTTGGAAGCATTGCCGCTTTTGTCGGGACAGGTAACGGCGAGGTTGGGCTTAATAGTGTGTTGGGCGGAGCGATGTTTGTTACTACTGTAGTTGTAGGGCTCGTTTCGTTAACTGTTGCCGAGAAGAATGTCCATATTGATCGGAAATGCTTTATTAGGGACATTTGCTTCTTCTTGTTTACTTTAACATCGTTGTCACTGATTCTGATTCTCGGAAAGGTGGGTGTTTTGGGTGCGGTATTGTTCGTCTTGATATATGTAGTCTATGCGGTTGTCGTGGCGGCGAATGAAGTTTTGAGAATGCATGCGAGGAGGTTGAATTTGAATGTCGTGACTCCGTTGCTTCCGGTTAGAGGGAGCATATTTTCTCATGGAAGCGAAGAGGATGAATCAGTTTATAGTTCGTTGCTTGATGATTTCACTAGCGATGTTCCGCAGTTGGATACTTCGCTGCCTCAGTGGATGTGGGCTTCGAATGTGGCTATCTACTCCAATCATGGAGAGAACAAGAGGCCTTTGTGGGGTTGGAGTGAGGAGGGGGAGAGGGATGAAGATGATGGTAGACTTTTCTCTTTCTCTAAACTGTTTCTGTTGTTGGAGATGCCGTTGGCACTTCCGAGAAGGCTAACTATCCCAATTGTCGAGGAAGAGAGGTGGTCGAAAGAATATGCTGTTGCTAGTGCTTGTTTGGCGCCTATGCTGCTGGCATTTATTTGGAGTTCAGGAAAAGATGAAGGTCTTAGAGCAAGTGTAGCTCCTTATGTTGTTGGTGGTATTTTGGGCATTGTGCTCGGAGCTATTGCTTTCTTTTTCACAAGAGCCGATCGCCCACCTCGAAGGTTCTTGTTTCCATGGGTCTTTGGAGGGTTCTTTATGAGTATAATCTGGTTCTATATCGTTGCTAATGAGCTTGTTGCACTTCTTGTGGCTCTGGGGGTTATTTTGGGGATCAATCCGTCTATTCTAGGATTGACAGTTATGGCATGGGGCAATTCAATGGGTGATCTGATGTCAAATGTTGCTTTGGCAGTCAAAGGCGGTGATGGGGTTCAAATTGCTATGTCAGGGTGTTATGCAGGGCCCATGTTTAACACACTTGCTGGTTTGGGTGTTTCAATGTTGCTTCGGGCTTGCTCGGCTAAGCCAACTCCCTTTGTTCTTCCACAAGATGGATCACTGGTCTATACTATGGGATTTCTAATGTCCGGACTCTTATGGGCTCTTTTTGTATTACCTCGAAATGGTATGCAACCTAGCAAGCTGTTAGGGTTTGGGCTTATAGTCATATATATTGTATTTCTCTCCGTCAGGTTAACCAGGACAACAGGTGTTGTATCAGTAGATGGCTAACACTGACCATGTATTTAATCAGCAGGAGGGATCTATAACTACCAAAGGATTTATTGTTGTATTGTTCTTTTTTCTGGCTAGTTATATCCATCGTTGTCGCTCTTAAACTTTGGAACCCTGTATAGGAGATGACATGGCTTTTGACGACATAATCGATATCATATAAGAGGCTACTTTATACATTGCTTTCAATTAAGTTGCTCTGATGAGTCATCATATTTATCTGAGGTTGTGGGTGCGATCAAATAGTCAAATTGCATTGTACCCTTATCCTCTTCTTGCCTCTCTTGGGATTTTGGCTCATTGTTATTGCCATACTTGAAGTGGAGTTGGTCAGTGTTGAAGTGTGACAGTTTAATTTCCGAGTGAAGCTGGTGGTTTATGGTATGTCCTGTTATTTATATATATATTTTTCACTTCCTTAAGTTAAACATTACTTTCGATTTACTCTACTGCTTTTTTAGGCTAAATTTTAATGCAATTATCTTCAATTTTATTGAATGGCTGACCACCAACTTCAACTAGTCTTCCATCTTTTGGTTTACTGTTAGTCAATTTTACTGTCCCTTTGAGTTATACAAGAAATTTTCTTTCAATAGCTGCTTGCACTTGAAGCTTTGCTATTTGAAATTAGTTACAGGATGTCAAATAGATAAAATTCAATGATGCAAAGTAGTATATTTGTAACTAAAAGTCCAAACATCTCTTAGTTTTACTTTTGCAACATTATTCCATGAATATCTAATTACCAACAACTTTAAAGGGACATATCCATGTTGTCTGATTGTTGCAGAGTAATTTCGATGTTCTCCATAATGACTCCTTGGAGAAGGATTAGCTATATTGTGTTTGCTTTCTTGGTATTAGCTCAATAAGTAGCTTGAGATATCAACATCCATGGACTACACTAATTAATTATGTTTATATATTGATTTACAGTATCCCAAAGATAGAATTTAGCTGTTGAGATAATGGTTAGATCTACTAAGACCGACTTTTGCAGTTGAGATAATGGTTAGATCTAGTATGATTGACTTTTGCAGTGATTTTTCATATATCAGTTCCTTCACTTGGATGGATCTGTGCGTGTATCACTGCAATAATGTTTTCATTATAATGTAAAATCACATATCGAGCCAGTGATCAGCAATAACTGCAAAGGTCTTTTTTTGTTTTATTAGTGTGCGAGGTAGGCCACATTTGTCACGCCTATATGCAAACACTTATCTGCCTGCACTTAGGGGCTGTTTGGATGGCTGCAAGTCGGGTGTGGAAGTGGGTAGACTTTGAGCCACTTTCACACTTTCAGTGTGTGGTTAAATATGAAAGAGGGAAAAGAACTTGTAGTCATCTTTATTTTATTGTTCTTGTCCTCTTGTCTTATATGAAAAACAGGCCTCCTCACTTTCACCTATTTTTGAGTAAAAGTGCATGGAAGTGATATTCTTGTACTAATTTAATATTAGTTAAATAATTAGGATTAATTATTTATGTAATTAAAAATTTAATACCCATTTAAAATAAAATAAAATAAAATAAAAATTAGTACTTGTACTAAACAATTATTTTTTAGTATTAAATAAAAAATTAATACTAATATTAAATAAAATAATTAATAGTAATTATTTAACTAACTAATTGAATTTTTATTAAATATTAATAAAAAATAAATACTAATATTAATTAAAATAATTAAATACTAATGATTTAACTAAATACTACTGATTATTATTAAATAATTATTACTAATTATTTAACTAAGATGGATGAATATCGTGAACTATAAATATACAACTTTGACATATGATAATGGTTACAGTGTATCGATAAGCCATTTCAACACGTACCTCTTCAACATGCCAATTCATTTGTGTCCATATCATTTTCTCTATATATTTCTTTTTTTTTCTTGTAATTTTTTCTTTGCTTAATTGATCGGGAAAAAGAATCCCAATGTGGGTATCGGCCAATAGCCATAATAGTCAATATCATATGTGGACATGCCAAAATGATATGATACAACTGATAACTTTGCTAATGAGCTTATATAGATCCAAAACATACTATATTCTTCTACAATATTTCTAGACATTTATCTGAGGATACCCTCTATTAATTTCTATTATCTTACTTTGATACTTATCGCCCGACACCGTGAACCTTAATAAAAAAATAGACCCAAAACATACTATATACTTCTACAATATTCCTAGAGATTTTCCTGAGGATGTCCTATGTTCAGTTCTATCGTCCTTTTCATTTCTAAGATCTTATCTGCAGGTGCAATTCAGTGTGTTCTCTTTGATATGGAAATTCTTCCTCTATGGTGTCTATCTATTTCTGTTAACAAATCTTGAAGGTTTATGGCTTTATGCTTTGGATGACTACATTTGATGTGCGCATTTCTAACCTTTATGTTATTCATGATTGATTTTTTTTACTTGTGCTTTACAGATGATTGTTTAATATTTTGTTTCCTATTATATCTGTATGTTCTTATAGTTTGCACACAAATTTTTCCGATTTTCCTTCACTTTTTATGTAAGCTTAAAACTTAACTAAGTAGCTTTAGTTACTTGTCGTCTTTCATGCAATGATACTTTCAACAAGCAACTTAAAACTTAAAACATCCTACGTAGTTGATTAGTCAATACAAACAGATTGAAATGTTTCTCTCAACTGATACGAGCTTAAATTTTGACCATCATCCTTGCAGATATCCTTCTTTGGCAAAACAGCTTCAATTCTTTTGAACCCACCATTTTGGAGTAATGAATTCTTGTGAAAGTGCTACTGCTGATGAGAGAAGATTCGATTTTGAATGAACCTTTAAAGCAGATAGATTGTTTATATTTTTTCTTCTTCTCCTTTTGGAGATTTTATTCCGAAAAATTGACAGGAGATAATTAATTGCTGATAAGAGAAGAATATTAGCGAAAAAAAAATCTATTTTAAACTTATCAGTGAAATTGATTGATTGTTTAGTATTTTCTCTAATTATGGAGATTTTGCTCAGAAAAATTGTTTGAAGATAATTTCTCATGGGGATGGATTACATCTGGTTGGTTAATTATTGAGTCTTCCAACATAAGGAAGGGTTCATGGTTGCCTAGACCTGCTAAAATTTTAGGAATGATGGTCATCTTTTGAGAGGCTTGATTCAGAGGTGGTTATTTCGTTGCATTGGTAGGAATGACCAAGTATCATTTGTTTAACACAATAAAGGAAAGTTGTGATTCAGAGGTTTGAATTATTAATATAATTGATAGTCTGCTGTTGTTGAACACAACCAATGACTTCTTGTTAGGGTTTTAAACATTTCAAGTTCTGGGACCTGTTTTAATCTTAAATTCTTCGTTTGAGAGATTGCAAGTTTTGTTACTTTTAAGCGAGTGACCACTGGCACTCTATCAGAGGATCTTCTACTACTGTTTCTAACCCACCATGGACTTTTAAATTTAATTCCTGATATTTCTTATAGGTTGCGCTTGCATTTTGATCTACTGTTTATATTCATGTAGCCTTATGAAATATGGATGCTCCTAACTATGCTGCACCTTAACGTCTATTTATCATTACTTTTGAAATGTATTTTCTTTGGTTTTGCTGCACCCTAAGGCAGTCTTGTTTTGAGGGAATGCACCTTGAGTTTGGTACAGTCGGTTAGGGGTGCAACTCGGACGGGTTGGATCGGACTTGAGTTCAATCCGAGCCCAACCTGATAAATAATAAGCCTAGCCCGAGACCAAGTCCAACCCGACCTCGGGTTCAACATATGAAGCCCAAGACCGAGTCCGGAGGAAGCTCGGTTTGGGTCGGTTCCATTGAGTTTATCGGGCTCTAATATGATATTTAAACACAAAATACAAACATACATGAGGTTTAGAAGGAGTTGGAGAGTTTGGGTTGAAAAAATTAGGATTAAAGTATAAAACAATATATACATAAATATATATATATATAAATTATATGTATGTCGGGTTTTGGGTTCTTTGGGTAACCCGACTCGTGAACCCGAGCCCAACCTGATTTTTGATCGGGTTCAAATATTTTAACCTGAACCCAAGCCCGAGTCCAAGTATCTTCAACCCTAACTCAAACCATTAGTGGGTTTACCCGATTGGGCTCAGGTTTAGCCCGCCCGAGTTGCAACCCTACAGTCGGTATATACTTGTTTCTGTTCTCTTTTGAATTCTTGGTCAAGAATATTAAGCCATTCCTCGAATCAACTAAAAGGTTGAAATTATTTTAAACAGAAAGGCTATTCAGCAATTGAACTGATGATTTTGTATAGAATTAGTTACATGCTAACTAACCTACCTTTTTTATGTTTGAGTACTGATGTATATACATGTAATAGGTGTAGTTACGAAAGAAGGTTGTATAGCGTGTATGTATTTATATAGGTACTGGATTTCTCAATTGCAAATTTATTACTGATCTCGCTGTAGAGAATAATTTGAATAATTCCTGGTGTTTGTAATTGAGAACTTTTAGTGGAATTTTCTTTATTTGTGGATCAGTAAACACACTTTATACACAGGCATTTAGCATCATTCTTTGTACATCTACCTACCTAGTGAGGAGATCTCTTAACCATCAAAATGAAATGAACAAAATCTTATACTCTTAAGTATACACTTAATGCCACCTACATATACATAGGAGGTTGGACATACTTCTTTCCTGAACTATGAGGTTGCAAGGTCCACGGTATCGGAATCAGTTTCGGACCATTCCTATGAGTATCGGGATCGACAATATCGGCAGTTTTGGATTGGAGTATCAGATTTTTTGGTATCGGAAATTCAAATTATTATTAACAAATTATTAACATTTTAGAAAGTATATTTTATACATTCATACATAATTTTAAGTATTTCTAGTGTTATTTCTTAGCAGTTTTGAAATTGAATGAAATAATAGTCGCTCTTGCCAATTGGTTTATATGTGATAGATAAGTGTTTATCTTTTACATTCTTTTACAACTTTACTATATTTTTACGCCCTTGCTAATTGGTCTATTTCGTTCTTTTTTTTTTTTTTTTTTTTGCCAAATTGACCGGAAAACCCCGATGTTGGTATCGATCAGTATCGGATATCAGTCGGTATCGAATCGGAACATGCCAAACCGTATCGGTATCGGCCGTATCGGATCGATATCGGTCGATACTATGATAGGAGGTTGGACATACTTGTTTTCTAATGTTGCTGGTACTCCTGTCTGCATTCCTTGTACAAATTTCCTCCTTAACGCTCAATATCTGCTCTTGGAACTTGAGGAGGCGGAGGCTCCTGCAAAGTAAAATGTCATCTGGTTAGGGCTGACCTGCTAAATACATATCATGTCATATGTGTAGCCATAGCAGAGATGCATGCTTTATTGCAGTACGAGTGCAGCAGCTTCTGGGAGTTGTAGTTTTGATTGATAGCCATTGGTACTAGTTACATAATACTTCTCAGAACAATATCTTAGTAATGGATTAATTTATTTATTTTTGCCATCTGAGTTCATGGTAGGTCTCTGACTTGGCGTCTTTAAGGATGATTTCATTATTATTATCTGTTAATTGATGTAGCATGTCACGGATTTAGTGTTTTAGACTACATTTCGTTTCGTGCAACGCACAAGTTTTCTACTCAAAATTTCATGCTAGCCTTTCCCAAATGCTTAGCTAGAACACTAAGACAATATATGAGAATAATGTGGAGCAAAAAGAGAGAGATTGGAAGATTAAAACTTTACTGGAGAGAGATTACAACTTTGAGTGGTGAGGAGCAAATGAGCCTTCCACTTATTTATAGTGCCTACAGGACTTACAAGAAACTTATGGAAACGGAATATTTCAGAGATTATTCTAAATCTAGATATTTACAAGAAAATTTCTAATCCATCCAGAAAGATCATGGACCATCTAGAAGGATCTTGGGTCATCTAGAAAGATCTTGAACCTTTCAGAGAATTCCACCATCTTCTAGAGAGTTCCGTCATTTTCTAGAGAATTCCGTCGCCTCCTAGAACATTCTGGAAGTTACCCGCATAATCTGGATCCGTGAAGGGTGACGCAAATCCGTCTCGATGGGACGCAAACTTTTGTGCATGACAAGCGGGATAGGATTTTTCATATTTTTGCTGAAAGGACCTCCTGGTGAGATCAGCAGCGAGTCCCTCCAGATCGATTCGCCAGTAACCGTGCTAATTTCCAGGCAGCAGGGCCCCCGGGTGAAGAAGCAAGGTTCGGTCACCCTCTCTGCCTCGCCAGTGCGTTCCGTCTCCAGCCATTGGCGACCACCCCAAGTGCCCCAAGCTGAGCTAGGAAGAAGATGGCTCGAGTTCCGTACGCTCTACGACCATGCATATATATATACTCACTGGTCAGACTTCTCCACATCATATTTTTCTTAGATTCTGAGTTCAATATTCAAAGTGTCACTGTGATGCATATATATACTAGTGGATAACCCGTACCATATGGCACGGACACGAACAACAGATCTGACGGCCGAAGGTCGTTTCACATGTGCTGCTTCTTCTTTCCGGAGACCGATCCAATTGGACCACCACCTGGAGAAGGGTCGAGTGACTTCTCTCCTGCCGAAGAATGCCTCCCGGAGATCTTCCGTGGTAACCTCACTGCCGCCGGCTGCTTGCTGCGGGTCGAGGCTCACGACGAAACTGGAGTTCCGGTTCTCCGCGGCGGAGGGGAGGCTCTGCTGCCGCCGCCTCCGCCGCCGTTCGGAGGGACGTGAGGGAGAAGTTGGGATGCTGGGATGAACGTGTGGGAAAAGTTGGGACAACTTGTCCTTTTATTTATGTGGTAGAAACAAAAACAATGGGTTGTCTATAATCTAAAAGCAAAAATGAGTTTTAGAGAAAGGAATAATTTAGTCATTTTATCATCGTTTAACCAAAGCACATGGGTCGAACCAAAAATCCACTGTGCTTTATATTATAGATACTCACTGGTCAGACTTCTCCACATCATATTTTTCTTAGATTCTGAGTTCAATATTCAAAGTGTCACTGTGATGTTGACTGAAACATAGTCAAGATTCGACTGTTTCAATATCATGAACACGTTTATCTTGCAATACATATTGGAATATATATATATATATATATATATATATATATTTTGCTTGTTAGTATGTGTTTCCTACACGCATAAAGTTCCATTATTGAGCTGCTAATGTTCAAAATTATCACCTGCTAGCAAGTATCAACTATCTAACCTGAACATTCTACATGTCACCAATATCCCAGTTTTTCTTACAGAGCTTCTTAAGGCTATATAATTATCGTCGTCGTCGTCATCATTAGGGGTGAGCATTCGGTTAACTCGATTCAAACTGAATCGAATAACCAAAAATCGAATAAGCAAAACCGAACCAAATTGGCCCATAACCGAATCAAATTGAACTGAATTAAATCGGTTCGATTTTCGATTTATTTGTAATTTTTTGGTTTATATATATATATATATATATATATATATATATATATATATATATATATATATATATTTGCAGATGACCTCTAGCCTAGTGGTTAAGAGAGATGCATGTGGCCCAAGTGGTCAGGAGTTCGAATCCCAATGGGAACGATTCCAGAAATAATTTACCTGACTCCAAAAAATAATATATAATTAAATTTTCTTATTCGGTTTTCGGTTTAGGACCGAAATTGAAACTCGAAATCGAATAATTTTTTTTTAGTATTTTCAATACCGAAATCGAACCGATTTTTGTAAAACCGGACCGATTCTCTTATTCAGTTCGGTATATTCGGCTCGGTTCGATTCGGTTTTCGGTCCAAAACCGAATAATGCTCACCCTACTCATCATCATCATCATCATTATCAGAATCATTATCGGTTACTAATCTTATAGATAATGGTAAGCTTAAACATGTTTCAATTGAAAGTGTTAATTGCATGATTATTGCCAATTGGTTTATCGACTCGGTCACGCAAGAGTCCTCTAGGCTCTAGTATATCACTATAGGCAATTTTGTGCTTGAAAGCAAAGATCACCCAAAGATGCTTATGCTTCTCTATATATACTGGTGCACACTTGTTAGGCATGTCTGTAGAAAAAAAAGAAGAAGCCACTACTCAACTTTGGCAAGTACAGCTCACAAGTATTAGTCCACACACAAAGAACTCTCCTAACATAGCCACTCAGCATCCGTTATATGCAACAGAGTTGTCACCTTGTCGACGTATTCTTGACAATCTTTTGCTGCAGCAATGGGAGGCTCCAGCAATCTCGTCCCGGTCGTCAGCAAGATCTTCTGCGCGTCTTCTCCGACCGCGCTGACGGTGAGGAAGAGGCCTCAGGTGGTGAACGGGGGCGGCTTCGTGGTCCTGAACGGCCGCAACAGTGTCGTCTTCTCCGTCGTCGGCTGCGGAGTTCTCGGCGCCAACGGGGAGCTGATACTGAAGGATGGAGATGGGGCGCCGATACTTTATATTCGCAAGAAGGTTTTTCTCCTCTTCCTCATCCCAATGTTGGTCGGTTTGTTTTGTAGACTTATGTTGTACGGACATGGATATGTCGACATGATACGGTAAGCTAGTTTTGGTTGTCCCTTGAGCCTGTCTATCATGGATGGCACCCGTGACCCCCCAACCTCTTCTAGGATCATGCTGAACCTAAGGTCTGTCTGGCAATTGTAAGGGTTGCGGTTGTGAGGTGTTTTTAGAGTATGAGAGTTCGGTTTTGGATGGTTTTTAAGTAGAGGTTTTTAAACCAGTCCAATCCATGCTTGGTAATTCACTAACGAGCGCCTTTGAATTTTTTTTTACAAGAATAAAATTAATTAGGGAAGGATGTTAATAGTTAGAATTATATTTTTTTGTTGAGGATATAAATGGAATAAAATAATAAAACCGCTCAAAATTGGGGTGTTTATAAAGCCACCCAAAATTGTATTATGCCGGTTTTGGAATGTTTTTGAGCCGATCAAAACCAGTGCCTCAAAAAAATAAACAAGCAGGGGTTTTCATAAACGGTCGGTTCAAAACCACCCCAGAACCGGTGAAAACACCGTACCAGACATACCCTAAAGGTTGTCCCAAGCAGAGGAGGTTGCCCTAAGCAGTCCGAAGTCTTGTCTTACTTACCCCTGGGACGGCCCTCGTAAAGACACGACAAGACATGAGAGCTATTTTAGTGGTGTCCTAGTATATTATAGTGTCCGGATTGTGTCCGACACGTATCTAATACGAGATTAGTTTGGTCTCTAATTATCTCTTTTCTTTTTGATACTCTTATAGGGGGGGATGCTCCAAGCTCTAAGCGCTCACAATCGATGGAGGGGATACCTGATGGAGTTCGGTAGGCCGAGCAAGCCGGTCTTCAGCTTGAGAGAGCCAAGACAGCTCGCGGTGTCGAGCCACCGCATCAAAATCTCCGTCGAGCCCAAGGGCCGTAACGGCGACTGGGACTACGCGGTCGAGGGCTCCTTCGACGAGAAGGCCTTCTCCATTGCCGACCGGAAAGGGAACGTCGTCGCGAAGGTCGGAAGCGGGGAGGAGAAGGCGGCGGTGGCTGCGAGCAAGGATTTCTACCGGGTGGTGGTGCAGCCCGGCTATGACCAGGCCTTTGTGGTTGGAGTCATTGCGGTGCTTGACAACATACATGGAGAGTCCACAACATGTTAGTTGATATGGAAACAAATTGATACTTACTAACTTGGGGATTCTTGATGTTTGTGGCGTGGCTTGATTGAACATATGGCAGATTGAACATTCTTTGCGTGTGGATATATATTCATTTGTTTATGAACTGTAGATATTAAGAGTATTTGCAAGAAATGAAAGTTTGAAAACCTGTACAGTTGTGGTGAGATTTAAGGTTTACATACTGCACAAAACCTCTAGAGGAATTAACTAAATGATTGAAATTAAAAGAGGGTTAATTATTGAATGGTCAGTAATGTCTACTATTATGGATATGGATATCAACCTAAGGCCTCGTCTGGTTCGTGGAAAGGAAGGAAAAGGAAATCAATTCCTTGACATTTTCTTTCATTTAAAAAATTACAATTCTCATTAATTTTTTTTTCCGATATTTGGAAATGTCAAGAAATTTAGAAAGAAAAGTGAATACTTCAATGTGGAAAAGTAATTTCTTGTTTGGATGGATGAAATTACTTTCCTCCATAATTTTTTTTCCATTGGAAATCACTTTCCTTTCCTCCTCAATTCATTTGGCACCCAAACATAGGAAAGTAATCACTTTCCTTTTCCAATCCGATAATTCCGCGAACCAAGGCCTAAAAGTAAAATTGAGGAGGAAAGAAAAGTGATTCTCAATGGAAGAAAAATTAAAGAGGAACGTGATTCTATCCAACCAAGCAAGCAAATACTTTCTCACATTAAAGTATTCACTTTCCTTTCCAAATTTCTTGGTATTTTCAAACATCGAAAAGAAAATCAATGAAAATTATAATTTTCCAAAGTAAAGAAAATGTCAAAGAATTGATTTCCTTTTCCTTCCATTCCGCGAGCCAAACGAGGCCTACGAGCCAGGCTCATCGTACACTCTTCAATGCCATCTATCGGATGGTATTGGAATAAGTGCATGCACAAATTTTCATGCAATCAGATGGCATGGAAGATGCATTGTGAGTCCTCACAGACTAATTTCTTCTGTGACCAGTACATAGATATCAAGTGGTTGGAAGTAGCTGAACCACTTATTGATCATCAGAGAACTTACCTATGATCCTTTTGTGGCTAAGTTCCATAATATCTGTAAATATAGGTGAATCGTGCAGGCCGGGTCTAAGCTCATGGGACCAAGGTAAACTTTCGAAATGGGGCCTCCAAAGAAAAGGCAAAAAAATAAATAAATAACTAAAATAAAAGTAAATATAAAAATAAATTATTGCCAACAAAAATTGAACTAAAGATCTCTACTTTATAAGTCTTAACATAATAATCACTATACCACAACTCTTTTAGGTTAAAGATGATCATAGTACGTCATAGTTCTATTATATATATGTCTATGTTAGTACTCATTTAGTCTTTGGGTCCTTGGCTATCGTCTAGCCTGCCAGAGTTGACCCTGGAATGGCGAGAATGATATATTGGTAGGGTCGAGTCTAACTTAATGTAATTGTAGGTTCGCGTCCTCGATTAAGAATAACAGAGCCATACATTCTCCCATCTAATAGGGATGAGCATTCGGTTAATTCGGTTCCAATCGAACCGAATAACCGAAAACCGAATTCGACCGAAAATCGAAACTGAACCGAATTTGTCCATAACCGAATTAAACCGAACCGAATTAAATCGGCTCGGTTTTCGATTTATTCGGTTTATTTGCTTTTTTTTTGGTTTATTTGCACCATTTTTTGTTTATATATATATATATATATATATATATATATATATATATATATATATATATATATTCTACTATATAATAGGAAAACTTAGATGGTGAAACTTTTGAATTCCGAAAATACCCTTACATACTTATACTAATTAAAAATAGTTCATTAATTTTAATAAGGACAACTTAGTAATTAGGAAGACTATCATTTGGTCTTCCTAAAGAGTCTTCCTAAACTAATTAATAAATGTTAAAATACGTGCAAGGCACGTGCACATATGCTAGTATATATATATATATATATATATATATATATATATATATATATATATATATATATATATATATATATATATATATATATTTTTTTTTTTTTTTTTTTTTTCTTTTCTAAAAACCAAGCGGCCGTGTCAAAGACATCCAGCCACCGCTTGGCCCGGGGGCCGTGGGTGAACCACCAAGCCGCCCCCGTGGGGGCTCGAACTCCGTCCGATGCCCCAAGTGCCGGTGCGCCTAGCCACTTGAGCTACAAGCGCCCGGCATGCTAGTATATATATATATATATATATATATATATATATATATATATATATATATATATATATATATATATATATATTCTACTATATAATAGGAAAAGTTGGTGGTGAAACTTTTGAATTCCTAAAATACCCTCGAGTATATTATAAACATGATGTTATTATGTCAAATTGTATGTCATTTATGTTTATGAGTCAAAACAATAAAGTTTGCATGCAAGTTTTCTTTTTACCATACAACTTTTTATGTTCCAATGATAAAAATAATATACTTTGAATATCTTGACATTGTAAAAAAGAAACACACACACATGAATAATCACATGAAAAAAGACGAAAATGCAACAACTGACCTTATAATATTCTAATTAAAATACGTACAAAATACGTACATGTAAACTATATATATATATATATATATATATATATATATATATATATATATATATATATATATATATGCAAATGACCTCTAGCCTAGTGGTTAAGAGAGATGCCCCGACCACTTGGGCCACGTGCATCTCTCTTAACCACTAGGCTAGAGGTCATTTGCAATATATATATATATATATATATATATATATATATATATATATATATAATGTCGCGCCCCGATTCGGGAATCGTTCGCCTCCGCTTTGATTCACGCCGAATCGTTCGTCCTCGCTAAGGCGTGATGTCGTACAAGTCTGAAATTGCACTTGTACAAGGCGTGCTCGTGTTGCTTTTATAAAAGAGACATTTTGAATAGAGATTCGTAGGGGACGATAAAGAAGTTTTGGCAACACAGATACGATCTGAAATAAGTTCTTTATTGATATCTTGAAATTACATTGCATAAAACATAAGGCTTTCAAACAGCCGAGATAAAATGCCAAACTTGGCTACAACTTGCAGAAATATTGAAATGAGATATAACTTGTTACATACATCATATCCCTTTATTAATAATGCGACAATAACCACCTTCAGCAAAATGCCTTCTTCTTCAAGTAGAAACTTCAAGATGTACGAAGCTTCTAAAGAGTCGGACAGCAAGCCTTCAGCGTCTATGATTATCCACTAGGTTTCTGGCACCTGTGGAGACGAGGGTCAGTACATTGTCACATATGTACTGGTGAGCGGCCGTAACCAATCTCACCATAAATCAACAGTAGTAAAATTACATGAATGTTCACTATTGATTTGTATTCTTTCTATCTTGCCTTAGGGTCCATTAACAATTCATATATTTGATGAGAAATATAAGGAGCATACAGTGATGTTAGAAACATAAGCAATTCATGTTGATCTAACATAAGCAGTTCATATTGATCACCAATTTGGTGAATCTTACCCACGGTCGATAGCCATTCCTGTACACATTTATGAATACCACTTACTCTGCCTGCATAAGACAATGTTAGCTATGCCACCTGTCTATATGAAGGTCACTGACTACACGCCATCTAGGACATCTTGGTCGGACGGCTCCCCTTCAGCGGTGGGTAGCTAGCCCATCCGGAAGGTTCCCGAAAGACCGTGCTACTACTTCAGCACTGTGTTCCTCCTAGGCCGAATCGATTCTGTGGCCTCGGAGTACCGTTCGAGGAACTACATTGTATACAAGTTGTCCATGACCATACATGCAATGCAACTTAACTAATAAGAGACATGACATGCATGATAATATCATCTTCCACACATATTCGTAGTTCTCATTTCATCTTGTCATTTTCCCATCTTTCCATCTTGCCATCTTACCAACTTGCCTTTTGAGCAATAAGCTCGCATATTCGTTCATCCAACCAAGGGACTATTCATTTGTAACCCATTCTTTCGAACCGAAGTCCGATATACTTACCACCCAATACTTGGGTCTTTGCATCACCTGTTAAACAATTCATATAGCATACGAGCATCATTCGATTTGCAACATAAGCCTAGCCATGTGATAATTTATCTTTCATTATCTTTCCCGTATTATTACTAGGCATCTTTTATTAAGCACCGAATGCAATAACAAGTCTACCATTGTTATGCGCGAAGATCAAGGATCGTCGAAGGATCAAAGCCACTCACTTGTTGGTGAATTGCCGAGAGAAAGAGGTCTTCCACGCAACGTCAAGCTCGGTTCACTGCGTTAGCACCTGCATTGGCACCAACGTCTGGTCAGCATACTTCTTCTCTTTCTCTCAGTGATTCGATATAAAATGCGTAGACAGTGAAAGTAAATCCATGAAAACATTCATCGAAAACAATCACGAAAATGCATACAAAAGCCAACAGCAAAAGCGACATCGAAAACCAGCAGGGCAACGGTCTCGGGGCAAGCGACTCTTATATAGAACTCTTCCCCCAAGACGCTCGCCACTGCATCTTGGGCATCATTTCAAAAGAGTCCAATCCATAACGAGGAAAGGATCTCAATTATTATTCCGCGATCCTGGTAAAGTTTTCCCAATTCTCATCCGACTCGGCCATTCGGCCGCTAGCCCGCACCATGCTCCGCAACGGATTCAGGACATTACATATAATATATATATATATATATATATATATATATATATATATATATATATATAAATATATAATTTTGTTATACGGTTTTCGATTTTGGATCGAAATCGAAATCGAAACCGAATAAGAAAATTTAATATTTTTAAAACCGAAATCGAACCGATTTTTTTAAAACCGAACCGAATCTCTTATTCGGTTCGATTCAATTTTCGGCCCAAAAACCGAGTAATGTTCACCCCTACCATCTAATGTATGCTAGTCAAAAGCAAATAGTATTCTTCGCGCTAGCATCTTTGACTCAAGTGAATCAGTCTCAAGCATTGCAACGAGGTGGACAAGGAAGTACAAGATTGCTCAAATATTGTGTTCAATGACGAAGCTACATTATGACTTTACTATGTATACATATTCGTTCTTATACCTACTAGCATATGTGCGCGTGCCTTGCACGTATTTTAATATTCCTTTATTTAATTTAGGAAAGCTTTTTAGGAAGATCAAGTGGTAGCCTTCATAATTATTAAGTTGTCCTTATTAAAATTAATAAACCATTTTTAATTAATATAGACATGTAAGGGTATTTTTGGAATTCAGAATTTCACCGTCAAGTTTTCCTATTATATAGTAGAAATTAATGAACCATTTTTAATTAATATAGACATGTAAGGGTATTTTTGGAATTCAGAAGTTTCACCATCAAGTTTTCCTATTATATAGTAGAATAGATGTGCTACATTATGACTTTACTATGCAATGTTCGTTCTTATACCTATGTGGATTGAGATATACAACACAAGTACAAAAGTAATCGATAATTTTTGTACTTTATTTCGAGATTCTGAATCTAACCTAAAGTATATTGCTAGTAAATTATAATAAAACACACCGACCTAACAATATGAATAAGATTGGATAAAGTGCAAAAAAAGCCTCCATAGATTTACCTCGAAAGCAAAATAAGACTCGCTAGAAAACAAAAGCAATTGTCTCTCCTTAGATTTCCCGCATCATTAAAAAAGCCTATGTTGTCTATTAGACGTTAGAAATAACCATTAATGACTTAAAAAAAAAAATGTCCTCCCCTTCCCGTCTCTCCTCCCTCCGCTAGTCAGCCTCATTGACTCGCTCCCCTCCTCCCTCCGTTGGCCGGCCCCCCTCGACGACCCCTCCTCCTCCTCCCTCCGCTGTCCGGCCCCCATCCGCTGGCCGCCCACACTCGACCCGTCCCTTCCTCTCTCCGTTGGCCGGCCATCCTCCCCCGCCTCTGGCCGGCCTCGTTTGATCCGCCCCTACCACCGAAGAGAGAGGTGGGGGGAGAGTAAGAGAAGAGGTAAAATCGTCATTCCAGACATATTTTAACGTCTGTTGACGGCATGGGATGTAAACTTAACCAAAATAAAAATGTGAGAGTTTTTAGAACTCTGGATCTTTAAACGTAAAATTGCATATATAAGAAGAAATCTTTTTTTGTACTTTAGGCAACAAGATATGAAAGCTAAATATTAACATGTATCGGGCTAGCTCTACCATGTCACGATCCAACCCGATCCATCCGATCCGAGAAAAAATAAAGCCCAAGCCCGCAGGATCGAAACCCTAGCCCAACCCCCATGTATAAATAGTCGCAACAAACCGGTCTCCACCATTCCTTCCAAAACCCCAACCGCAACCCTAACCCTAACCCTAACTCCGCCGCCATGACTACCCGCTTCAAGAAAAACCGCAAGAAGCGCGGACACGTCTCCGCCGGACACGGCCGCATCGGAAAACACCGGAAACATCCGGGCGGGCGCGGGAATGCCGGAGGCATGCACCACCACCGGATCCTGTTCGACAAGTACCACCCGGGCTACTTCGGCAAAGTCGGCATGCGCTACTTCCACCGCCTCCGGAACAAGTTCCACTGCCCGACCCTCAACGTCGACAGCCTCTGGTCCCTCGTGCCCGAATCCGCCAGGGAGGCCCGGCCCGGATCCGCTCCGGTGGTCGACGTGACGCAGTTCGGCTACTTCAAGGTCCTGGGGAAGGGGAGGCTGCCGGAGGGGAGGCCGGTCGTGGTGAAGGCGAAGCTGGTCTCGAAGACGGCGGAGAAGAAGATCAAGGAGGCCGGCGGCGCGGTCCTTCTCACGGCGTGATCTCGGTCTTTTGGAGGGTTTCGGTATAATTTTAGTCTTCTTTTTTGTTTAATTCTCGACATTTGGATGTTATGATTGTTTGTGTTTTTAATTGTCTCGAATCATGGATTAGTAAATTTCATGTTTTTGTCATAATTCGTGGTTATCTAGTTTAAATCTATGGATTTGAGATTTGGAATGTGTTTATTGTTAATGCTAATACAATTGATTAAGTAGTTTTGGGATCCGTGCCATGTCCGTGTCGAGTGTTGGACACATCACAAGTACTCCAAAATACGCTAGTGGACACCAGCAATGTACCGTGTGATTGTCTACAAGATAGGCTTCTGCAAAATTTGGTTGAGCAAGCCCTCCATATTGGAGATCAATTGCATTGTTGCTATGTTGCAAATACACAATTACTATACACAAATAGGGGACCTGAGCATAGACATGATACATGTTTTCGTGTCCTCTAGTATATTTTGGAGTGTTTGGGTGATAGACTACTTTTGGTTTAGTTGTGATTACAAGGGTTATTAAACCATAATTTATTGTTCAAAGAGAGACACAAATAGGGGACCTGAGCCGAGACATAATACATGTTTTCGTGTCATCTAGTATATTTTGGAGTGTTTGAGCTTTGTGGGTGATGACTACTTTTGGTTTAGATCAATTTGGATTGTTGCTATGTTGCGAATAAACAATTACTATACACAAATAGGGGACCTGAGCCGAGACATGATACATATTTTCGCGTCCTCTAGTATATTTTGGAGTGTTTGAGCTTGGTGGGTGATGACTACTTTTGGTTTAGATCAATTTGGATTGTTGTTGTGTTGCAAATACACAATTACTATACACAAATAGGGGACCTGAGCCGTGACATGATACATGTTTTCGTGTCCTCTAGTATATTTTGGAGTGTTTGAGCTTGGTGGGTGATGACTACTTTTGGTTTAGGTGTGATTACAATGGTTATTAAACCATAATTTATTGTTCAAAGAGAGACCCTGAGGCCATGTTTTGTTCTCGGAATCATGGCATTAGGAAAGGAGTCATTCCTTTCCTATGTTTGGATTTTCCTATGTTTGGATGACAAAGAAAATGTTTGGAAGAGGAAACTGATTTCCAAGGGAAAGGAAAATAGGGGGGAAGGTGGTTCCCCCACCAACCTAGGATCCACTTTCCCACTCTAGGGATTCACTTTCCCTTTCCAATTTCCTTGGCCTTTCCAAACATCGGAAAGGAAAAAGGATGGGACTTACAATTTCCCAAAGGAAAGGAAATGAACAAGGAATTGATTTCCTTCCTTTCCTTTCCTATCCGCGAACCAAACGAGGCCTTAAATTGGCTGTAATGAATAACAGCTTGCTGGTGATCAGCAGTTGAAGGTTCTCAGCTAATATATTGCCTCACAGTTTTATCAGTAGAGAGGGAAAGAAAAAACTATTATCATCACATTCAGGCCATTCTTTGGTATAAACTTAGACCCAAGTATCTGCTAGAATGCAAAGACGAGTACTTTTAGTTTGTTACCCCAACTAACTACATCTGACACAAGCTATGCGAAGTTGTAAGTTATTGTTGCGGGTGAGCTTCGAATTGAAATCTACTTAACTGCTGTTGGATGTTGCCATTTTGTGGCAGTGGTAGTTTTGGTGTAATTTGGCAAGCAGTGGTAAAATTTCTCGACAGTTTGACAACGGTACTCGTTCTCTTTTTTGGGTTGAATTAGATTTAGAACCCTTCATGTTGAAGGTAATAATTGGTGTTATCCGTATGTTTGTAAGAGGGGTAATTCGTATCTGTTGCTCAATTCCTTGGGCGATTTGGATTAGTAGTAATTTTTTGACTTCATTTCACTCATCTTCTCTCTCTCCCACAGAAACCAAAAAAAGAAAAGAACCATTAGATTATTGATTGTTGTCCTCATAAAAGATTATAATAGTTTAATTCTCCAAATACTTGATTTTATATGGTTATGGGTATGTATCTTGATCACTTTATTTAAATATCTTTATTTACCTTGAAATCTCATTTCCATGAACATACCTACTCTTAAATTTTGCTTCCCCAGGGATACATCCATAAGTTGGCTTTGATTCTCAATTATTTGGTTCTGGTTCATTAGAAGTGCTAGTGATTTTTGTTCTTTTTGATTCATGATTTTGAAATGATATGTTTGAATTATAATTCACATATACTCCTCTTTATAGCCTATATCTTGATAGCGCTGCAATAGTGTTGAGTACTTTTTCGTGCTTCTTCCACAATAAAGGGTTTTTTTTTATTTAACTTTACCATCATTAAGGATGTGCAGGCATCTGGTAATGGGTACACTGAAATCTTATGTTAGAAAACTTAGCAGATAGGTGTTGGAGTTGCGGCCTACTTCTCCTTTTACGTGTTATTTAAATTGTTACTCGCTCAGTTGTTTTTAGGGATGAGTTGACTTGCTTGGATACAAGCTCAAATCAGCACAAGTCGCTTCATTAGTATGCTGAGCTTGATCATGCAAATGAGCACAAGAACTGGCACAACTCACTTTATTAGTGATTTCCTTAACGATCTTTAACATAGGTAGCTTCAGGTCTTGAGCTTGTGAATAAGCTTAACTCACTAATAGGGCTGCAGTGGAGCGAATTTAAGTGGAGTCGAGATTGGCATGTCCAAAGTTGACATGTTGTGGATTGAAATTATAGATCTGAGCAAGAACTTTGATTTTGAGCTGGTCGAGTTAATAAAGTCCAGCAAAGTCTTGTAGTCAGTGATCGGATTTGTTATCTCACTCCTATGTTGAACTCCACTTCTGTTGACCAGAAGGACTTGTTGATTTTGATTTTGAAAGGGAAATAGTTTTAGTGACTCCTGATCTACAGGATGGCATTGAATTCATATTTCGTTTAGTGGCAGTAGATTGTTCTTCTGCCCGCTGAATATTTCTCATTTTCTTGTATGCACCAGTTCTCTCATTTTCAGTTAGCATTGAACATTTGTCGATGTAGAATCGTGGTAGATTATATGCATAACGATATATACCTATTTGGACTTGAAGTAATAAGTTTTTTTTTTGCGCGAACCTGTGCATGCGTGTATATGAAGTATTTCTTTTCCATGTGTGCGCATCAGTTTCATAGGAATCTATTTTACAAGAACAATGTCTTTTATCCTAAAACTTCTGTTTTGTGTGTGGGATATCTGAATCTTTTTTCTTTTTGTTAACAATCATGTCAACAAAAGTATGTTCTTTTTCGAACTCTTAGTCCAACATTCTTTAGGCCTATCATCAAATATGCTCTCGTTCATCCCTTTTTGACATTTTATAAAAGGGTGCGGCTATCCGCACCCCATGGATTACTAAGGACACCCCAACAAAAAAAAATGGAATTCCTATTCTACCCCCTCTCCCCCATTCTCCCCATGCTGCTGCCCCCACCACCACCACCACCACCACCCGACGCCGACCGACCTCCGCCCCCCTCCCCCGACCCCCCTCCCCCCGACCCCCTCCCCCTCCTCCCCTGCTCCCCCGACCCCCCTCCCCTCCTCCTCCCTCCTCCACCAACCCCCCCTTCCCTCCTCCTCCCTCCTCCTCCGACCCCCCTCCCCTGCTCCCCCGACCCCCCTCTCCTCCTCCTCCGACCCCCCTCCCCGCCTCCTCCTCCCTCCTCCTCCTCCGAACACCCCCCCCCCCCCCCCCCCCCCCCCCCGCCCCGCTCAACCCGAGGGGGATCGAAGGAGCGAGGGGGAGGGGAGGGGGTTCGTCGGAGGAGGAGGGAGGAGGAGGGGAGGGGGGGAGGAGGGAGGAGGAGGGGAGGGGGTTCGTCGGAGGAGGAGGCGGGGAGGGGGGGTCGGAGGAGGAGGAGAGGGGGTCGGGGGAGCAGGGGAGGAGGAGGGGGAGCAGGGGAGGGGGGCGGAGGTCGGACCGTCGGGGTCGCCGGTCGGGGTCGCCCGCGGGGGTGGGCGGGGGTGGAAGACAGAGCATGGGAGGGGGGGTAGAATAGGGAAAATTTTTTTTTGGGTGTCCTTAGTAATCCATGGGATGCGGATAGCCGCACCCTTTATAAAAGGCACTACAAAACTTGTTAGGGCATCACAAATTTATAAGAACTATGGTCACCCTAAAGTATATTGCTAGTAAATTATAATAAAACACACCGACCTAACAATATGAATAAGATTGGATAAAGTGCAAAAAAAGCCTCCATAGATTTACCTCGAAAGCAAAATAAGACTCGCTAGAAAACAAAAGCAATTGTCTCTCCTTAGATTTCCCGCATCATTAAAAAAGCCTATGTTGTCTATTAGACGTTAGAAATAACCATTAATGACTTAAAAAAAAAAATGTCCTCCCCTTCCCGTCTCTCCTCCCTCCGCTAGTCAGCCTCATTGACTCGCTCCCCTCCTCCCTCCGTTGGCCGGCCCCCCTCGACGACCCCTCCTCCTCCTCCCTCCGCTGTCCGGCCCCCATCCGCTGGCCGCCCACACTCGACCCGTCCCTTCCTCTCTCCGTTGGCCGGCCATCCTCCCCCGCCTCTGGCCGGCCTCGTTTGATCCGCCCCTACCACCGAAGAGAGAGGTGGGGGGAGAGTAAGAGAAGAGGTAAAATCGTCATTCCAGACATATTTTAACGTCTGTTGACGGCATGGGATGTAAACTTAACCAAAATAAAAATGTGAGAGTTTTTAGAACTCTGGATCTTTAAACGTAAAATTGCATATATAAGAAGAAATCTTTTTTTGTACTTTAGGCAACAAGATATGAAAGCTAAATATTAACATGTATCGGGCTAGCTCTACCATGTCACGATCCAACCCGATCCATCCGATCCGAGAAAAAATAAAGCCCAAGCCCGCAGGATCGAAACCCTAGCCCAACCCCCATGTATAAATAGTCGCAACAAACCGGTCTCCACCATTCCTTCCAAAACCCCAACCGCAACCCTAACCCTAACCCTAACTCCGCCGCCATGACTACCCGCTTCAAGAAAAACCGCAAGAAGCGCGGACACGTCTCCGCCGGACACGGCCGCATCGGAAAACACCGGAAACATCCGGGCGGGCGCGGGAATGCCGGAGGCATGCACCACCACCGGATCCTGTTCGACAAGTACCACCCGGGCTACTTCGGCAAAGTCGGCATGCGCTACTTCCACCGCCTCCGGAACAAGTTCCACTGCCCGACCCTCAACGTCGACAGCCTCTGGTCCCTCGTGCCCGAATCCGCCAGGGAGGCCCGGCCCGGATCCGCTCCGGTGGTCGACGTGACGCAGTTCGGCTACTTCAAGGTCCTGGGGAAGGGGAGGCTGCCGGAGGGCATCACAAATTTATAAGAACTATGGTCATATTTTAATACTCAAAATATCATTTGAACAATGTGAGAGATATCACAACTTAATATAAAAAAAGGCTTCTTCCTTCCCAAAATTTTAAATCTTAATCTATTTTTTTATTTTTGTAGTAGATAGTCTTTTTTTGGGAAATATATAAAGTTTCGAATTTCAATAGGCGATGAATTACGGCAAAATTTTTGCCCAATTTTTTTTCTTTTATTTGGTGTTAATTTTTCTGTTTGAGTATATAATCTTTACTTAGTTTGAATGAGCTTAAACTACACGGCCAAATACTGGGCGTAGTTATTGGAATAGTTAAATATATTAATCTTAACCTTGTCTTAGTTTTATATTTTTGGTAACAAGACTTTAATATGATATCAGAGTCGCACAACTTCAAATTAAGATTATTTATAAATATGTACTCCTCGTGGTTCTAGCTCTCCTTCCACAAAATGGATATTTGACTAGAGGGCTATATTAGAAATGATTAAATATATATATCAGTCAATCCTCATCTACTTGTCTACGTATAATTGACACAAATCATCACAAATCATCGGATACATGTTTTGGACATTGTCTATGTATTTGGTTACTTATTTGGTACGTCCTAGCGTATTTCGGAGTGTCTATGACGTCTCTAACACAACACCACACGGACACGACATTTTTTGAGTGTCCAAGCTTCTTAGACTCTTATCACAATCCTAGAGTTTTATTATAAGGGTAGAGACTTCAACATGATATCATAGCTCTTCCAGGTGCAGATATTGTCCGACATGCACCATAAGTTGATTTTATAAATTATACAATGTTTGGACCTTTTCTATCAGTATTGTCGGTATTGACGATTTTAGGTTGAACTATCAATTTTTTTTTTGTGTCTAAAAGCAAATAACTATTACTAAATTTAGGAAAAAAAAATAGTTTAGACATTTAGGCATAATTTTAAGTATTTTCTGTGTTGTTTCATATTAGTTTTAAAATTGAATAAAATAATAGTTACTTTTATTGATTGGTTGCATGTGATAGATAAATTAAATTTTTTTTTTTTTTATGTACATACATGTTTTTACAGACTTGATATGCATTTACATTCTTTTTTATTAGTCTTTTTTTTTCTCCAAAATTTTCTTTTGTCGATCTTATACGGAGTAAGAGACCTCCAATGTCGATATCGATCAATATCAAAATTGATCAGTATCGGATCGGGACTTGTCAAACGATATTGGCCAAAGTTTGATTGAAACTCTAGTTCTTCATGAACCTCTGGGCTTGCACAAACCCACCCAAGCCTTGGGCGATGATCGAGGGACCCTGACATGTTCGAAACTAGGTACCGAATCTGCCGTTGGCATTGTGGCTGCAGTCAGTATACCTTGCTGATGTCGCCGCCCATTATTTATCACTACTAAATGTATATGCTTTGCACGTATAATAACATATAATAAAAATATTATTTAATTATAATCAAATCTTTTCTAACTCATGTGGTTAAGGTGAAAAATATTTTTCTTTTTTGGTTGAGTTCCAATCCCTATGTGAATATATATAACAAATTAAAAAAAAATTCAACAATTTTTTACATAATTTAATTTAATTTTTGGCGTAATTGCTACTTGATACCTTCAACTATTACCGTTTTTCAACTTTGTACCCTAAACTTTTTTCGTAACAACTTGATACCTCAACTATTTTTTTTTTCAACTTAATACCTAACATTTTAAAAAATTCCAAAATGTCCTTATCCCTTCCCTCCCTCCACCCCCTCTCCCACTCCAGCAACTCCCCTGCTAGCTCCGGCCGACCCCCCCCCTCCTCGCTTCTGGCCAACCTCCTCCCCTCCTCGCTTCCGGCCAACCTCCCCCCCTCCTTGCTTCCGGCCAACCTCCCCCCCCCCTCTTCGCTTCCGGGCCACCCCCCGTCCCGCCTCCCGCCCCGCACCCTCCTTCCCAGCCCCCCCTCCTCCCGCTGCCGCTCCCTAGGGGAGAGGCGGGAGCGGGCGGGCGGCCGGAGCGAGGGGGGGGGGGGGGGGGGGGGTGGAGTTAGCAGGCGGGTGGGCGGCCGGAGCTAGCAGGGGGGGGGGGGGGGCGAAGCGAGCAGGAGGGTTAGAGGTAGGAGCATTTTTGTCCAAAATAATATTCGGGTATCAAGTTGTTACAAAAAAGTTTAGGTTACAAAGTTGAAAAACGGTAATTAAGCCTTAATTTTTTAATAAATAAAATGAATCATGATATACATACGACTTAGACGGCTCACTTTTGAGCTGTTTTGAAGACTCTGATAATGTCTCCGCGGTGGTGAATGAGGACAAGCTGACTGTCTGCCAGAACGTATAAAATTTTGGATTCTTTGTTAAATTTAGGAATTATCTGTAAACTCAAGTAACTTCTAAATTTTATAAAGGCTTCCCAAATTTTCACATAGGATGATCTGATTCCATTTTTTTTTCCCCTTAGAACCGAAACAATCGGGGCCGGCCTAGGGTTAAGTCAGACAAGAATTTAGGTTTGGACAATCCTCCTCTACTTAGGACAACCCATAGGTTCATCATGATCCCAACGGAGATCGGAGTCGCAAGTGACTCTCCATGATTGACCTACAATAAGAGTTAAGGGATAACCAGAATTAACTCCGGATAGGGCAACGCAACTCGTTGGGCCGGCCCTGCCGGCAATTCAGCTAGCAGCAAGATTTGTGCATACTGTTGTTACTACTAATTCGTCGTAGATATATGTAACTCTGTATTTATATGAATGCACAGTACCGTCTCCAAATTAAGTAGAATTATAGAATGTTGTTCAAAGGTTAGTGGAAAATGGTATCATGGGTGTAATTGCAAATTGTATGCTTTAGCTCTTCGTCTACATAATTGAGAGGTTACTAGTTCGCACGAGACTAAACCGTATGTTTTTACATTAGTTACATGATTTTAAAGTACATCTTACATTATATAATGAGACTTCAAAATAGCTCAAAAGTAAGCCGTCTAAATCGTCATTATATTACGGTCTATTTTATTTTTAAAAAATTAATTTTGTAAAAATTGTTGAAAAAAGTTTAAATTTGTCAACATGGAGAATCGAACTCAACCAAACAAAAAAATACCTCACACCTTAACCACATGAGTTAAAAGAGATATTTGATTATAGTTAGATACTATTCTTATTATCAGTTCACGTGCATTTACTAGTATCTGAAAGGTCGGTAGATTCAGTCCATCGGTTTTATTTTTTATTTCCAAAGAAGGTAATTTTTTTTTTTCCCCAAGGGCTAAAAAAACAGTCCGAAGGCCGCCCGAATGCCTTACAAATGCAGTCGAAAGACTATACTACCCGGTTCGAAAGTCTTACAAACTTAGCCCGAAGGCACTACTCGGTCCGAAGGCTCTACCAGGCCCGAACCCATAACCTCCGGAGGGAGGGGGTGGATACCTCTTCCTTAACCACTTGGGCTAGAGAAGATCGACATCTTTTTGCTATAATTTGAACTGTAGTTATTCTAAAGTATACTTGATTGCAAATCACAGCTAATTATCAAAGTCGAGTGACTCTTGTGGTTACTGAAGAAAAGGTATAAGATTCTGGTTGGATGGTGCGAAAGATCGGTGGATCGAACGACGAGACGTATTATTCATTCAATTTATAAAAATGGTGAAAGTTAGAGGACAGTGGGCCCAAAAGTCATGCAATACAACGTGCACAAAGTAACGTAGGTAACGTCGGACATTCCAAAACTTATTCATTTTCTTTGTTTGGGTATCAAAGTAGTGGAGGAGAGGAAAGTGGTTTTCAATGAAAAGAAAAATGTGGAAAAAAAATGGTTCCCTTCATCCATCCAAGGAATTGTTTTTCCAGTATTTACTTTTCCATCCTTTTTTTTTTTTAACATTTTCAAATACCGAAATTTTTTAATAGGAATTACAATTTTTCAAAGGAAGGAAAAAAACAAGGAGGCCTCATAATTAACTTTGGTTAGAAATTTAGCACAAACAAAATTGGTTGCTCAACGTTATTAAAGCTTATGTCCACACTCTGACAAAACTGACGCTTTGGCCGAGTGGTTAAGGCGTGTGCCTGCTAAGTACATGGGGTTTCCCCGCGAGAGTTCGAATCTCTCAGGCGTCGTTATTGTTTATATCCATTTTTCTGCTGAAAGCTAGTCAATAAAGATATGAACTTTTTATATCCATTTTGTTTGTCAAAGGTCAGTATATTTCACGATTTATCTGACTAATTCTACTCTTATAAAGAAGATTTGAAAATAACTAGCCGTCTAAATCGTATATATATTCATATAATTAATTTTTTTTTTAAAATAAATTTAATTAATTAATTAATTATCTAATATTATTTAATTATAGTCAAATATTTATAATTCATGTAATTAAGCTAACAGACTGTACCCCAACAGGCTTATCATATTTGCTCAAATCTCCATTTATGAAATACTTGTTCCAAAAAAACTTATTTGCACCCGGAAACCATTGACACGTTACTGCAATTCAAACTAAAACTAATCCTTAAATAGACAGATCAACTAAATCTTTGAGACCTTTTTTTTTTCATCTGACAATTTCATTCTTTTATAAAATGCGAAACAGCATAACGTAAGAAGTAATTAAGTGATTATTACAAGTATTAAAAAAGTGCAAAATGTCAGCTAATCTTGATTAGTCCAAGCTGTTTTGTCATTATCTAGTGGCTGCATCCTAATGGACAATCGTATCTTATCACTTGAATACAATTAATGACTTCCTCTCCATCTTATTTCTACCTAATTATAATATGTATTTATTTAAATACATGAAAAATTGTATGAAAGAACATTCCATAATTCTATAGAATTTTCAATTTCTTTAAGTAAAGCACACTACAAATCTATTGTTAAGTTATTTATAATTTACAACATCAATACAAAATTTGAATATTAAAACATTTATATTTAATACATAGATATAAATGATGCATAACTTATCTCATAAAAAACATAAAAAAGTTAAGATAAAGTATGACACTTGCTTTTTCTTTATTACAACATTGGATTACGACTTTGAGCACCATATGTTTGTTTGATAGAACTTACCAAAATTTGTCTACTCATTGAATAAGAGTTTCACAATCATCCATATCATTGTTGTGTCGTCTTTCGCTACTGTGATCTAGAAGGTGTTGTATGAAAACTTCCAAAATAAATAATATAGGTCTCGAGTTCTTGACCTAAGTATATGTTCCAGTGTATCCGCTAGTATATCCACTATTCTAAAAGACGGCTTAGATGGCGATTTAGGCGATGCCTAGAGTCTCTAGACGATAGGTGCCTGGTGTCTGCTCGGTATCCGCCTAGGTGCCTCCCTAGTCCTCCCGACGTTCGACTATGCATATTTTAGAATTTTATTGATTTTATGCAATTTTCAGTAAATTTTTTAACTGTCTAGAACTAGACAACGATCTCGACGGACTAGACGCTATACAGCGGGTGTTCGTTCTACTAGCGTCTAACACTTTTCGCAACCTTGTATATATTAATCCAAAATTATATCGATGGAGTTAGTATCCTTGCCTTTGTAGAAGGTAAGAAATAAGATATTAATTTTTACATGAGATAAATAATTTTTATATTACTTAAATTTAGATTATTTGATTCAACGAAATATAAATTTATTTTAATTCTTTAGTACTCTATTTTTTAATAATTAATAACTTATGAGGCCAACTTATAACAACTTATGTCAAATGCCCCCCTTAGAAAGATGATATAACTTGAGAAATTGTCCATATCCGATACCGATAACGACAGAAAAATAAATATAGAATGAGTTAGATTTGTATGAGAATAGTAAAAAATGATAAAATAAACCTTTGATCTCAAAAATTATGTGGTCAAAAATTAATGTGGAAAAAAATAATGTAAAAATCTAGAAGTTGGTGCTCCAAATTGGAACTTACTGTTCTATAAAATGAGTTCTATATTCTGAATCTAAAAATTCTCAGGTCCAACCTATAGCTCATGTGACGAGTTGAACATGAGAATCTAGAAATTGAAACTTTAGATCGATCTTACTATTATACAAAATAAGCTCATACATTCTAAATCTAGAATCTAGAAATTGGGATGGAACTTACTAATGATATAGCAGTAAGGACTAATGGGACTCCGATTATAGATGTTTGTGCATGAATTCCCATCCTGCCTAAATCGGACACTAGTGGATATAGTGGAGAGGA
This sequence comes from Iris pallida, assembly GCA_029216955.1. Taxonomy (NCBI): domain Eukaryota; kingdom Viridiplantae; phylum Streptophyta; class Magnoliopsida; order Asparagales; family Iridaceae; genus Iris; species Iris pallida. Next base: position 28,778,227 of record JANAVB010028196.1, on the reverse strand, counting down.
AGCCCGAGATGACCGATCCCTACCAGAAGGTGCGGTCTTTGAAAAATTTAGGAGCATTTTGTAAAATTTAGAGTGTCTTAGTAAAACTTAGGAGATGTTTGTGTTGGATTGTATCTCGTTTTCGGTTGAGCGCTCAAAAGAGGGTGACAATGGAGTTGGTAATTTAGTTCCACATCAGATAGACGGTGGGATTATGAGGTGTAGATAATTGGTATTGGTTCCAGAACATACAAACTTATATATTTATATCCATTTTGTTTGTCAAAAATTACTATATTCCATGATTTGTCCAACTAATTTCTACTCTTTACAAGGAGACTTGAAAATAACTAGCCGTCTAAATCGTATATATGTATTAACCTAATTAAAAAAAAATTAAATTTTAACTAATTATTTAACTATTTTAAAATAACTAGCCATTTGGTTTGGCCAAAATCAAGTTGATGGAGTCAATAACTCATTCTCATCAAGAAAAGTCTTTTTATAATCCACCATCCTTATAAGAGGATTTTGAATTTACATTTCATCATATTTGCTTTTATTTTATTTTATTTTATTTTATTTTATTTATTTATTTTTTAGATGTTTTTTTTTTCGGGCCGACGAAAAGAGAATTCGAATCGTGTCGTGTCCATACCCACGGGATCTCCGGTGTACCTAAACGGACTACATTCCAATGGACTCATCATATTTGCTCAAACCTTCATTTATGAAATACTTGTTGGGCTAGTGTTCCAAAAAACTTATTTGCACCCGAAAACCATTGACACGTTTCGAAATTTTGGATAAAACGCTACTGTGATTCAAACTAAACCTAATCCTTAATTAGACGCACCATTACGTTGTACCATATTGTGCAGGAAGATCAACTAAATATTTGAGACCATTTTTTTCTACTGACAATTTCATTCTTTTATAAAATGCGAAATAGCGTAACATAAGAAGTAATTAAGTGATTATTACAAGTATTAAAAAAGTGCAAAATATCAGCTAATCTTGATTAGTCTAAGCTGTTTTGTCATTATCTAGTGGCTGCATCCTAATGGACAACAGTATCTTATCACTTGAATACAATTAATGACTTCCTCTCCATCTTATTTCTACCTAATTATAATAAGTATTTTATTTAAATACATGAAAAATTGTATGAAAGAACATTCCATAATTCTATAGAATTTTCAATTTCTTTAAGTAAAGCATACTACAAATCTATTGTTAAGTTATTTATAATTTACAACATCAATACAAAATTTGAATATTATAACATTTATATTTAATACATAGATATAAATGGTGCATAACTTATCTCATAAAAAACAAAAAAAGTTAAGATAAAGTATGACACTTGCTTTTCTTTATTACAACATTGGATTACGATTTTGAGCTCCATATGTTTGTTTGATAGAACTTACCAAAATTTGTCGAATAAGAGTTTCACAATCATCCATATCATTGTTGTGTCGTCTTTGGCTATTGTGATATAGAAGATGTTGTATGAAAACTTCCAAAATAAATAATATAGGTCGCGACTTCTTGACTCATGGATACTACGTAATTAGTATATGTACATCCACTATTCTAAAAGACGGCCTAGATGGCTATCTAGGCGACGTCTAGATGATGAGAAATTATTAGGTGCTCCCGGCTCACCACTGGACGTGCTGAGTGGTGAGCCCGGTCCAATAAACAATTGACACTTGGAATAACCAATTAATCCCATATTTTTCACATCATAACCAGATATGAAAAGATAACAAAAAATGCTAACAAAATCAATAATATTAATATTAAGATTAAGATTAACATTAATATTAACAGTAAAATTAATATTAACAATAATATTAATATTAACATTGAAATTAATATTAATATTAATATTAACATTGAAATTAATATTAATATTAATATTAACATTGAAATTAATATTAATATTAATATTAACATTAATATTAAGGATAACAAAAATACTAACAAAATCAATAATATTAATATTATCATTAAAATTAATATTAAGATTAACATTAATATTAACAGTAAAATTAATATTAACAATAATATTAATATTAATATTAACAGTAAAATTAATATTAATGTTAATGTTAATCTTAGTATTAATGTTAATATTAATGTTAACATTGATATTAAAATTAACATTAATATTAACATTAATATTAATATTAACATTAATATTAACATTAATACTAAGATTAACATTAACATTAATATTAATATCAAAATTAATATTAATATTAAGCTAACTTATGAATTGTCCGATTATGATGTGGAAAATATGGAATTAATTGATTATTCCAAGTGTCAATTGTTCATTGGACCGGGCTCACCACTCAGCACGTCCAGTGGTGAGCCAGGACCACCTAATAATTTCTCCTAGATGATAGGTGCCTAGTGTCCGTTCGGTATCTGCCTAGGTCTCCCTAGTCCTTCGGGCGTCCTACTTTAATTCCTCACAAAAAACTAAAATGCTTCTTATGTTGCTCGAATCCGCAACCTCTGGTGGAGGAATTTCTCCTTGCTTAACTGATTGGACTAAGAAGATTGACATCTATTTGCTTACAAGATGAACGGCATTGTATCTTATAGTTATTAGTAATTCAGTTAATTCGATCTTAATCGCAAATCTCATAGTATTTAAAATGAGAAAATAATATGGGACTGTTTTATTTAGTCGTCCCTAAATAACATTTTTATGCAATATATGTTGTATGCAATATTTGTTGTCGTGTTGTCAAAATCTATTGTTTGCTTGCACGCACGTGATATTGCAGAATTTACCAACTCTATATTTGGAATGATTTAATGATATATATGGTTGTAACTTTTGTTGCAGTAAATAAAAATAAAATTTTATTATTTGGCTGTGATTTTATTATATCGAATGAATAGATGATCATTTGAAATGGTGTAAATAGTGTTATATTTGTTGTTGAAAGTAGCTAGTGTTTGACATGACAATAATAGAAAGTATACGAGAAGAGAGAAAGCTTAGAGATTAAATCACATAAAAAGGGAATTCACCCCCAACACCATGAACTCAAATCGCATATATGAAAGCAGAAATGATAAATGACCCGCAGTTTTTGTCCGTGGACTTGACTGCAGGCCTACGTGGCCGAACATCATTCGTCTCTTCCTATTCGCGTGGGGACCACCGCCGGTAGACCTGCCAATAGGAGACTGCCACGTAGACCGCGGACCAAAACTGGAGGCCAAAAGCACGTTCCACGTAGCAGCGTCCATAAGAAAAACATCAAAGAAGTGATTAGATTGAAAATGTTCCTTTACAAACTATAAGAAACTTACACCACTATTACATTTATCCATATATTATATATATCTTTTCATCTAGTTATCTCTACCTTAATGTCCATTTGGTTGCGCCAAAAACAAGTGAGGGAGCCAATAACTCATCATCAGCAAGAAAGTCTTCTTGTAATCCACACTATTTTGGATTATAGTTACATTTTATCATATTTGTTCAAACATTTATTTACGGAATACTTGTTGGACTAGTGTTTCCAAAAATCTTATTTGCACCCCAAGAATATTGACACGTTCCTAATTTATTTTGATAAAACCTACTGCAATTCAAACTAAAACTAATCCTTATACGTACCATTGTACCATATTGTGATGGAATGATCAACTAAATCTTTCAAACTTAGTGTTTCCTCGTATGACACAAAACATTTTTTTTCTTGACAATGTCATTCTCTTATAAAATGTGAAATAGCCTAGTATAATGTCTCGTTTGGTTCGCAATTTTTTTTAAAGGAAATCAATTCTTAGTTTTTTTCCATTTCATATAGAAAATTATAATTTTTATCAAAAAAAATTTGATATTCGGAAAGATCAAAAAAATAGAAGGAAAAGTGAATCATTAGATGGGTAGAGGAAACTATTTTTCCATCGATTTTTCTTTCCTTTGTAAATTATTGTTCTTTTCTCGTTGTTGTTGTTGTTGTTGTTGGTGTTTTTTTTTTAACATCCAAATATAGGAAATGACCAATGTTAATGATTTCGCGAACCAAATAAGACCTAACAAGTAATTAAGTGATGATTACAAATTTACAAGTACTAAAAAAATGTAAAATGTCAGCTAACCATGATTAGTCCAAGCTGTTTTGTCATTATCTAGTGGCTGCATCATAATGGACAACAGTATCTTATCACTTGAATACAATTATGACTTCCTCTCCATCTTATTTCTACCTAATTATAATAAGGCTGTGTTTGATTGGGCTTTTTTTTTCCATGGAAAATATTTTCATCACAAATTTTCCACCAATTGTAGTGTTTGATAGCTTATATTTTCCATGGAATTATTTTCCAAAAAACTATCATTTTTCATATTTTCTTCTAAAATGGTGGAAAATAAAACTTGTCCAACCCATAGGAAAATATCATTTTCCATGGAAAATAACTATTACCGTGGAAAATAATGACAATCAAACACCCAAATTAAGTTTTCCATGAATTTTTTTTTTAAATTTTATGGAATTTTTTTCCTAGGAAAAATAATTCCATGGAATTAATTTCTTTTCCACATATTTTCTACCTTGCAATCAAACACACCCTAAGTTTTTATTTAAATACAAGAAAAAATGTATGAAAGAACATTCCATAATTCTATAGAATTTTCAATTTCTTTAAGTAAAGCATACTACAAATCTATTGTTAAATTATTTATAATTTACAACATCAATTCAAATTTTGAATATTATAACATTTATATTTAATACATAGATATAAATGATGTATAACTTATCTCATAAAAAACAAAAACAAAAAGTTAAGATAAAGTATGACACTTGCTTTTCTTTATTACAAATTTTGTTTGATAGAATTTACCAAAATTTGTCGACTCATTGAATAAGAGTTTCACAATCACCTGTATCATTGTTATGTCGTCTTTCGCTATTGTGATATAGAAGATGTTGTACGAAAACTTCCAAAATAAATAATATAGGTCTCTGAGTTCTTGACCCATGGATATGACCTTAGTATATCCATTAGTATATCCACTATTCTAAATGACGGTCTAGATGACCATCTAGGCGATGTCTAGACGAGAGGTGCCTGGTTGTCCGCTCGGTATCTGCCTAGGTGCCCCCCCTAGTCCTTCCGACGTTCAGCTATGCATGTTTTAAAATTTTCGATAAATTTTTTTAATTGCCTAGATCTAGACGACGATCTCGGCTGACTAGGCACTATACGGCGGGTGTCCGATCGACTAGCGTCTAACACTTTTTGCAACCTTGTATATATCAATCCAAAATTATATCAATGGAGTTAGTATCTTTACCTTTGTAGAAGGTAAGAAATAAGATATTAATTTTTACATGAGATAAATAAATTTTACATTACTTAAATTTAGATTATTTGATTCAAGGAAATATAAATTTATTTTATTTCTTTAGTACTCTATTTTTAAAAAATTAATAACTTATGACGCCATCTTATAACAACTTATGTCAAATGCCCCCCTTTAGAAAGATGATATAACTTGAGAAATTGTCCATATCCGATACCGATTACGATAGAAAAATAAATATAGAATGAGTTGGATTTGTATGAGAATAGTAGAAAATAATAAAATAAATCTTTGGTCACAAAAATTGCATGGTCAAAAATTAATATATAAAAAATAATGTAAAAATCTAGAAGTTGTGTTGTTCTATAAAATAATTTCCAATATTCTGAATCTAAAAAAATTTAGGCGTAACATATAGCTCATGTGGCCGAGTTGGACATGAGAATCTAGAAATTGAAACTTTGGATGGATCTTACTATTCTACAAAATGAGCTCATACATTCTAAATCTAGAATCTAGAAATTGGGAGGGAACTTACTAATGATATAGCAGTAAGGACTAATGGATATAGTGGAGAGGAAGCCCGAGATGATCGATCCCTACCAGAAGCTGCGGTCTTTGTAAAAATGAGGAGATTTTTGTAAAATTTAGGGTGTCTTAGTAAAATTTAGAAGATTTTTGTGTTGAATTGTATCTCGTTTCCGGTTGAGCGCTCAAAAGGGAGTGACAATAGAGTTGGTAATTTGGTCCCACATCGGGTAGCCGATGGGATCATGAGGTATAGATAATTGAAATTGGTTCAGACCTTACATGAGAATTCTCTTTTAAGACATATGGGCCCAATTCAATATGCACCTCATGGGCCAAATTCGATTCTGGTCACACCGCGTTTCCAATATTTTGTAAAATTATGGGATCTTTGTAAAATCTAGGAGTCTTTTGTATAATGTTGGGGTATTTTAAATTTTACAAAGGAAACTCTCAAAATTTTATAAAGATCTCTTAAATTTTACAAAGGCTTCCAATTTTTTAGGAATATTTTAATAAATGTCCCCATTACAAATATAGAAACTAGCATATATTTTTACTTATTTAAAAAATTAGCAAATGTCCATATTCCTTTGTATATAACATTTTAAAATTTAATATATACCCCCACTATTTAACCAAAATTTTGATTATTTTAATCATAATGGGATATTTGCTAGTTTTCTAAATAAGTGCAGATATATACTAGTTTGTATATTTATAATGTGGACATTGGCTAAAAAAGAATTCAGTGGGACGGATTCATATCGTGGCAGTTGTGAATGGTAGACTCCGTCCAACAATATAATAACACATGATACCATCCTATCTTAATAATATTTAACAATTGTTTGATTACTTTCTTTTTTTACTTTTAATATTACTATGTATTATTATACTATTGGACATGCTCATTATTCACTAGTGTCATGATGATCAGGTCGCGCTAAATAATTTCTAGGGATATTTTGCAAAACCTCCCCTAAATAATGGACTAATTTGCGAAATACCCCCTAAAGATCTCGAATTGGTAAAACCCCCTTTCCGTCAAGACGCTGTTTGATTTTGGGTGACGTGGCAATCCGTGTGTGTTATTAAGTAAGAAAATAAAAGTTAGACGAAAATACCCTTCCCCAAAAGTCCGCCCAAAACCCAACAAGGAGGAGAAAAAATTTTCTCCTGAGAAGACGTTTCGACAGTGGAGAGAGAAAGAAAGAAAGAAGGAGAAGGAGGAGGAAAATTTTTCCAAAATTCTGGCAAAATTGGAGGTCTGAAGGCGAGGAGAAGGCTCGAAGGAGAGGAGAACCCAACATGCAGTCTCTAGATCCACGAACGTTGTAAGTTTCTTTTCGATTCTGTGTTATTTTTCGAACATGCAGTATTTGTTTCTTCAATTCTTTGTTTTCCTTCGATTCTTGGTTTTTAAACCAACTGTTATTTCTTCGATGTTAGATTTGGTAGAAATTTGTGCCCTAATGTTAGATTTGGTAGAAATTTGTGCCCTAATGTTAGAAATTTGTGTCCTAATGTTAGATTTGGTAGAAATTTGTGCCCTAATGTTAGAAATTTGTGCCCTAAATTTGTACCCTGTTTTACAAAATCTGTGCCCTAAATTTGTACCCTGTTTTGCTAATTTGTAGTGCTAGAGTAGATTTTGGCAAGAAACATCTACTCATTCATTATGGGGGCTCTTGGCCGAAAGAACAGCCATTTGGTGGACTAAGATACTATGATTACAAGAATGGAAAAGTAGTAGATTTCGGAGTCTTTGATGGAGATGAATTGTGTATGCTAGATTTGATCAATGGGATGGGAAAGTATCTGCATGGTTTGGGAGGGCTAATAACATTTCAATATTTGGAGGGTGAATTTTTAATTGATGCAGATGGAGACAAAGACTTGTTGAGGTTTTGGACTGGTTCAGATCATGAAGGACCTGATAAAGTTCATTTATTTATGGTGCATACCAATCCAATTAAGGTAGCTACAAATGAGGGAGTTGAAGATTTGATTAGGTTTTTACAATCTGAAGGAGTTGCTGAAGAACTCTTCAATGACCTTGTTGGTCTTCCTGTGAATGAGCAGCCAAGTCAGCCTCCCAGTGGGCAGAGAAGAAGATTTTCACCAAGAGTTCCACCTAGAAGAGTTCCTTCTAGTGAGCAGCCAACAAAGCCAACTCAGCCAAGCCAACCAGAGGAGCCAGTCACTCAAAAGCCAGTAACACCTACTAAGAAATGCATCAAGAAAAGATCGAGTTGCTAGTAAGGTAGAAAGACCTGAGAATGTGGCTACAGCAAGCAATGTGGTATATGCCACATCTCCTGCAAGAAGAGCTTCACCTAGAAAACATTCACAAAGGGAGCAGCAGACACCACAGAAGAGGGCAAAGAAAAATGTAGATGGAAGAGCTGCAACAAGCAAGAAGAAAGCACAAGTAGAGTTTGATGAAGAGCATGAGACTGCAGAGGAGCTTCTAGGCATGGATGAAGAAGAGTTGGATGTGCTCCCTGAGAGTACTAATCTCAATGAGGTTGACATTAATGATTTGCCAATTGAACATGAATATCATAGTGCTAGGTCTGACAGCTCTACATCCGAGGAAGAGTCTGATTCTGAATCTGAGTCAGAAGAGTCAGATGAGCCTGAGAGATTTGGAGAATACCACAAAGTTGATGACAAGTATGATGATATGTATGGAGATGTTGAGAGTGAAGACCATGTACCATGGTCTTGTGACACAGATGAGTGTTCAGTTGGTATGACATGGCCAACTATGAAGGAGTACAAGATGTGGGTGACCAGGCTATGCATTGACAATATGTTTGAAGTGAAGAAAGTGAAGGATGACCCCAAAAGGCTATGGTGCAAGTGTGTGGATCCTAAATGTTCCTTCCAACTGAATGGTAACTTGTAAGTTTCCCAATTTATTTGAATTCAGTTTCTAAATGTACCATATTTTCTTGAATTCAGTTAACTAATATTTTTTCCCAAATGTTGATCATGTTTGCAGGCAAGGTGATGGTCACACAATAAAGATCACCAAATATGTAGAGAGGCACACATGCACAAACAGGACTGGGTCAGGAAAGAACAGAATGGCCAATGCATCATGGATAGCTGCTATTATAGAAGAGGATGTCAGAGAAGATGGATACAGCTTGAAGCCAAGGAGGATTCAGGAGAGGGTACTAAACAGGCATGGAGTCCTAGTGAAGTACTGGGTCTGTTGGAAGGCTCTAGGTAAAGCCTTAACAAAAGTTTTTGGGTCTTATGAAGATGGTTACAAGTGGACACCAGAGGTGTGTAGGCAAATTTTGCTTAAAAATCAAGGCAGTATAGCCTCAGTTGCTACTGATAGTGATGGGGCTTTCAGCTATTGCTGTCTGGGCTTTGATGCCTACTTGAAGGGCTTCAAAGAGGGTTGCAGACCATTTGTTGGCCTTGATGGATGTCATCTCAAAGGAAAATATGGTGGGGTTTTGTTGTCAGCAGTGGCTCTAGATGCAAACAATGTAAAGTCCTACAAGAAGGCTTATGCTGGGGTGGTAAAGGCATGTGCAAGCCATGAGAATTGGGTAGAGGTAAAGTTTGTGTTTTGTGTCATCAATTTACTTACATTTATGCTCTAAATATTTTGGGTGATCAGTAGGCATAAAGGTAAAGTTTGTGTTTTGTACCCAGCCTGAAATGATAGTGCTTAAACCAAAACACAAGAGATCTGCTGGAAGACCAAGGATAAATAGAATAAGGACTGATATTGAAGGCACACCTAGCTCAAAGAAAGGTAAGAGAAAGTGTGGACATTGTCACTCTCTAAGTCACAATATAAGAACTTGCCCAACAAGGAATGCTGCAAAGATTGATGCACAGACTCCTGGAAGGGGCAGAGGAAGAGGCAGAGGAGGAGGCAATCCTCCAGCTCAGCAACAGACTACTGGAAGGTACAATAAACATGTTATTTAATAGTTAGGATATTTTTTATGCTTTCTTATTACTTGTTCTGGTCAACATTTAGTGGCATGGAACCTGGTGCTTCTCAAACAAGAGGTAGAGGTCCAAATGCTGCTGGAAGAGGAGTTAATGTGCCTCCTTATACAGGGGTGGGTGCAGCTGGAAGAGCAGCAACAGCAGCAAACTTTCATAGCATGTATGGATTTAAAGCTGATGGCATGAGGGAAGCAACAAGACCCCAATCCCAGATCTTCAGGCCACCTAGATGGAGGCCTTAACTGCAGTTGTACTTGGGTTTTTTTTTGTGGACATTTTGTACAGAGGTTATTCTCTGCTTTAAGTATTTTGTGCAGTGATAGCATGTAAAAGTTTGTCTTTTAACTGCAGCTGATAGCATGTATTTTTGGGTTGTGGACATTTAGATGCTCTGAAAAGTTTGTCTTCTGTAGGATTCTATGTTTACATACTATGGACATGAAAGAGAAGTCTTGCAGTTTGTCTTTTGTAATGATACTATGTTTGGTGCATGTATTTTTCGACAGTTTATGGATGACGGTTGATTACCTAGAGTGTATGTCTAGAAACTGTGGACATGAAAGAGAAGACTGCAGCTGATAGTTGATAGCATTTTATATATAACAAATGTCTATTTTACATTGATCTTCTTTTCATTTGGTCTAACTTCAGTGAACCTTGAAACTGACCACACAATTCACCAATCTCTTCGGGACAATCTTTGGCCCAATGTACACGACTACCACACTTAGCACACCCCTTTGCTGAATGTTGTCTTGGTGGTGGCAACTTCACAGCTTCATCTAACCACTGGAATTCAGCACAATTGAAGTGTTGACATCTCAAAAATCTTCTGTGCGGATTAGCTCGAGTGTTTCCTTCCCAAACTCTTCTTATCCCGTCATATCTTCGGCATTTTGAGTACATAAATGGGCATCCTATTGCTGAATGTGTCGACTGGCAACAAATTTGGCATTTAATCTGATCACTTTCATCAATCTCATCACTTTCATCACTCGATTTCTGCAAATTTAGAAATTAAAAATTAGTGTTTCCTCCTAACTGTAAATATAATAATTTGTGTTTCCTCCTTACTGTAAATATAATAATTTGTGTTTCCTCCTTTAATGGCAGAAATTACCTCTTTCTCTATAGATGAAGGAGCACCCCCCATGCTTGTAGGAACATGATCTTCGGTAGACAAGTTGCACGCTGGAAGAGGATCAAGTGAAAGAGGAGGATGATGATCGGTATAAATAGGTTGGAGAGAGGAAGAAGATGATCGGTATAAATAGGTTCAGTAAAGGAAGAAGATGACCGTTAAAGAGAGAGAGAGCGAAGACCGTTGGAGGACCCCTGCCACGTACGCAGGGGTATTTTCGTCTAACTTTTATTTTTTACTTAATAACACACACGGATTGCCACGTCACCCAAAATCAAACAGCGTCTTGACGGAAATGAGGTTTTACCAATTCGAGATCTTTAGGGGATATTTCGCAAATTAGCCCATTATTTAGGGGAGGTTTTACAAAATATCCCTAATTTCTATTATCTACGGTCTTTTTTATACTCATAGCTAACTTTGTCAGAAATTTAGCATAAGCAAATTGATTGGTCCGTGGAATTTTTTTTTTAAGAGCTTTCTTGCCATATATAGATAGACCCATTGTTGAGGAAACTCACTAACCATTGATATAAATAACGGCGAATTTTATTTACTGAATTGTGTTTCAAAGGTCATTTAGAATTTATTTCATAATCGTGACAACAACGACGCTTTGGCCGAGTGGTTAAGGCGTGTGCCTGCTAAGTACATGGGGTTTCCCCGCGAGAGTTCGAATCTCTCAGGCGTCGTTCATTTTTCCATTTTCTGAGTTTCTTCATTCCGACGTAAATTTTTCCATTTTCTGAGTTTCTTCATTCCGACAAATATTATTCAATAATATTGTAAATTTATTTATTCCGAAAAAATATATTTGATAATGTATTGCAAAACATACAAAGTTAATTACTTTCATCTATTGTTTGTCCAAAGTTTCCATGATTTAACTAACTACAAACATACAAACGTCATTGTTTACATCCATTTTGTTTTTCTTTTCCTTTTTGAAATCACACTCACACACACACAATTGGGGGGCTTGAACCTTGCCGGCCCCTTCAGGTGTCCGCTCTAATACCATTAGGCTAGAGAGCTTGGACATCCATTTTGTTTTTCAAGAGTTACTTTATTCCATCATTTTCTTTTCAGCAGCGGCCCACACTAGTTAGAAGAGGTGAGAGGTTTCACGCCATGTCAGCGTTGCGGTCCCCCCACTCCGTCCATTAGGTTTTATTATTTTCTTTTTTGATGTGTCATTTTTTTACTAGTATATATAATGTGTCAAAAATTAAGACATCCAAACCGTATCTCTATCGTCATTTAGATAAACTAAATATAATAATAAGATAACTACCTAAATATTCCATTAATTATGTAAAGAAAAAAAATTAACCAAACATTTAACTACATAATTCAAAAATTAAGACATCCAAGCCGTATCTATATATCATCATTTAGATAAACTAAATATAATAATAAGATAACTACCTAAATACTCCATTCATTATGTAAAGAAAAAAATTAACCAAACATTTAACTACATAATGTGATATATTTATAATTAAATAATTCTAAATCAAGTGGTTAATATGGAAGATATTTTATTTGAATACTTGAGTTCAAATTTAAGAAATGGCATTTTTTTCCCAATATTTTTTTACTCACGTGCAATACACCTGCATATTACTAGTACTCTTTATATTTCGACTTGAAAACGGCTCAGAAATGAACAATCCAAGCGGTATATATATCATCAATCATATATTTTATTAGAAAAATTATGGATTAACTGATAGAAAAGTGTCTTGATTAAAGATAAAAGTAGTCTCCTATATATGTCATCTAAATAATTGTCAAGGTAAATTAATAATTTACAAGTATATATACTAATAATAATCTAAATACCATGGTAGCATCAAACTTTCGTTGATATACTTTTTTAGTTAAAAGTATAATTATTTATGAATAATAATATTACTTACACACACTAACTTAAATTTATAAAGTATTATATATAAAATCATGTAACATCCTCCTCTCTTTATATACAATCATCTTTACCAAACTCGAGTGGCTCATGTGGTTACCAAGGAGAAGTATAAGACCCCGGTTGGATAGCGAAAAATCAGTGAATAGAGCCACGGGAACGTATTATTTTTTCCATTTATTTGGTGGGAGTTGGGGGACAGTGAGCCCAACAGACATATAATACAGCGTACATATTATCGGACATCTCAATATATATATATATATATATATATATATATATATATATATATATATATATATGCACATGGTGTTGTGGTATAGTAGTAACACCACATGTGCATGCACTGGCGGAGCTACCAGGGGGTTGGGGTGTGCTCCAGCCCCCCTATTTTTTTTATTTTTTTTATTTTATATAAGTGTATCCATGGCCAGCCCACCCCGACCTAATCTAGCCCACCCAACTTCGGAATCCTAGCTCCGCCCTTTTGTGCATGTGGGGGGCGGACGAGGTTCGACTCCTGGGGTAGTCGGACGGCTTGTTTTGTTTGTGTGTGTGTGTGTGTGTGCACATGGTGTTGTGGTGTAGTGGTAACACCGCATGTGCATGTGGGAGGTGGGCAGGGTTCGACTCCTGCGGGGGAGTCGGCAGCTTGTTCTTAGGGGGTTAGGTAGATGGGTAGTTAGGTATATATATATATATATATATATATATATAATTTCTCATGTTTTTGTTGTTGTTTTCTCTCTCATTCTAACTTCTTGAAAAGAAAAAAAAATGGTTGCACTACTTTCTTACCTCCTCTATGTTGTTGTTGTTGTTGTTGTTGTTGATGATGTTGTTGTTTTCTCTCACCTATTCGTCTACTCCTATTCGCGTGACGACCACCTACGATATACCTGCCAATAGGCTGTTACGTGGACCGCAGGCGAAAACTACGAACAAAAAACACATTCCACATAGCACCGTCCATATGAAAAACATCAAAGAGGTGATTAGATTGAAAATGTTCCTTTACGAACTTTAAGAAACATGCATCACTATCACACTTATCATCAGCAAGAAGTCTTCTTGTAATCCACCCTACTACTTACAAGACTATTTTGGATTACAGTTACATTTTATCATATTTGTTCAAACATTTATTTATGGAATACTTGTTGGACTAGTGTTTCCAAAATCTTATTTGCATCCAAAGATTATTGACACGTTCCTAATTTATTTTGATAAAACCTACTGCAATTCAAACTAAAACTAATCCTTATACGTACCATTGTACCATATTGTGATGGAATGATCAACTAAATCTTTCAAACTTCGTGTTTCCTCGTATGACACAAAACATTTTTTTTTCTTGACAATGTCATTCTCTTATAAAATGTGAAATAGCCTAGTATAATGTCTCGTTTGGTTCGCAATTTTTTTTAAAGGAAATCAATTCTTAGTTTTTTTCCATTTCATATAGAAAATTATAATTTTTATCAAAAAAATATTCGATATTCGGAAAGAACAAAAAATTAGAAGAAAAAGTGAATCATTGGATGGGTAGAGGAAACTATTTTTCCATTGATTTTTCTTTCCTTTGCAAATTATTGTTCTTTTCTCGTTGTTGTTGTTGTTGTTGTTGTTGGTTTTTTTTGTTTTTTTTTTTTTATAACATCCAAACTTAGGAAATGACCAATGTTATGATTTCGCGAACCAAATGAGACCTAGCAAATAATTAAGTGATGATTACAAATTTACAAGTACTAAAAAAATGTAAAATGTCAGCTAACCATGATTAGTCCAAGTTGTTTTGTCATTATCTAGTGGCTGCATCCTAATGGACAACAACATCTTATCACTTGAATACAATTATGACTTCCTCTCCATCTTATTTCTACCTAATTATAATATGTTTTTATTTAAATACACGAAAAATGTATGAAAGAACATTCCATAATTCTATAGAATTTTCAATTTCTTTAAGTAAAGCATACTACAAATCTATTGTTAAGTTATTTATAATTTACAACATCAATACAAATTTTGAATATTATAACATTTATATTTAATACATAGATATAAATGATGTATAACTTATCTCATAAAAAACAAAAACAAAAAGTTAAGATAAAGAATGACACTTGCTTTTCTTTATTACAACATTGGATTACGACTTTGAGCTCCATATATTTGTTTGATAGAACTTACCAAAATTTGTCTACTCATTGAATAAGAGTTTCACAATCATTCGTATCATTGTTGTGTCCTCGTTCGCGTTATTGTGATATATAAGATGTTTTCATACAACATGGATATAATATAGTATATGACAATAGCGTCTTGAGTTTCACAATCTTGACCCTTGGATATGATATAGTATATATCACATCCATGAATAAGAGTTTCACAATCTTGAGTTCTTGACCCATGGATATGATATAATATATCCATTGTTATAAAAGGCGTCCATTTAGGCAGCTAAACGCTAGGTGCTTAGTATACGCTTGATACCTATCTAGATGTCTATTAATCCTCCCGACCTCCAACTATACAAGTTTTGGAATTTTATGAATTTTTTCTGTAAATTTTTGTAAGTTTTTTGTTTTGTTTTTTTAACTGCCTAGACCTAAACGACTGTCTAGACGGACTAGAAGCTATACGACGGGTGTAGGTCTGACTAGCACTTAGCGCTTTTTAGAATCTTGAATATATCAGTCAAAAATTATATCCATGGAGTTAGTATCCTTGTCTTTGTATAAGGTTAGAAATAAGATGTTAATTTCTATTTGAGATAAACAAATTTTATATTACTTAAATTTAGATCATATGGTTCAACGAAATATAATTTTTTTTTTTCACTACACTATTTTAAAAAATTATAGCTTATGACGCGAACTTATACCAACAACTTAGGTCAACCGAACTCGAGTGACTCTTGTAGTTACCGAGGAGTGGTATAAGATTCCGGCTGAATAGCGGAACGTCAGTAGATCGAACTACGAGAACGTATTATTCTTTCAATTTATAAGAATAATAAAAATTGGAACAATATATCTAAAAAATATACAATACATCGTACATAAAATTCGTCCATAAGTTCGTGCGTATATGTACGATACCGGTCGATATCGACAGAAAAAATCTTCTAGTCAAAATTACCTATCAGAGTCCACGTGTCCTCTTGTGGTCCGTCCGAGTACCAAACTTGGACATGGCGGATCCCACGATACACTCTCTCTCCTTCTTGCAAGAAACGGGCAGTCCGGGCAGTGTCCGGGCACCCTTATCCTCTCCTTATTATCCAAAATTTTCGACGAACACCCGCCAAACCACACCCAGTTCGTCACCCACTTAGAATCTGACAGAAAAGTCACACCTACTTTTGGATAATTACCACATAGATAGCAATTAATTAATAAGCATGACAACAACGGCTGCTCATCTTTCTTATTGTGATCCATAAATTAAGCAAACAATTTAGTATTATCCACAAAAACAGTTTAATTTCATGCAAGTCCCTTTCATATATCTTATTCTAAAATGTCTCTAAATTTTTTTATTTATTCAGAAGTCACCAAAATAACCTGAGTAACTCGGTACAAATATTAAAAATAGCATTTTTTTAACCACTCAATTTTTTTTTGCGACATTCTAGACATGTTACTATAGTTTAAAAAAAATAAGGAGACCTAAATCTAAAAAATAAATATTTTACATTAGTAATATATATGGAGGTTAAAAAAATTGAGACTCTTCAAATTTTTGGGACTGTACGATTGTACAACTTGCACATACTCAAAAACGACCATGTATGAGCTCATATTTTTTTCTTTAAACTTTAAGGCTTTGTTTGGTTCACGGATTCAAGGAAGTAGGAAAAAAAAAGTTGTTCTTTTCCTTTGTTTGGTAACCACAAATTTGGGAATCAATTTCCCCAAAGGAGAAAATTTGGAGGAAATATGGTTCCACTCATGACCCATGGAATTGATTTTCCCTCCTCCTTTTCCAACATTTATTACAAAAGTTATGACAAAAGTAACCATGTGTTATTGCTTATTTTACCATTAATGTTATTTTTCATAATGTTATTTTTATTTTATATGTAAGGATATTATTGGAACATTGCTATATTTTTGCTTTTCTTTCCTACACCAACTAAACAACGGAAATGAAATGTGACAGGAATCCTACTTTTCCATTCCCATGGAAAATATAAAGGAATGCATTTCCTTTCCGTGAACCAAACGAGGCCTAAAATTCACTCATTGACCATTAAGGACCTTATTTTTATCCCTACCAGTCCCACCGATTGAGTCACCATCAGATGACCGCCTCTAGTCAAGCAATGACAAATGTTTAATTTCAAATGACAAGCGGTGAACATTTTGACTTTTTTTTTAATTTTCAAACAAGTGTATATTAAAAAAAAAAATAATATTATTTTTATTTCAAATGGGAACTAAACTAAGTCCCAAAAAAAAAAATCTTCGCGGTTGTTTGAAGGGGAAATGGGGTTTGTAATTCACATTACATTTAGGTAGTTTTAAGCAAATGTAAAGGACTTGATTGCAAAACAATACTTTTATTATATCCGTGTTTTGTTCCAAAGTATTATAAAGACAGCTCTCCGAACTTTATCTACATCTCTTCTCTCCCACCACCACCACCACCACTACCACTGTCCGAACAATTCGCTGGCGCTTCGATCGGACGGATGTCGATAGCTTTGGAGATCGGACGGCCAGAGTTCGCCCTCCTCCCGATCCACTCCCCGCCCGCCCCGACGGAGAGCTCGTCGTCGGCGAGCTCCTCGATCGGGAAGAACAGCGAGAGCTGGGGATCGGACGGCGTGGATTCGTCGAAGGAGGAGGACGAGGTGGAGAGCGCCTACAAGGAGGGGTCATCGGCATGCGCGCTGGATCCTCTCGAAGAAGCGCTTCCGATCAGGTCCGATTTCTTTGAATTTTTTCTTTTTTTTTGGGGGGGGGGGGGGGGGGGAATTTTATATGCAATTATGTGGGAAATATTTGGTCTTTTATGCGCATATAATGAATTCATGGGTACTGCTTAATTGTAGTTTTTTTTTTAAGATTTTCTAGAATTTTTTTATTTGTAGTTATTTTTTTAAGATTTTCTAGAATTTTTTTAATTGTAGTTTTTTTTTTAAAGATTTTCTAGATTTTTTTCTTTCAAAGATGGAATTTTTATTTTGTGGCAATAAGTAAAATTGGGAGAATATGATGAAATTTTGAAGTAGAAAACTAGTTATATTAGATGACAATTTACTGAGAAATCGTTCCTGTGTCCGTGTCGGTCCTATGTTGGAGTCTTGGAGAGACACCGATACGCCACGAAACGAAATGGACATGGTGATACGTACCCCGGCACCATTTTTTTGGCGTGTCCTAGTGTATTTTCAAGCGTCTGTCTGTGTCCAATACGTGTCAGACATGGACATCAGGGGCGAACCCAAAGCGGGTAGTATTTGTTTCCATGTAAAAATAAGACACGACACAACACGATATTTTTGGTGTGTCTGTGCCGTGCACGATACATGTCCGACACAACATGACACGAATTCGGACCAAACTTCGGGGGTACCATGATTCCTAGCTTGAGTCTCATTTTGGGAGGGACTAACGCTATATGAGTTCTTGCTCGAAAACGCAAAGGGGGAGCTTGAAGTTGTTTGGACCCGTTCTAGTTGAAAAAGCATAGTGATGGTGATCATTTGCTGTGAAGCCCATAGTCGAGGAAATTTACTTACAACTAACCCTTCTTTTTATGGGTGGTGTTTGCACCATCGGAAGTTGCTTGTGGCTAAAATTATAGATGTAGTGAATTAAAGACGAGATATTTCGGCCGCTCTTCGTTAATTTCTTTATGCTTGGTGCATTTTGCTTACAAGACGGGTAGCCTATGATCCTTCATATGTAAAATGCGTATCACCTAATTTCTAGTTCTCTCGTAGTGCTTGTTTGCGTTCTCTTCGTCTGCTTTGATTTTCCCTATTACTATTACATTAGGCAACGATTTGAGTTTGTAAATAGCTTGCAGTACATTATGGAAAGCGACTAGTACTTTGAAGTACATCATCCCTGGCTGAAACAGACATGCTGGTTGAGTGAAACTGGTGACCGTAGTGTCTTCATTTCTTCGTTCATTTGCAATTAGAAGAAGTAACTGCTAGACCACAGGAACTCTTCTGTAGGATTTCACAAAAATTGTGAACCAAAAAGCTTACTGGCTATACCACCAAGGGAGTGGTCCAGTGGTAGCACTTGTAGGGGAGGAGAGGAGCGGACATAGGTTTGAATCCCGACCGGACAAAATAAAAGTGGGAGGGGGTCTTGGTGCTAGTAGCGTAGAACAGGGACAGATCATGAGCTACCGTCCTTATCTCACAAAAAAAAGGTACTAGCGATGATTTGTGCTTGGAGCAAGTAAAATTGCTATTATGGACAAATGATGAGTTTTGTTTCTTTTATTTGCATACACACTTTCTATTTTGCAATCGTGGCACTCTTGCTTCTCATACTTACTACTAGATAGTGGCCCAAAACCTATGTTGCACGAATACGGCATGTATACGATAAAAACACGATATGGATACAGGATTTACATTTTCAGATAGATATAATAAGCAGTCAACTATATTGCACAAATTTTGACGTGTACATGACACATATATGGAAACCATTTTACGATGTCCATGCAACATGGAAGAAAACACTCAAATCTCAGCTGCAAACAATGAACTACTTAAATACTCCAAAGCTATGTTGCATGTACACGGATTCAACATGACACATTTCAGACACGGAAACAAAGATTCGGTACCTATTTTGGTGTGTCCTATTATTTTTTGGAGTGTCCATGTGTGTTCGATACATGTGTCCGACACGACACAGACACGTCATTAATTTTGGAATGTCCATGCTTCTTAGCTCCACAGTTACTGCGTTGATTCTTATTTGTGGGTATCACCTAACTAGATCTGTACAATTCCAAAAGATGGCCGCAATCTGGATCCGTTTGCATGTGGTCGGTATAGCCATTCTAAATTTCTAAGAGGTGACCCATCAATCGGAATTCTCCGGATAAGTGAGCGTGCTCTTTCTATTTATAGAAATGTGGGTTATCTATCTACTTGTGATCCTGAGATTAATGGCCTAAAGCTTCATGCTAAGTTGTTTTTTGTTCTTTTGGCAGGAGAGGAATCTCAAGCTGTTACCAAGGCAAATCTAAGTCATTCTCAAGTCTATCAGATGCTATCGCTTCATGCAACTCTGCCAGCGATTTTGCAAAGCCTGAGAACGCTTATACTCGAAGAAGGAGGAATGAAGTCGCCAAGAAAATTTATTTCTCCAAGACTCCCAGCAGCAGTCAACTGAGAACTGGGGGTGGAATTTCCAAAAGATTTCCCACCAGTCGGAGCACACTAGCCCTTGCTGCTGCCATGAACAACAGCAAAAGTCTAGGCGAGCAGGAGCCCCAGCAGCATCGGCTCCCACCCCTCCACCCAGCAAGAAGAAATTCAGAGGACGGCTCTCTGATTCCTTCCTCACCACCTCAGTATTGTTCATTTTCAACGAGATCATTCTCATTGGCAGATATCGAGGGAATGGCTGGATCTGGATCCTCAATTGGGCTCAAGGACAGCAGGACGAGATTTTACTGATCAAGTCCTTCTGCTACCTAGGTTACGAGTCTTAATAATTTAGGGAATCGTGGCGTTAACCTTGTTGTAATCCTTGTAGTTGTATGGCAAGTGTTTTTAGTTAGCATGTAGGTGGAGGTGCTGTTCGCGCAGCTGGGTCAGTTCTCTCCTGGACATTAATGTATGCTGGTTGATCTAACTTGGCTCAAGTTGGATTCTACTCTTCTCATGTATATATCTCTCTTTCTGCCTGCTCGACATAATCTAACTGTTGTTATTTTCTGGTGCCCTTCTTGAACTTGCTCCTCAGGTCTCAGCTGTCTCATATAAGACTTTCATCCATTTCCTCAAGAGTAATGTTTGAGATGATCTGTATGTGGATTACTTTCTTGGTAATATTTTGAGGTTTTCAGTTGAACTTATGAAGCCTACTGTGGAAAGAGAATCAATATTTTCAAGTATTCTCAGTTTACCGCACTCAGTGGTTCTTGTGGTTACCGAGGAGAGGTATAAAATTCCGGCTGGGTGGCGGAAGATCAGTGGATCGAACCACGGGGACGTATTATTTTTTACATTTATTTGGTGGGAGTTGGGGATAGTGGGCTCAACATGTATACAATGCAGCGTGTCCAAAGTCCCGTGCGTATCGTCGGACATCTAAAAAATATATATTCCCAGTTTTTTTTTTCTTAAAATAGAAGGATACTACCAGTATGTTATGTCTTTTTCGTCGACTCAGTCAGCAAGTTACAAGTATTGGATTCTAATGGTATTTCTTTTGATTTGAATCCTCTCAACAGAAGTTTTGGATTCAAACGGTAAGTGTTCGGTATATTTATCTATCATCGTACCTCTTCGTCTAGACTTTTTTATGGTGTGAAATCCTGAATGAGTCGGATATGCCTATTTAAATATTCTCGACTTGAGAGAATCCTTCAAGTCATGATTGCGTACCTATTCATAGTCATAGTATTGTTACTTGTAAATCACTGCTTCCTTCCTGTCTGGACAATATTGGTCTCCTATTTTGTGAGAGCTTCACATTGTCAATGGTTTAGGTCAAATGATTCTTTATCCTCTGATTAAACTCACAGCCCCAATTATTTGCCCAGTTGCAAAGCCAACGTGTCTTTCTCATGTTTGAAATGAAGTGCGACGCACCCAACAATGTGCATGGTAGATCATCCGAAGTGGTGATCCACACCGTCGATTAATGATAATCATCTAACTACAATATGACAGGTCCCGAGCAGGACATGAGATGAGCTTCCGGTTTATAAATAGCCAGAATCAAATAAACCTAACTTCTAAAAATACAAAACCGAAACTTAACAGAAAATAGCCATGAACAAAACCAATTCCGTTTGTTCGGTTAGACTGTTTTTATAAAATAATAGGTTGGACCAGTTAAAATTGTGGTTAAATTATATGTTTTTAAAAATATGTTCGGTGTATTTGAAGTTGGATCCAAAATTGTACTAGTTAATTTACCAAAATCATATATAGAATTTTTGTTATCAAACTTTACACATTCTAATCATAAAATAGGGTAAAGTGCAACTAAACCCCTCTTAGATAGGGGTGAGCAAAATACGGTTTTTAAACCGCCACCGAACCGAACCGACCGTTTATTACGAAACGGGTCGGGTTCGGATGAAACGGGTTGGTGATCGGTCCAGTAACATTGAAATATACGGTTAACGGTTCGGGTCGCGGGTTTGCTTAACGGTTCCCGACCCGAACCGAAAACCGATTTTTTGGTTGTGAAGTTACTAAAATACCCTCCCGTTTTGACCTATGTATATAAGTTTGTTAACTGTTAATTTCTCTCTCTCCTCTTTCAGAATTCATTTCCATTTTGGAGAGAGCCGCCGCTCCCCCCCCCCCCAGTCCGCCGCTCCCTTCCATTTTCAGTGGTCGGAGGTCAAATCCCTTCATCTTCTCCCTCTTTAGAAGACTCGAGGTCGAGTCTTTCTCCTCTGTTGAGGTCAAATCCCTCTCTCGATGCGATCTGACCTAGATCTGACCTAGATCTAACTAGATCTGACCTAGATCTGACTAGATCGGACATAGATCTGAGTAGATCTGACCTATTTGTGTGAAGATCTAACATATATTTTCAAGATCTGAGTAGATCTTTCGGGGTCGGCTATTCATCACCCGGTCCTAACGTCCTTCCCATATTCTGGTAAGGAGAGGAATTTTCTCCTAATTTATTTTTCACTTATTGCATTTACTTAATTTTTTCCTAATTAATATGTTCATTTGTTGCATAAATCGTGGAAGGAGACGAATTCAGGACCGGACATAGATAGCCCTGGCCCCTTGCTGTGTTCAAATTTGGGATTCAACATAAATCGTGAAAGGAGAGGAATTTACTCACTCACTGTAAGCTTCCTGTCACTTTGGGGTTGCTATTTCTTGCATGCACTATGCAGGGTTGCTATTTTGCTGGCCAAAAGAAAGATTTTGCTACTGCCCAAAAAAAAAAAGGCAAAGAAATGAATTGCTGGCCCAAAAATGCTTCTGCAGGGTTGCTAGGGTTGGCTTATAATTTGGAATTTGCTGCAGGGTTAGCTTATAATCTACTGCAGGGTTTGCTAATTTGCTGCAGGGTGGCTTATAATTTGCAGGGTTGGCTTATAATTTGCGTAGTGCTAATTTGTTGTGTTACATGTGTTTTTCAGTACTTATAATTTGCTATTTGCATTGTTTGCAAACAGTTTATAGTTTGCTTATTGTTTTCAATTTAAAAGCACAAGTATTAATGGTTCATTCGATGCAGCCATTGGCGTGGCACTTGTTGCAGCCATTGGCGTGGCATGAATGGTTCATTTGTTGTTGACAGTTTATTTAATGCTTCTTCTTCAAAATATTGCTAACGTATAAACTAGAAAGTGGCAATGATGAATGTGGCTTAGAAAGTGTAATTTGATACTACATGGCATCATACTTTGATGCATAAATAAGCCATCTGAGCCTTACTTTTCTTTCTTTTTTTCTTTGTCTTGGTTTCACTTTTTTGTGCAGGAGTCAGGCCTCAGGACTCAGGAGACTCAGGAAGTTGGAAGTTGATACTACCTATAGGTTTATAGCTTTTTATGGATTTTTTTCTTAGCTTGGAAGTTGGAACTTGGAAGTTTGAATGTAATTTTGTATGGGATTTAACTTCTCTTGTTAAATTTGGGATTGTTTAAATACTGTTGTATATCATATATGGATGGACTTGATAGTTGATACTACCTGTAAACTGGAAAATATAGATGATATTTTGTGATGATATTTTGTGTAAGTGTAAACTGGGAAATATTATTTTGTGATGATACTGGAATATATATATATGTGTCCTGGTAATAGGAATATGGAGATGAGAGTCACGAGACTGGTAATTGGAGCTGTTTATCTATAATTTTGTGATGAAACTGGAATATATGGGCCTGGTTGATGAAACTGGAATATATATGGGCCTGTTTATCTATAACTTTTTTAAGTAAAATGTTAACAGGCCAGCCCACCAACCCTGGCCCATAAACCGTTTGGACCGAAAACCGAACCGATTTATTTCGGTTCGGTTGATGACCGGTTCTCAATTATAACGGTTCGGTTCGGTCCTGGATATGCTGGTTCGGTTTACGACCGGTTTTGATTATCCCGGTTCGGCTTGCACCGAACCGAACCGATGCTCACCCCTACTCTTAGATGTTACGAAAATGCAATTAAAGACTCCATGATTCGAAAAATCCAAAATGTTACAAAAATGCTCAAAATACCCCCCCCCCCCCTCTCGCCGTTAAAAATCGTCTAAAAAGACGATTTTGCCCCTCCCTCACTCTCCCCCCCCCCCCTCTCTCTCCGGTGGTGGGGGCGGACGCTCGCCGGCGGAGGGAGGAGGGGTGAGGGGAGGGGAGCTCGCCGGCGGAAGGAGGAGGGGGGGCTTTGTCACGACCCGCACCCGGATATACGGGTACGAATACGTGGGCCACGCCCAGCCTACGCCGCGGTATCGGCGGTAGAACGCTGTCAAGTATACTATACTAACTACAACATCTAAGAATCCATAACTAGAAATGTACTCATGTCACATCACGAAAATTAAGGAAGATAAGACAAGAAATAATAACAATATCACTAGAACAACTAGAATCTACTATGATCATAAGACAGAAAAATAAAGAAGGAACAACAGGACTAACTAAGGATAACTACCAGGCAACTCATAGAGAAGAATAGTGGGAACCACCTCAGTTAGCATCAACATCTGTAATATTTTCATAACGTATCCAGTCAGGAGCGGAACGAGTACATATATCTCATAACAGATCTCAAGATAGAATAAAAGCTATAAGACTGTAAATAGAGCATATACAATAAAATCATGGAGTGTACATGTATGTATCATGGCATGGTAAGCTGTAAAGCTAGAGCTAGAACAAGAAAATAGAACGGGATCATGGCATGTACACGAATCAAGGTAAGCTATATATCCAATGTGTGTGAGTAGTAGTTTCAGCTTGTGATCGGCTTGGGTACCTGTCAAGAATCGGCCTGGCAAGTCATAAGTGCGGTATATGACTCACACTGTTCGGGAATCGGGATGGATCTGATCACAGGCATACGCTACTACTCCCCCTACCCCAACTGGTAGAATGGATCCAAACAGGACACGTCACTGCACGGGATTCTAATGAGAAGGTCGCGAACCTGCTCTAGAATCAGTGACCACATATTGAGCAAGAGCTACAAGGGTGCTTGCACAATATATCCCAACCTAAGAAGGAGAAACATCTCTCGTCGGGATCCAAGAATACCAATCCGTGAGAACCATGTGTCAGGAATAAGCATATCAACACTAAGTACATGAATCATAACAGTTATCATAAATTGGGAATAAGTTATCAGAGAATGTACTCGCCTGGGGTCCTGCTGTCAATATGAATCAGGGTTCAGAGTAAAGCCACAGACCTAAAGATGAAATAATGCAAGAGCTGATCAGGGTCAAAAGATATACTAACATCTAGGTCAAACTAAGACAAACTGGGTCAAAGTTGACGTACAGTTGACTTTGGTCAACTGGTCAACTCTGGTCAATACTAGGTCAACTCTAGGTCAAACTTGACTAACGTTGACTAACAGTTGACTTTGGGTCAACTGGTCAACTTCGGTCCAATTCTAGTAAATTTTAGGCTACGGTTGACTTCCGGTTGACTTTGGTCAAAATAGTCAACTGTGGTCAACCAGGGTCAAAACTAGTCTAACCTAGGTCAAATGTTGACTCTACTTCGACGTCTAGTCAAAATAGTCAACCATGGTCAAGCTAGTCTCTATAAACATCTACAAGGTCAACTTATGAATTCCAATGATTTAGAAATCACTGAAATCGACGGGTCTCTAAAACAACCCAAAGGAAAAAATATTATAATAATAGGATGACACAAAAAGAGAAGAAATCTACAAATGTTGTCGGATGATAAAACTAACATCACCGACGTGTCCAGAATGGTCAAATCAGCTAGGATAGCCTGTCCAAAAGTCCAATTTGGACACAGGGGCAAAACGATAATTTCGGACCAAAATGATGTCCGCCGTTGGACACACTTTGCACCGAAAAAATGTGCCAAAATAAAAGTGCACAAAACCTAACAAATTATATGTCCACGAATCCAGAATGACGATACGAACCCAACGGTATATCCAGAATTGGATTCCGTTGACCCGATCTCAAATTGGTCCGTTGACCCGGACATTGGAAACCGATTTGCACGGAAAAGCGTGTCGGAGCCAATGTCCTCAAAACTCAGCAAATTATATGTCAACGAGTCCAGAATGACGATACGAACTCAACGGTATATCTGAAATTGGATTCCGATGAGCCGGCGTCAAAAAGTCCCGTTGACTCAGAAAGTGGGACCCGCTTTGCACCGAAATGCGTGCCAGGGCCCACGTTCTCCAAATCAAGCAAACTTTATATGAAAACATGCCAGAACGACGCCACGAGTCTACTGGTGGTGTCAGAATTTGAATCCGGAGTCCCGGGTTCAAAAATGGAATTTTACAAGTACAACACTAAGAATTCGAACGACCAACTTTGGCGTCGAATTCGACCGACCTAACAAGCTCAAACTGAAATGAAATCTAAAGGGGGCAGGAAGAGGGTTATACCAGCTGTGCACCGGAACTGGTGGCGCGCAAAACGGAGCTGCGACGACGAAGATACGAACCCGCGAAGTTGGCGTCGCAAAACTGTCCAAAAATAGTTCAATTTAAAACGTCAACTTGGTGGCCGGTTTTGATGTATCAAACGACGAAATTAACGGGTGAAATTTGAGAGGGATGAAGGGGTATATACCGAGATTGAGACGGAGCGAAGAAATCGCCGATCCAACGGTCGGATCGTCCAGAAAATCGACGCGAAGTTTCTGTCCCGGAGCGAGCTTTCAGCCTTGATCCCGCGCGCGTCACGGCGGAATCCCATGCAAAACGCACGAATCGGGTACGTAGCTCGTCGGGGAAGAGGAGGACGGCGAAGGGGAGCTCGCCCAGGGGTGCGCCCGACCCACGTGCAGCCTGGGGGGGGCTCGCCGGCGACGGTGCCGGCGGAGGGAGGAGGGGGGGGGGGGGGGGAGTCGGGGGGGCTGGCGGAGGGAGGAGGGGGGGAGGGGTCGGGGGGGAGGAGGCCGGCCTGCGGAGGGGCTGGCTGGTGGAGGGGGGGTAGGGAGGGGGGACTGGTAGGGAAATAGGAGAGGGGTAGTTTAGGTATTTTTTTTAATTTTTTTTGAAAGTTAACAGCCATTTAACGGCAAAATAGACGGTAGGAGGTAAATCGCTCGCGCGGGCGAACTAAGGGGGACCAAACTGCATTTTTGGTCTAAAGATCTTATTTTGCGAACGAGACAACTCTAGGGAGGGTTTAAATGCACTTTACCCCAACACTTATACATAAAATTGAGGATATTTATATAATTGTGTAAATCTTATTGATTTTCGGTTTTGTACCGCCACCCAAAAACGAATAATTTTAAACCCAAACCGAACCAAATTTTTTCAAAGAATCGAATCTCTTACTCGGTTCGGCCCGGTTATCGGTCCAAAACCGAATAATGCTCACTCCTATGCCCGACAAGACTTCGGAGATTTTTTTCAAAGCCAGCTAGGTATATCTGCTAAATTCAGTTGTTGGATATTTTCAATCACTAGAATATAAAGTAAAATAAGAAAATAAGAAATAATACACACAACAAACCAGAAATGTATGTCAATGTCCACTTGCCCCCATCAGTATATGTGGAGAGTCAAAGTAACAGTATGACATTATTAAGAGAGAGACCTGGAGCAGAAGTTTATGGTTCAGATTATTAACATGATCATCTCTTCCTTGCCTTTTATGTATAAACGTTCAGCAAGTTAACAGCAGAACCTCTGATACGAAACTCAAGCAGATGACGTCAGCGCAATCTCGGAGACGGACATATTAACACCTTTGCCACTCACCGCAGTACCGCAGCCACCGCACCCACTCCCGCACCCACCACTCTTGTGACCGGCCAAACCGTCACCACACCCACCACCGCACCCAGCGCCACAGCCACCGCAACCGCTGCTCTTCATGGTATTCCCGCAACCGCCTCCACATCCACCGCCACAGCTACCACCGCAGCCACTGCCACAGCCGCCAGAACCACCGGCAGTCTTCACTGAACTTCCACACCCTCCGCCGCACCCTCCTCCACCGCACCCACCACAACCACTAGAAACACTGTTATTCACCGCATTCCCACACCCATCGCCACAGCCAGCAGTTCTTACTGTCGCTGTTTTGGTTGGGATCGTCGCAGTTATGGTGTTGTTCTTGATAGTTTCAACCTCTGAATTTGCCGTCACTTGAATGTTGTTCTCCGTTTTGGAAGTCAGAGCGCTATATCCTTCCTTCTTTAGTATAAAAAGTAGCAGGACCCCGGGCAACACGAACCACTCTTCATTGACCTGTTTGAGGAGATCGCGAATATATTATCCGCATAGTTGCAGGATAATGGAAATTTTAGACAAATACGAGCAATTACCGTAACAAGCCCGCAATTCATGTCGAACAAGGCAACGGCTTTTCCATAAGGATTGTTGGCTGAAAACTCCACCACAGTAACGTAGTCGAGCTCAATCTGATGGTAGTTTTTCGGTTCGAATTCTAACTTCTTCCCGGGGAAAAGTTTGATCTGTTTTATAATCATATTTACAAGAAGGTCATGAAAACGGAAACATGGAGTGGGTAAGATTGCTCTGTATTCTACCAAAACCATGAGAATGAAGTTCTGATGTCTTGAAGTAGATGGAATTAGATCTCTCAGTAAGCATAATCCACAGTTTACACCTATATTTTCAAGTAGCGAAACAAGAATTGGAGAAGTTCAAAATATTGGACATAGTATAGATGTCATTGAATAAATGAGCAGGCTGCTGCTTGGTAGTCACAGTTTGGTGTCATAACGTCTAAGGAGTCCATTTTTGTTCACCCATCAAAACTAGGTGGGATGTTCATCTCCCAATAAAAGTGGACATGTGGTATTTTTATCTCACACAAACCACTTTGTAAGTGGACCTTTAATTTGTCACGTGTCCATTTTTTAGTGGGGGGGGTGAACATTCCACCTAGTTTTGGTGGGTGAACAAAAATGGACTCAACGTCTAAGTCCAGTTTGGGAGTGTAGGTACAAACTACAGAGGCATCGGCTTCAATTACTAGAGATGGGATTCCACAAACTTATTCCCTGAGGAGAGACTAGCCAAGGCAAGGAGAAGAAGCAAAGACATTTTATCATCGGGAAGATTCTGCAAATACCAAAGTGGACTTCCACAAGAGATGCAAAGTCAGGCTTATAGAGTAGGGTTACATCGTGCTGTGAATTTCCAAAAAGGAGGATATGTCGTATGACAGAACCATGGGTGGTGGCTGGAGCACTCCATGCCTAATTAGAGCTGTGGAGGCTGTACTTAAAACCGACAAGAGACACCACCAACAAGGAGCTGCTCACATCACCAGGTCTCCATAATGAATAATGAGGAGACAGATCGAGTTTTTCATTTAGCAGTCGAGTCTTGGAGACAAACTGAGATAGATGCTTGCATCCAAACAATGTGGAGAAGCAGCTTTCACAGGGTTGTGCAAAGAGGCTGGTCTGACATAACCATTGATGTTGTAGCCTAGGCACTGGTTGGAAAGCTGATGTAACTCTTTTTGCAAGAATTTATGTATGAAGGATCGCTATCAATGTAGCACTGCTGATGACATACATTTGGTACGTCCCTTGGCAGTGGGAATGTTCAGTTAATCTCAACAGAGAGGCCGCATAACTCAAGTCCTCGGAAAAGGAATCAAGCTCAAGAAACCCAAAAAGTTGAAGTAGTTGAGGAACTCTACCTAGATGAGTCAGCTAAACCAGATGTTTGATCAGCAAAAGGTCGTGTTATTAAATTTACTCTGTCCTCAATTAAATGGATGCATAATCTTTCTTTTTATCATACTAATTGGCCATCTTCACTTCCTATCCTAGTGAAAATGGCTACTTAGTACCGTGAAAAAACAACCACATTATGAGGAAAGCAAGCATCTGATGGAAGAAAGCATGGTTAGTGCTGAAGCATTGGGATATATAGATGACCAATGACAATTAATCGCCAGTTGCAGAAAATGCTTTGTGGATCAGTATCTATATAAGAGCTTTGCAGATAAGCGAACCTGCTTGCCACCTTTAAGCTCCAGTAAATTTCCATCTTGTTTGAGCTTCTCCATAGAAAAGGAGACGCTACTGTCCGTTAATGACCATGTGTTTTCTGAATATTCTGCTAGAAGAACTGGTTTTCTTGATAGTCCTGGAAGTCCAAAAACTTTCCTCCGAGAATTCCAGTTGTTCCTTCCATCCTTTTCCTTCAAATTCCTGGTGGAAACAATAACATACGACAAATGACAACTAAACTAGTATTTAATGTAATTCAATATAACCTCAAACTAACTCAAGTGTATATATTCTACCATATATTGGATTACTCTCTTTCTCAGTAGATACACATATGGTCTCTATATATCCAAAGCAATTATATTTAAGCTAATATATGTTTTAAATTTTACAGACAATGAATGGGAAGTGAATTCAGTTTCCAAGTTATATGGCTAATAACACATATCTGTTTAACATCGGGAATTGATAATCTATTTATTTCGTGCTCTCACTTGATTTAGGTGACAAATTGCTAAATTTTATTTTCTTATTTTTTACTCCATGTTCTAGATGATTAATCACTTCCTCCCTCATAATAAATATGATTAAAAAAAGATTCAGATGATACCTCATTTGTAGTGTGATAATGTCATTGCCATTGTCATCCACGAAACGTGCGCACTTCCGTTTCTGTTGAACTTTACCAGGAAGTGGAAAGAAGCACGAGTTCATAGAGATGTTATTCAATTTAACCATGTGAAGTACAATGGGAGCAGGGAATGGAACAGTAAAAGAGGCAGCAACGCGAAGAGAAACTGGCTTGGAATCAACATTCACAGAATGCGGTTTCAATTCAAACCATTTCTCCACAGACAATCTAGAATCTTGATTCAACAAGTCCTCAAGAGAAACTGAGGTAGTTCCAATAGTTTTTGCTGGCTTTTCCGTTTTAGACGTTGAACTAGTCATAAGGGAAATGATCAGCTCTCCTGTAGGTTCACACTGAAAACCAGCTACTTGTTTCTCCCCAGTTTCTGATAGGATACCGAGTCTACAACTACCAATGAAGAACGCATCTCCACGGTTTTTGCTAAAAGTTACAAATACTTCACCTGCTTTATCTGCAGGCAAATTTCTTACTCCAACAATTTCCAGAAGAACCTGAAGACAAGCCAATAGTAGGTTTTCAGTCACCTTAAATCCTCTACTGCAATTTACAAAGTTCAATTGAATAAGTTGCATAATGTCATGATATATAGAGGTTAAAACAATTTTTTTTTTTGAAGATCTGATTGATTAGGTTAAAGGTACATGAGAGGTTACTTGTCCTTCATCCATTTAAGAAAAATCACAGAAATGAACAACCAGAAGCAAGATAAGTTTGCAAGAGTAGTATATATTAGTAAAAAAAATGAAATATAGAATATATAGAAAGGAATTTCAATTCAAAAACCCATGTAACTGGTACCTGAAATTAATTTACAAAATGTTGAGGAAATGAAGTCATACAGTTTTTTTTTTCCTTTCAAATCTTTAGATCATATAATCAATACATAGATCATCAATCTAGTGAAAAGAAATATAGAAATAAGCAATTAAGTCTGTAATAGTTCTGTCAGAAGAAGCATTGCACTGTTTTTTTATATAGATGGGATCAAGGAGATCATATGGAACTTCATCATTAGAGTTACTCCTACAACTAGGTTATTACTATCAATTATTAGGTAAAGGACTAAAACATTGATGCTTCAACTGTGCCCGAGCTTAATCACAGAACACACCAAATACCATTAAGCACAAGAATCTATCAAGAAGGTCAGTGTTTTCCGGAAAGTGCCTTATTTACTATTGGTGTGACCCATTATGTATATTTTGTTGTTAATTCTCTCTAATTTATAGAAATAAATGCTGACAGAAAAAGAAACCAAAATCATGTTATATATTTGCTCTCTTTTGAAGCTTACCTCCACAGCCATCATCTGCTGAAGAGGAAGAATCTTTTTAGATCTAGCAGAAATAAGTTCAGTCTCGCAGTCATAATTAAACAGATAAGGAGTAGCCGTAAGAGGAGATGGCATACTCCCCCTGTACATTGCCCCGGCCCTCCAATATCTCAAACCATATGCATCCTCCCAAAGTTTAGTTGCTTCAGAGAATCCAGTATCAAGTTTCTGCCCTTTGGTTCTATCAGAATCTGTATCATCATGCTCCAATATCCTCCCTAGTAGTCCTACCATGTCTTTGCAATAATCAGAGGGTTGCAATTGATGAGAGTGCCATATAAGATCTATATCATAAGTTGGCACACAAAAGCATTTCGTTTTCCTCTCCTGGTTTCTCTTGATCAGATGAAGGAATCCTTTGTATCTGGCTACTGCTTCCTCAAGAAAACGGTCATTGTTCATGCTTGGTCTTGATACCTGTTCAAACATGATCGAGTTGTTAATATGATAAATTTAGATATTAATTCCTAGTAATGATAAGAAAAACAGGGGAAAGAAGGCATGAAAATTATTTTATCTTATAGACATAAAAATAAGCTGTATCCCATAAAATATACTGATATTGTTATTTATCAAAACTTCACCACCGGTTTACTTGTGACCCTGTTAGCAATATATGCATACAGAGATCTTGAACTCATTTCTGGATCCAACAAGACGGCATCCCATCTTCACTGGGTCTTAGTCACTTGCTTTCTAGTTCCACTATCTGTCTTACTGTGTTAACATCTATCAGTTCAACTTGTTGCTCCCTAACTTTCAACTTTAAATGCCGGAGACATGGTCCAATAATTTGTCCCAGTAAACTCTGGCATAATTCCATCCCAGCTGAACTTTGAGTTCTGAGCATCAACGGTCTTATAATTCGACCCAGGGATTTCTTGCATGATTCAAAAAGAAAAAGATGCTTTACTTACACTAGGAATGCTGAACATCAATAATCTTATAATATGTTCAAGACACTTCCAGCCTGATTCCGACCAAAATATTTATTTCATATGCAAATCGTAAAAGCTAATGTTTCAACTTTAAAGCGGCACCATGCTAGTGTAAAGAAAGTATGTGGCATTGTGCGACCTGGAATCCTTGCATCAAAGACTCTTTAAACCATGTCTTTTATAATTTGATGCAAAAGTATAACTAGCAAATGCATAACAATAAAGTAAACTGGCAGCCTCATGTTAGTTATAACTGTATGCTGAAATCGGACTTGAAATGCTCAGCCTAATCAAGAAGTTCATTGTAAGAGGGCTAAAGAAACTGTGTCAAATACCATCTAAACATTCATTTAAGCCGCATTTGCTTACAGTTTCTCATATATAGCATCAACTACCTTAGGAGATACACAAGTAACTAACTTGCTCCTGATTTGTTTCTTTTGTTCCTCTCACATTTCTTTTCTTCTGTTTTTGACTAGTATATGAGTAATTAACAACCAATATGAATAAAAGCTTCTTGTAGTTGTAGTAACGACATAATAGAATTCTGAAACAAAGAAGCAACAAATTCTTTGGCTACCTGGTAATAGAAAGAACTCTGCCTCTTAACAGCTGAAATCAAATCATATTTGATATCCCCTGTGACTCCAGAATACATATCATCATGTAATTTTGTGATTGCACTAGTACAATCAAGTTCAAATGCCTCTCCTGGATACAGTTTGGCCCATATTTTGGCACTTTCATCTTTGAACTTCCCATATAGAGATGATTCAACATTTTGGTTGTCCAAAATTGTTCCATAAAGCTTTTCACAATCCTTCTTGTATTGAACCTGTAAGAAGACGTTATTACAACTGATCCATCCCAATGAGGAAATATATAAACTACATTTCTATCCAAATGAATCTTCATAAAAGTGGGAAGATAGAATTGTGAAAAATATAAATATAAAATCAATTGTCGATGTCTACCGGATTAAGCCGATGACAATGCCATATCCATTCACAGTCGAGAGGGACGACCAGAGAGCCCTCCACAACCCTAGTCTCAACATGTTTGGCGAGCAGTGGAAGCCAACAATTTTTGTACCTAAATACCAATATATCAATGTATGTTAAAGGACAGCATATGACCCTAATAAGACTAAACCAGTAAGCTAATAACAGTCCGTAATATGCCAGGAATTGGAATCCATCAAAGAAAAAACTAATTTATGGAAATGCTGGAATATTATATATTTAAGAAAAGGAAAGGAAAAAAAGAAGCAGCGAGGCAATTAGCAGGAACAGTGCAAACCTATGTTGCATGGACATAGGGATGTAAGCGGGATGAAAGTTGAAACCAAGGTTCCCACTGTCGATATCGGAATCGGTATTGGACACTTTCATGTGTATCGGGAATGGCGATATCAACAGTTTTGGATCGGAGTATCGAATTTTTTGGTATTGGAAAACAAATTATTAGAATTTTAGGGAAAAAAAAAGTTTTATCCATTTAGTCATAATATGTTGTTTCTTACTAGTTTTGAAATTGAATGAAAAAGTAGCCACCCTTGCCAATTGGTTTACCTGAGATATATAAGCTTTCTTCATTTACATGCTTTAACACCATTATTTATTGGTCTTTTCCGTTTAATTTTCTTTGCTAAATTGACTACAAAACAAATGTCAGTATCGGTCGGTATTGGATCCGAACATGCCAAACCGTACCGATATCGACAGTATCGGATCGGTACCAGCCGATACTGAAACCTCCACCTGCACCAAGAATATTTGCTTCTTATCCGCCTGTGACTTTGACTCGGAAGGAAAATATTGGCTCTACCTCCACCTCCATTGGAGGTCCACATACCCCGCCTTCACCTCCACCTCTGCCTCCACACTGGCATAAACACGTGCCAAGGATGAAGCGTCGAGGAATGTTTACTTGAATGGTCAAAAGGAGTTGGGTAAGGAATTGAATGTGGAGGGGCGTTCGTCCCTGCCTCCAGCATCTACTTCGAGTCGAAATCTGGAGCTTACCTCCACAGCCGCCTCAGCTTAGCTTCCTCCAAATCAGCCCCAATTCGGATCCGGCGGGTCTAGTGTATATCGGAGTGTCGGTGTCCGAGTCCGACACGTGTCCATTATGGTGGAGCCAGGGTTTCCATGTATTATAAGTGGAAAAGTATATTATGTACTCAGGGCCGGCCCTGGCCCAGGGCGGCCAGGGCGACCGCCCAGGGCCCCCGATCATGAGGGGCCCAAAAAAAATAGTTTAAAGATAAATATGTTAATAATTTTGTATCTCGACATAGAACTAGTATATACCATGGGCCCTTTTAGACACAAAGTTATTGTGGTGTAGTGGTTAGTACTTTAGACTCCTTATTAAAGGTCCTAAGTTCAATACTTGGTTGTAGGCCCTGTATGTACTAATATCAAACGCTCCCAATTTGCAGCTACGCAGCTTTCAGTCGAACTTAAATATACCGAAACAACGATATCGAAACCATCAATATCGAAACCATCAGTTTAGGACTCATAAACTACAAATCGATCAAAGGTGTGTGTATACCTGTGGATTGCCCGGTCCAGTACGGGGCCATCGTCGTAAAGCGATCGCTTCCTGTCGACGGCAGCAAGAAACTCAAGCTGCCGCCTCGCCGCGGCGACGAGGTCTCTGCCGATGGCAACCTGTTGGGCTGCAAGCCATTCTGATTCCTGCACCTTGTCCATCCAATTCAGGTCTATACGCCAAAGGGATCAATCAATCAAAACCCTTCCAATTAAATCCCAACATTTTTTTACTTCCAAATTTTTTGCATATTCATTATTGTAAGAATATCCCTTAAAGGCTATAAAGTCTCTAATTGCATGTACATCCATAAAACCTAAAAAAAGGTAAGAAAATTAATCTCAAAGTGTTTCCTATTATGCAATTAGGCTGTGTTTGATTGGGCTTTTTTTTCCATGGAAAATAGTTCCATCACAAATTTTCCACCAATTGTAGTGTTTGATAGCTTATATTTTCCAAGCAATTATTTTTCAAAAAACTATCATTTTCCATATTTTCTTCTAAAATGGTGGAAAATGAAACTTGTCCAACCCATAGAAAAATATCATTTTCCATGGAAAATAACTATTTTCCGTCGAAAATAATGACAATCAAACACCCAAATTAAGTTTTCCATGAAAATTTTTAAAATTCCATGAAATTTTTTCCTAGAAAAATAATTCCGTGGAATTAATTTATTTTCCACATATTTTCCACTTTGCAATCAAACACACCCTTAGGAATTTCTTTCATAGGGACAGATATGCAATTATGAGTATTTTATATAACCAAAAAAAAAAAAGAAAAAGTCAACAGAAAGTTCAAAGAAAAAATGTTTTGGGAGTGGATTTTCGTATGAACTGCAGAACTTGCAGCAAATCAAGAAGGAACAAGTGACTTTTGTTAGATCAGTGTTGTGATGGAGAGCTTATTGAAAAAAAAAAAAAATTAGTGATCTCATGATAAATTTCTTAAATAGCTAGAGATTATACAGGAGAAAGAGAGGAGTAGTGGAGGGCTTTGCCTTTACCTACTATGCTGCTGCTGTTGTTGCTGGCTTGGCTTTTGACCTTTGGTAGTGGAGTTGTAGGGGTGTTATATAGGAAAGAAAATGAAAGAGAGGGGAAGTGCCCTGGAAGTTATTATCAGGAGAGGGAAAAAATAAGGTGGGCAACTGGTCTTTTGTTGAGAACAAAATAAATAATAATAATAATAATAATCCTAAAATTATGTTTTCAAATTCCAATTAGGTAATTATTTCATCAGTAATAATCCTAAAATTATGTAAACTGGAATTGCAAATAATATTTAAAAAAATTCCAATTAGGTAATTATTTCATCAGTAATTTATCTACACTAATAATTTCACAGAGGAATGAAATTAGCTATATTTACGCAAAAGAAGAGGAATTTACAATATTTACATAAAGAGAGATATGGCACCATCCAACATAGGGTCTGACTCCATCTTAGATAGCTGTTTCAAGGACTACAGAATTTGGTAACACCAAATTATTTCAAACAAATTTTTTTAAAATTTTTGGCACACGATGGCGCCAAACCTATTGGACGTCATCTAAGATAGCACAAGAGTGCTTGAACCACGTTGGACGCCATCTAAGATGACGTCGGACTCTACAGTGCATGTGTGGCGCCATCTCCCTATCTATGTAAATATTGCAAACTATTCCTCTTCTACGTAGATTAAGATACAGCTAATTTCATCCCTCTTTGTATGTCACCTACACAACACTAAAGTACACTAAAGTTTAAAAAAATTAAAGTATTAACCAATGTTTTAAAAATCGGACCAGAGTTTGACCCGGCCAAGGCACTGGATCAGATCAAACGGGTTCAACCAGTGAGTTAATCTAAATGGTCCAAGTTTAATCTCTTATGTACACTATTTTTTATAAAAATATCAGTTTTTTACAAAACACTGGGTCAATACTGAACCGGACCGAAAAAACTACCGGTTCAACCGGCCGGTCCGGTCCGATTTTTAAAACATTGGTATTAACACAGATATATATTACCATAGTTTGTGGCGATCTATGTGCTTTGCACATACATAGCCATATCCTATGACGAAATTTGTGTGTGAATGTTAAACACACAACTCGCCATAGGCTACAGCGATTTAGCATCAATCTGGTCATAGGCTACAGCCAGTGGCGGAGCATAAGGTAGGTTCTCTCGGGCTGTAGTCCGGACTTCAAAAATATATACAACAAACTATCAGTTTCTATCCCATATAAGTCTTAGCTTAATTGGTTGAGTAATTGGTTCATCTAATGAAAATCTAGGATTCAAATCATGTGTCTGTTTGTTGTTGTTGTGTAGATTTTATAGTTATTTCATTTATTAAGTTATCATATGATTTGTTTTAAAAAAAATTAATTTTTCTTTTACATCCATGCTCTTAGTTTCTTATTAAAAAAAATTCATGGCTCAGTCCTTGCCTACCGCAAGTTGTGTGTTATTTTAATTATTATTATTTTTAAAAACGAAAGGAGAGAGATGAGATGAGATGAGATGAGGAGATGTGATATATCGTCATAGGCTGTAATTGGTATCCCTCTTCTCATATCAGGAAAGTTTGTTACTTTTGTAGATAATTTTATGTTATTTCATACACAGACAATACAGCTTTTTTATTGATAACTTCAGAAGATAATTTCAGAATACCGATATGTGTCTACATTAATAGTGTAGGGTCCATTGTACTAGAGGTCTTGATGTCAATGGCACACTTGGTATATATCTAATTATTCTTAAAATTTAAATAAAAGATATTATGGGACACTTGACATTATTTTTAAAATTGAAATAAAAGATATTATGGATACATGATATATATCTAATTAATAAAATAAATAGTAGTGTTACCATTTAAATTTATGTCACATCTCCATTATGCAATAATGCACAGTGCCATTACAAAGTTCTGTAGCTTGCACTCATCAGCCAACAAATGCTTACGTAAGTTAGGTAGAAGAAAACGAGCTAACTGTTTGGCAGTACATATAGTACACATGCAGAGACGACACACGTACATGCAGTACAGTACATATGCAGAGAGGAGAGAAGTACATTCAATACACCCACAATTAAGACCTCATTTGGTTATTGAAGAAAAAAAAAATTTTGAGTTGCACGTCAGTTTTTTTATTGATATTAAAAGTCTACCTAACTGTTTTACCATAAAGTACTAATCTCTCTATCTCTCTCACTTTTAGGACGTAACCGGATTTTAGTATTTGGATTTGGATTTGAAAATCTTCCAATTCCAAATCCAAATCATAGATTTTACTATTCAAATCTAACTCAAAACAAACATAGAATTTGGTTTTATGATTAATAATTAAATTATAGTCACGATCAATAATTAAGTTATTAATTAGTTATGATTAATTATAGTTATTATTATTTATAAAATTAATAATTAACGATTAGTAATTAACGATAAATAATTAATAATTGACGATTAGTTATTATTAATTATAAAATTAATAATTAATGATTAGTTAATTTTTAAATAGATAACAATTAATAATTAAAGATTAATAATTAATAATTAACGATTAATATTTAATAATTAATAACTATAAATTATAATTAACGATTAATAATTAATAATTAACAATCGATAATTTTTTATTAACGATTAATAATTATAAATTATAATTATTGATTAATAATTATAATTAATAATTAACTATAAATTAAATATTTTAAAAATAGTAATTATAAATTAATATTATTATGATTAGTAAATTATTAAAAAATATGATTCTAATTGTGATTAAAATATTATTAATTAAGATTATAATAAAATAATTATTAACAAATTATTAATTAATATTATATTAATACTAATAATTTATTAATATGATTATAACAAAATTAACTAATTAACTAATTTTTTAAATAATAATACTGAACATAGGATATGATTATTAATTAATATTATAATAATACTAAAAAATTATTAATTAATATTATAATAATAATATAATAATACTAGTAAATTATGATTATTAACTAAATAATAAAATATTATTAATTAATATTATAATAATACTAATAAATTATTAATTATGATTATAACGAAATTAACTAATTAACTATTTTTTAACTAATAATACTATTTTTATTAATTAATAATACTAATAAAATAGTTTGTTTTTATTATTAATTAACTAATTTTTAACGAAATTATTAAAGAATAAATATTTTTAACGAAATTATTAAAGATTAACTAATTTTTAACAAAATTATTAAATAATAAATATTTTAACGAAATTATTAAAGAATAATTATTTTTTTCCTTCAAAATTCAACCAAATCCAACTTTTGGATTTTGTCATACTTTCCATATCCAAATCCATCTCCAACCAAACATAGGATTCCATGGATTTGTCTCCAAATCTATTCTACTATATAATAGGAAAACTTAGATAGTGAAACTTTTAAATTTCGAAAATACCCTTACATACTTATACTAATTAAAAGTAGTTCATTAATTTTAATAAGGACAACTTAGTAATTAGGAAGACTACCCTTTGGTCTTCCTAAAGAGTCTTCCTAAACTAATTAAGAAATGTTAAAATACGTGCAAGGCACGTGCACATATGCTAGTCCATAAAAATTCAAATTCCACCTCCAAATACGGTTTACCTAACGGGCCCTTAACGAAAATCGTCTATAGCTGACGGTCAACTCCTTTGTTCGACAATTTTTAACGAAAATATCCTCGTCTTCTTTCTCCCCAAATCCAAATCTTAATCTCTAATCCCTAACCCTCCCCCTCCTACAAAGGCCCAGCCCCCACCGCAACTGTCGTTGCCGTGCCCGCTGCCGCTGCCCCCCGCTGCTGCTCCTCCTCCCACAACGGCCCCGCCCTTGCTCCGCCCCTCCTCCCACAACGGCCGCGCCAGCTGCCGCATCTGTCGTT
Source organism: Iris pallida (assembly GCA_029216955.1). Classification (NCBI taxonomy): domain Eukaryota; kingdom Viridiplantae; phylum Streptophyta; class Magnoliopsida; order Asparagales; family Iridaceae; genus Iris; species Iris pallida. Next base: position 28,737,524 of record JANAVB010028196.1, on the reverse strand, counting down.
GCCGGATTTGCGGTGGGGGCACCGGACCGGGACCGAGGGCGCAGGGGCGCAAGAGCGGGGGCGACGGTGGAGCGGTGGTGGTGATGGTGTTGGTGAAGGTGACGGTGGTGGTAGTGGTGGTGATGGTGATGTTGGTGTTGGTAAAGTAGGGATTAAGATTTGGGTTTGGGGAGGTAGAAGACGAGGAGTAGGTAGGGCTGAAAATCGAACGAACGAGCTCGAACAAACTGTGTTCGAACTCGGTTCGACTAAAGTATCGAACGAGCTTTATTCGAGCCGAGCTCAAGATCGAGCTCAAAAATGGTGTTTGAACTCGGTTTGATTATAGGCTCGAAACGATCGAGCTCGACTCGATTTAGTTCTCGAGCTCGGACGAGCCCGAGCCGAGCTCGAGCCGGGACCGAACAAAAGTCACATTAAACTTGTTGTACGGTTACTCTCAAGTCTTAAAGATTTTTTTTGTTGAATTAATTATGCTTTTTACATCACAAATTTACCATCATATAAATAACAAAAAAGAGAGCAAATTTTCTAAGACAAAATTTATCAACATCCATAAAAATATGTAGCATATATTCGAAAAAGCCATAATATTAGAAACCGAGCCGAGTTCGAGCCAGTTCGCGAACGAGATCGAGTTGAACAACCTATGGTCGAACTCGGTTCGAACACCACTTCAAACAAAAAAAATCGACCGAACTCGGTATCGACCTGTCCACGAACGAGCTTCGAACCGAGCTTGGCTCGAGCCGAACACGAGCCGAACACAAACTGTTTGAATCGTTTTACAGCCCTAGGAGTAGGGGGTTGTCCGTACTTTATTGTAAAGCAGTGGATGCACCTTGAATATGGATTAAAAAATAGGGTACAACTAAAAATTTATATTAAAATAAATTATTATTTTTGGTTAAAATTACAAATCGTATATTTTTGGTGTTTGAAAACGTTAAAAAAAAAAACTTAAAAGTGAAAAGTGAAAAAGTAAATCTTTGTTTAGGCGGATGTAACTATTTTCTCTCCTAATTTTTAAATTATAATTAATTTTATTTTTTACTAAATTTGTTTGCCACTCAAACATAAAAAAAGATTTAATCGTGAACCAAACAAGATCCTTAGGTTCGTGGCTATATTTTCGAATACTCGACCTCAAATAGAGGATAAATCCAAGAAAATTGTGGTACACAAAAATCAAGTTGGCTGAAATGGTGTCAAGAAGGCAATTATTTTAAATTTTATAATAAAAAAAAATCAATAGAAAAAATATTTTCATTGTACCAATTAAAAAAAATGTAATCAAATGATACCCTCAGCCAAATAGGATACTGTAGGACCGTTGAGCACCTCTAGAGGGGGGGGTGAATAGAGTGTGTGTGTGCAGCGAAAAAATAATCACCAATTAAAAATTAACTATGGCAGAAAATAAGAGACAGTAAATAAATTTAGCAAGAGATAGAAAGATCAAACTCAGTGACACAGCGATGTATACTGGTATCCCTCTGAGAGGACTAATCCAGTCTCGAGTACTCTTACTCGATGTTAATCCACTATGGCACAAGCTAAATGAGAGGTTGCAGTCTCTTACAACACCGTGCTTGGTGACAAGCGCACGACCAGCTTCACAACACCGTGCTTGGTGACGAGCGCACGACCGGCTCCACAACACAATAGTTGCTGAATTTGGAACGACCTCTTTACAACTCTTGAACACCAAAAACTCTAAATCAACACAGATATTACTGGCTTTTGGCTAAGAGATGTATAGGTATAATTTGAAAGCTTTAGAACACTTTGAAAACACTTGAATAGTATAGAAGAGAAGATGAAGAATGAATGAGTGATTTGAAATGAAAAATTTTCTTCTATTTATAGGTGTTTTCTGAGACCGAACTCGGACAGAATTCGGGCAGAGTTTTGATGCAAATATTTCGCATAGAGACGTTACTCGCAGATTTGGAGGCAACAATCATTTGAATTCAAATTGACCGAACTCGGGCAGAGTTCGGACCGAACTCGGACCGAACTCGGTTGTGAGTTCTGTCAAAGGATTTTTCGAAATATTTTATCAAAACAGATTGATTTTATCAAAACAGATTGAAAGAAAGGATTTTGAAATATTTTGTAAAAAGATGTATAAATGAAAAATGGGTAGGCTTTTTGGAAATGTGGACTGGGATAACCCTAAGCCAGTATTATCAAATTGATTTTACAAAATAAATCCAAGACTCAATAAAATGTAAAAATACAGAATAAAATATAAAATGAGTTAACTTCAGATTTGATGATGTCTATGCTTTGCTGATGCAGTACAACGCCCGTTGATATTGATTTCATATCTCCTGAAATGATTAGCAGCAATTTGTATATTTTGTGTATTGACTTAAGTGCATGTTGATTATCGAAATCGGGTGTGACCATGGAATGGGCCAACAATCTCCCCCATTTTGATAATTGACAAAACTTGAGTCTATACCAAAATATATCTTTTTTAAAAAATAACAACAAATAAATACCTGAGCAAAGAATTTGTTTGAATGCTTGCTTGTTTTGCTTTGGTATTTGTTTTGCTTTGGTATTGGTACTCATTTCTCCCCCTTTGTCAATATAAAAATGAACTTGGCTCCCCCGTAATATGTGAAGCCAACAAAAATAATACAACAGACAAAGTGAAATGATAAAGAACCAAATACGTAACAGAGACAGATAACTAATACTGAAATGAAAGTGCTGAAATAACATGCTCCACTACTAATCCAAAGTACAATAAAAAATGCTAAAATGTCTAACTATGAAGTTTAGACATAAAAAGAAAACTACATCATGGCATAAAATCATCAACTAACGCCTATCCACAACCAGCAGCTGAATCATCGTCACAAAGTAGCGTCATCACCACCAGGGTCCTCTGGAGGAAAGTAGGCGGCAGTGGGATCGAAATACTGAAAAGATGCCTCGTCTCCAAATCGAGGTCCAGGGAAGTCTGGATGAGGCAGAATGGTGACGGGACAGACTGGATCATGAGATAGACTGTAGTGGAGATCCGCAAGTCCGTTCCGAAATACCTGGGCCTGATAAATGTGACGGAACTCCGAGTCAACATAAGATTGATGACGCTGTGCTGAAAGAGCAACAAAGTCATCGAATCTCTGATAGAAGCCTGGATCAAATCTCGGAACAGGGGCTGGAGCAGGAGCATCAGGAGCAGGAGCCTCGGCATCGATGTCTGGAGCAGGCTGAGCACCAGGTGGCAGAGGTGGAGCAGGGTATCTGCGGGATCTGATGAGCTCAATAGGAGTGGAGGAGTAGGCACAGGTTTGAAGGTCAATATCAAACCTGCGGAAGATGGCTGCCAAGTGCATAGGATACACTAGGTTGCATCCTGCATTTCTGCAGTTCAGCATCCAGTCCATCATGGTTTTTGGAATAGAAAAATGAATTCCAAAATGAATGTGATACATGGCGGAGAGTTCTAAGAAAGTGATCTCGTCTGTAGATCCTTTCTTAGGGAGGAGAACAGAGAAAATAAATCGATGGAGTTCATAAAAGTTTTGATTTAGATTCTTAGAAAAAACTCTCCAAGGAACGGGGTTGGGATGACAAATAAGGTCCTTGAAAGAAGCAAGGGTGACATCCTCGAGAAATTGGACATGGTTAATGTCCACCAAAGCAGCACCAACATCAGGAACATGGAAGAATTCACTGATGTCAGTAGCGCTGAACTCTAATTCTTGCCCAGCAACGCAAGAATAAAAGTTACCATTGGGTTTTACTTGCAATTTGCAGTAAAACATCCTAACGACATTATCAAAAATATTTTCGGCTACTTCGAAAAAGTCTCGGTAGCCGAGATGGTCAAATGTAGGTGCATATTCAGAAAAGATAGTGAAATTTACAAAAGCTCCATAACAGATTCTACGTCCGGAAAAAGAGTCGAACCATAGATCAGAGAATTCCTTGTCAGGGAATAGGGTTGAGTCGTAATCCTCTGAGCCTAAGGGTCGTGCTGGACTGAATAGACTAGCCGGAGTATAATCCGAAGAGGAGGATCCACCTTGGGAAGTAGATGCCCTCTGACGTTTAGGAGCCATTGAAAAAATAGAAGGAAAGGAAGTAGATTACCTTTAAAAGAGGAGGAAGAACAAGAGATAGGGTAGCCCACCAAATCACCTAGGATGCTTGCTAAGGAGGAGTAGGAAGAAGTTTCTAGGTGAAAGGAGAAGTAATCTCGAGTTGGTGAGTGAAAAAGAGTAGAGGAAGAGGGGTATTTAAAGGGGTTAGGGCCGGCTGTTCGTTTCTGGAAACATAACAGCGCCGACCGAACTCGGTCAGAATTCGGCCCGAACTCGGTCAGAGTTCGGGCCGAGTTCGGCTACTTGCATTCCCGAGACAGTAAATGCAGTTCTGGTGGTTAAAAATTAATGTTTATGACTTTTGACTTTGTTAGTAACGTACATTATTAATGGGTTAACTGTAGGGGTTCTGTCCCAGCTAACGGAGGTTCACCGGAGAACTCTTAAGTACCGCTTCGCTTCGACCGTAGTCGTGTTGACAGACAGACCCTTTTTAGGCTTGTACCCCAAAAAAATGTCCGTTAAATAGATGCCAAAGTTTCAAGTTATAAAATTAAAATTAACTACCATATTACATTATGAATATGAAAATTCAAGTATACCGAGCTCACGCCTCAATGTGTTAAACCGATCTTCAGCCAATGGTTTTGTGAATATGTCTGCTAGTTGATGATCTGTGTCAACAAATTCTAAACAGATATTTCCGTGTTGTTGATGACCACGTAGAAAATGATGTCGTATCTCTATGTGCTTTGTGCGTGAGTGACAAATATGGTTCTTAGTCAGATTTATAGTGCTCGTGTTGTCACAATATATAGGAATCTTAGTGTAGTGCAGATTATAGTCTTCCAGGGTTTGTTTCATCCACAAAATTTGAGCACAGCAACGACCTGCGGTGATATACTCAGCCTCAGTAGTTTATAATGCTACAGAAATTGCTTTTTACTAAACCAGGAGACTAAGGCCTTTCCTAGGAAATTACATGTGCCACTGGTACTTTTACGGTCCACTTTGCATCCCGCAAAATCCGTATCCGAATAACCTAACAGGTCAAAGTGTCACGACCCGGTCCCAATTTCTTGGAACGAATCGGATCATGCCCAGCCTGCACCGTTGATGAGACGGCGGCAGTAAGTTGTAACTTCCATATGCAGGTAATCAACAACTCAAACTAAATTTGCCACAATAAATATGATTCGATAAATTAAAAACTTAAAACTTGTCCAGTACAGATTTCAAACATAAACCACCAAATTAAGTCACAATGTTCTTTTAGACAAAACTAACAAAATGGAAAATAATATCTAAATAAAAGCAACATCCTCATCCAGTAATCCGTCCTCGGGAAGCACAGCAGGATATAACTCTGGGTCATAATAGCTACTAATCAGTAGCTCTGCATCATCAACAGGACCTAAAAATATAGTCTCCAGTCAGGAGGGAGCAAAGTACAAATTCATGATATTTTAACAATTGAAATTAATAATGGAATTATGCATTTTTAAACAATTTGAAATAAATGATTTTCTAACAGTTAAAAAAGTGAAATATGAATAGGTAATGAATATGACCGGATTGGATTTTGTTACAGTAATATCCTAGTGATATGGTATGGCTTATCCCCGTGTGTTTGAGGGGTAAGCTAATACAATCAGTTATACTATTGGATGTGGTGATATCCACTACACTACTCCCCCAGTCCCCGATAGTTACAGTAGTTACAGTCAATGTTCTTGTGTTTGTATCGTGGTTTAAACTTGCATTAAAACAATTATTAACTAATTGTAATCTACCACAAAAATGTACTTGCCTCAAAATGACTTGACTGGATGGGTCGATACGTCGGGACGAAAATCAGGTTCTTCCTTGAAATTCTACATTTGGAAATTTGTCTCAGAAAACCAATGTTGCCAATGACACTAAACTAGTTACAATCTCTAGTTGTGTCCTAGTCAATTTTAGTCTTTAATTAGCTAACACAACCAAAACGCTGTTATTAGTGCGTTACAATTAAGAATATCAATTTACATTTAATTTCGAGAAAATTGTATTTATTGGTTTATTTGGAAAAATATGGTATTTTATAATTATATAAATAAAAAAAACTAAGATTTTCTTTTTAATGAGAAATACATGAATTTCTATTTTAAAATTTACAACTTAATTTTCTAAGTGACAAAACATTAATCATTATATTCTTTTGAAAAAAATACAATAATTAATTATTATTTTATACTACGTTCCCATTACCAAAATCATCCATAAAATAAAAAAAACATAAATAAAACCTAAGATATTACAACTCCACAACCAGAATAGGCTTATGCCCTTACATTCCCAAGAATTAAAATAAGTGAAAATTCGTTAGTCCTGTAAACTGCCTACAAAATTAAATATAAATAATATTTAATAATTCTAATTAAAATATAAAATATTATTGAGTCTCAGAACTGTTCCAATCGTCATTTTTATAGCTAATGCCTCAACGTCCGGACGAAACCGGTTTCGTTTGCATTCAGCCGGGCCCATTGACCAATAAGGTCGTCGCCCAATAAATCCAAAAATAGTATTCTTTTCCGAAATTCACTTTAAAATTTATAATTAAATTTTTATAGAAATTTCGGCAACATTTCCTCTATTTTCGGATAACCCAAAACTGGGAAACGCGTCGATTTTTCCTGCAAAATAAATCCCAAACCAGGGATACCCAATTTTATTTATAAAAACATCTAATAAATCATTTTCCGAAATGAATTCAGAATTCCCGAACAAAATCGGAATTTCCCGAAACCAATTCGAAATATCACAAAACCAATTCCCACATCAATCCAAACCCAAAAACCTTTTCAGAAACAAGGTTCTTCTAAAACCAAAAATAATCACAGAAATATTTCCGAAGGATTCGGAAATTCCGGAATCGAAAAGATCACAGAACCAAACCAACAGCATACCAATTTCTGAAGAAACTTCGGAAAAACTCGAAATGGTAACGTAATTGAAACGTAACCAAAAATCCGAATTCCCGAAGGAATCAGTGGACTAATTTTCATCACAGACTAAAAGAATCTATGGGACTATCCAGAAGTTACCGAAATTGACGGAATCCGAAGTGATGCCTCGGACTCGAAACACACCTCGTCGGAGTTCGGCTGCGTGTACAGCACCAACGAACGGAGAAATTCCAGAAGAGAACTCAGAAACTCAGAGAAGCGTCGTGGTTCTCAGGAAGCTCTGACCCGAAGGGAACAGTGCTGGAAAACCACGCAGAGGGTGGTTCTGGTCGGGATCGGTTCGGAGATTCGCGGGCGGAGCCGAGCAAGGGCGCTGAAGGTCGGGCGCGCGCAGGGGCCGCACAGGGGGCTGCGGGGTCCGGGCTTGAGGAGATCGCCGGACGCTGGGGGCGCAGGGGGTCGCGCGGCTCGGTGCCGGAGCGGAGGCCGAAGTCGACGTTGGCCGCCGGGGCGGACGCCGGTGAAGGTGGCGCCAAAGATTGGCGGCCGCGGGCGGATCGGAGCGCGGGAAGGGTGGCGGCTAGGGCACGGGTGGAGGAAGAGGATGGAGTGAGGAGGAAAGAGCGGAGGGGGTATTTATATAGATGGAGAGAGGGGTTAACGGAGTTGAGGGGTCGCCGGTTTCGGAACGGGAAGGGTCGGCGGTTTCGGGAGCCGAGGGGCTTGGGCGTTCGGGAAGGGAAAGTGAAGTAAAGGAATGGGTTTATTCCTTTACTGATGAGTTTAGAACATTAAGAGAGAGAAAAAGAGAATTGAAAAGTTTTAAGTGAATATTATTTTAAGGAGAATAATTATTTTATTTTTAATTAAGAAAAATGCTATTCATATATAAATACTTTAGAATTTATTTCAGAAAAAATCTTGGGTTCGAAATGGGCTCGGGACGGGTCTGAACCAACATTCAAAAATTTCGGGATTTAAAAGTTCCAAAAATATGTTTTTCCTAAAATACAATAATAATGATTTATAAGCTAGTTAAATTACTCAATTACTTAACTAGAAAATTTACGGGTCAGACTAAACTCTAAAATTCCATAAATAATATTTTTTCTAAAAAAATACAATTTTCCCAAATTAACAACTAATAAATTAAAATTTACAGGTTTGACCAGAAATAATAATTTGAAAAACTAAGTGGCAAACACACATTAACAAAATAAAAAATGTAACTGGAAAATTGCGGGTTTCACACAAAGGATTTGGTTTTAGGATACCATAAGCCAACTGTAGAAGTTCCTTTAAGGTATCGAAAGATACGCTTAACGGTACTTAGATGTGATTCCTTAGAATTTGCCTGATAACGTGCACAAATGCAAACACTGAACATTATATCAGGACGACTAGCAGTTAAATATAATAAACTACCAATCATACCTCGATACTTACGCTAATCGACAGGTTTGCCACTTTCATCAGAATCAAGCTTTGCAGATGTAGCCATAGGAGTCCCGATTGGCTTTACGTTTTCGAAGTCATACTTTTTCAGTATGTCCTTTGTGTATTTAGCTTGGTTGATGAACGTTCCTTTTGAGTGATGTTTGATCTGTAGTCCTAGGAAGAAGTTTAGCTCTCCCATCATACTCATTTCAAATTCACTCTGCATACACTTAGCAAAATCTTGACAAAGTTTTTCATTAGTAGAACCAAATATTATGTCATCTACATAAATTTGCACAAGGAGAATATCATCATTCAGAGATTTGATAAACAAGGTAGTATCAAGTCTACCTTTTGAAAAACCATTATCAAGTAAGAAGGCACTTAGGTGTTCGTACCAAGCACGAGGTGCTTGTTTGAGTCCATATAGTGCTTTCTTAAGCTTGAAGACGTGATCAGGTTTTTGAAAATCTTCAAAACCAGGGGGTTGTTTCACAAAAACTTTCTCTTTTAGAAAACCATTTAAAAATGCACTTTTCACGTCCATTTGAAATAATTTAAAATTATTAAAGCATGCAAATGCACAAAATATGCGGATGGCTTCTAATCTAGCAACAGGAGCATAAATCTCATCATAATTAATTCCTTTTTCTTGATTATAACCTTGTGCCACTAGACGTGCTTTGTTGCGTAGAACTTGTCCATCTTCACTGAGTTTATTTCGGAACACCCATTTCGTACCAATTATCGATTGACCAATAGGTTTAGGAACGAGTTCCCAAACTTGGTTTCTCTCAAATTGATTTAGTTCCTCTTGTATGGCATAAATCCAAAACTCATCAGAAAAAGCATCATCTATATTCTTAGGTTCTATTTGAGAAATGAATGCTAAATTTGCTGCTATATCAGAATTTTTAAGAGAGGAACGTGTACTTACACCTTTAGATACATCACCTATAATGAGTGTTTCTGGATGATCTGGCAAGAATTTTAATGAATCGAACTTTTGGGTCAGATCTTCCTCAGAATTCTTCTCAGTCTTTGCATGTGTCTCTTCATCATCACTGTCACTAGATCTGTGACTATTCAGCTCATCAAAAGTAACATTAATAGATTCTTCAACAATCATAGATCTTTTATTAAAAATTCTATATCCTTTACTCTTAGCAGCATATCCGAGAAATATCCCTTCATCTGCTTTTGAGTCGAACTTACCCAAGTTATCCTTGGTGTTCAGGATACAACCAAAAACTTTGAAATAAGAAATGTTTGGAATTCTTCCAAACCAAATCTCATATGTGTTTGCAAAAACAAAAGTATAAAACTTTATTGATACAAACTGTAATAAAGATTACAAGAATTCTGGAAAAATTACAACTATAGGAATCCAATCTTGATGATGATTGCTTTATCCCTTGGACGATGTGAACTTTGAAGACGAAGCCTTTGAAGTTGAAAACAACTCTGGAAATTGAAGGCAAAAGCCTCTGAAGTTGAAGACAAAAGTCTCGGAAGAATGCAGCAGCACTTTGGCAAGAACTCCTGAACTCTCTGATTTCTGATCTCTGATCTTGATCTTCCTTGAAATGAAGACTTGAAACTCTATTTATAGAGTTCTGAAAATAACTAACTTTCAGTTATTTTGGATTGCGCAAGCTGATTTGCGCAGCAACTGGTTTGCGCAGCACTGGACTGCGCAGGCAGTTATTGGATCGTGGGCCAACTATCTGGGACACATAGCATCATTTGATTGAAATGCGCATGATCATGCATAAACAGTTGCCACGTAATGAGCAATTGATGGCATGAATGCCACATGTAATTTGTCAGTTATGTTGGTAGAATGTGCAAAGTGAACTGCGCATACACTGGTTTGCGCAGACTCAGACTGCGCAGGCTTCGTTTGCGCAACCACGGATTGCGCTGCCAACTGTCAGCCGTCCTCGAGCACTGTGCGGCGCCAAAAACGAACAGTCTCCTCGTTATTCGTGTTGTCAGCTGTCAGAAAGATATGATTTGATTCAGTCAATGATGACTTCTGCCACGTCAGCCTGCGCAGTTGGGAACATGCGCAAACCAACCTGCGCAAAGTGACGTCTGCGCAATCTGTTGTCTGCACAACTCATCAAAATGATGAATATCTTGAATTTTTGACTTTGTTGATTGATGCAACTTGATTTTTTAGGACCTACAATATGGTATTTTCTTCGAGATTGGTCGAATTAACACCCTATTCAAAACATGACAGGCTGTACTAACAGCTTCTGCCCAAAAATACTTAGGAAGATTATGATGATTCAACATGACTCTAGCCATTTCGCTTAGAGTACGATTCTTCTGCTCCATAATACCATTCTGTTGGGGAGTTCTAGGAAAGAAAAATTCATGGTAATATCCACTATCATCACAAAACTTTTTGAAATCAGAATTTACGAATTCGCCGACATGATCACTTCGGATACGAGTAATCATGAAGCCCTTTTCGTTTTGTACCTTTTTGTAAAATATTTGAAATTTAAAAATAGCATCACTTTTGTTTGATAAAAAATAAACCCAAGTAAATCGAGAGAAATCATCAACAATAATAAAAGCGTAGAGCTTACCGCCAAGACTAGCGACTCTACTAGGTTCAAATAAATCCATATGAATTAACTGCAAAGGTCTGGAAGTATTTACAGCGTTGATGGATTTAAAAGTGGATCTATGTGCTTTGTTCTTTTCACAGTCAACACATACCATATCTCTCTTGAATGAAATTTCAGGGAGTCCTTTTACCAACTTTTTAGTACTAAGTCGTGAGATAGTATCCATATTTGCATGTCTTTGTCTCATGTGCCATAGCCAGCTTTCATCTAGATTAGCTACTAGGCATCTACCTGCATTATTAGTATTCTCCAAAAAGAAAACATAAATATTGTCTTCTCTAATCCCTTTATATACGGGATCACCAGATGACATATCATATATGGTGTATTTATCTTTCACAAAATTGATACCATAACCGTTGTCAGCTAAATGACTTATGCTCAGTAGGTTATGTTTTAATTCTGTTACTAGACAAACATCTTTTATTACTGGATAAGGAGAAATACCTACAGTACCATTACCAATAATATCACCTCTCAAGTTATTTTCGAAGGAGACATATCCTTCTTTTTTCATCGATAGCGTAGCGAACAAAGATGCATCACCGGTCATATGTCGCGAACATCCGCTATCGAGGATCCATTTGCTTTTAGCATGAGAGGGTTGAGGGTCCACCTACAATACAAGTAGATGAATCCTTTGGTATCCATTTACTGAAGGGTCCATTTTGATTAGTTTTAGGTCTCCAGAATAAAGTGTGATTGTCAACAAGCTTCCTTGCCAAACAATACTGTGATATGTGTCCATGCGTGCCACAATAAGTGCAAGTTTAGAACCAGATGTGGTCAAAACTGTGTTTACATGCTTGTTTGGTTTCTTGGAGAACCTATAAGTGAAAGCATGGTGATAGTCGTGTTTCTTCTGTGCTTTCTTATTTTTAGTCCTCTTAGGTGTATGCTTAGCATTGGGACTAAACTTAGGTTGTGTCACATGTATTGCCTGTTTGCCTAACTTGATTTCTAACTTTTTAGAATTCGCAATAGACTCTTCATATCTAGCAGTCATATCTGAGAGTCTTTGTTCTGTTACTAGGTGCTTCTTCTTCTCTATGTCATATAGTTCTTGCATCTTGACATAGTCTCTTTCTTTCTTTTCAATTTTGAGGATAGCCTCATGATAGTCTACCTTGAGTTTGGCTATCTCTTCCGTGTTACCGGTAGTAGATGTCTCTTTAATATCTTCAATAAGATTGGACAGTCTAGCTAACTCGGTTGTGTATGCCTTAATCTTTTTTCGAGATTGCTTATACTTGTCAAGCATAATTTTGTGATCTTCAAGTAATTTGCTAAAGACATTTTCTAATTCATCGAAAGTAAAATCATCATATAGAGGGTTTGAAGATACCTTATCAAATGCCATAAGACAGACATTTACATTTTTGCAGGGTCTGACCTCTTCTTCTGTATCACTGGCATCACTTTCATGCCAGATACTTGTGTTGGCATACTTTCGACCAGATGTTGCTTTTCTGCTTGATCTTGATCTGTTATATGAACTTCTTTTCTTTGAAGTTGGACAGTCCTTCTTCATGTGTCCCGTCTTCTTGCATCCAAAGCAAATAGTTTTATCTTTATTGTTTTCTTGGACATCTCTCTTCCTTCTGCTTGATTTCTCAAACTTTAAGAATTTTCGGAAGTTCTTCACAAGTAGGGCATGTTCATCACCAATTGATGATTCTTCATCAGAGTCATTGCATGTTGATTTTCTTGCTTGAGCTTTGAAAGCAATAGATTTTTCTTTTGGTGTTGCTTCTTCAAACTCTTGCAACTCAAGTTCATGGGTCATCAGTTTCCCCATCAGTATTTTCAAGGACATAGTGGTGAGATCGTTTCCTTCAATAATGTAAAACCCCTAAATTTCTACTAATTATTTTTTTTATTAATATTTGTACGGATTTAAAATTTTGTATTGTACGTCGCATGGTCGTATTTTACGTCGCGCACGAAATTTTATTTTTGCTCGACGAGTGCGAATATGTGCGAGCGTACATATTTTAGAAAAATATTTTCTATCTTTTTATAGTTTCAAAATAATATACATAATAATTATTTTGTTATCGTACCCAAGTTTCCAAATTATTATTTTATTCATTATTTATAAAAAGTCTTCGTGAAAACAGTTATTAATAATAAATATTATTATTCCCGTATACATATATATTTCATAAAAATTTATTAAGTTTATATTGTAAATAATAATGTATTTTTGAAATTAATTATTATAGTAATTTTTGGAAAACATATTTTAAATTATTGGGACATTTAAATCTTGATTTAAAATTTTTGGATTTATTTAAATGGTTAAATATTTGAAATTGATTTATCTCATGGATTTTATACTAGAAATTTAATTTGATTTAAATTAGATATTTAATTTGAAATTAGATTGAGATATAGATTGGATTTGGATTTGATTGCTTTAAATTAAATTAGAAAATATCTAATTTGGGTTTTAAACATCCTAGTCCATATCTAATTGGGAATTCCCACATCCTATAAATAGGCAGGTACTCCTCCAATATTTTCTCCACATTATTCCTCCACAATTCCACAAAGTGAGTGCATCGTGTCCATGACCGTGTCCGTGTCCCATCCACTATTTATCTTGCTTACGTATACAAATATCAATTCTCGTCCAACCACCCTGGACACAAATCAAGTATTCCCCTGCCGTGTCCGACACCCCGGACACGACAGCCACCTAAAACCCTAATCCTATTCTAATGGACATATTCCGACCCCGTCTTCTCCACCACCCCGTACTCCCCTCGGTTCTGTCCCGACCACCCGCTGCCCTCGGCCATCACCAGAACCACCCGATCCGACCATGTCCGCCGTCACCACAGACCATCAACCAACCCGGCCACCTCGACCACCCGTTCTCTCCCGTAGGTCCCCGTCTCGGCCAACACCATAACCGACCACCACCATTACCAGAACTCTCCACCTACACCTCCACCCGACCCTTTGTCCTCTCTGACCGCAGCAAGCGACCAACCTCCGTCCATCCATCGAAACAACCACAGCCTGCAGCGGCCACCGCCGCTCCTCACCACCTACAACCCTCCGACCATCAACACCCATCACCACCACCGCCTCCATCAAAACCATCACAGAAAGAAGGAAGAAGACCAACCCAAAACCTAAAAACCCTTACCTCGCCGGAGCTCGTCGAGCTCTGACACGCGCTCCTCCGCCAGCAAAAACCCTTGCCACCCACCGTACCTAGCCCAGCTGGCCGCACTCCCCAGGAGCCGTCTGCCTCTTCTCGACACCGAACCCGCCGAACTCCGAGCGCCCACCGCTGGAGTCTTCTTCTCCTCCTCCTCCAGAGAACACTACTCGACTTCCCGCCGAGCACCGGGCGGAACGTTACCGCCCTTCCCCAGATCCCGCCGGCCCTGGCCGAGACCCCTGCGACCCGCTCTCCTCTTCCTCCGGTCGATTCCCCCTCCTTGGCCTTCCCTCCGACCAGAGCAGCGCTCCACCGCCGCTCCGCCCCGATCCAGGCAGCGCCGACGACAGCCTCCGCCCGCACACAGCGTCCCGCCGCCTTGAGAACTCCGCCGCCCATCTTTTTCCTAAAACCCCCGCTCGAACCCACCGTTCCCGACCTCCCTCTTTCTTCCTCCGTCGCGCCTCCGGCCCACAGCTCTCCGCCGAAACTCCCGTTCTCTCCCCTTCCTCTCTCTCTTCCTCACCTCCCTCTCCCTCTAATCTCGTTCATCCCATTTCTTTTTTTTATGTGTTGTTTTTTTTTTCTTTTTCTTAGAGTTCTGTTCTCCTCGAAAGAGGAGAACAACTTTTTCAGTATGTTTTTTTAATTATTTATTATTATTATTATTATTATGATTATGATTATGATTATGATTATGATTATTATTATTATTATTATTATTATTATTATTATTATTATTACTATTATTATTATTATTATTATTATTATTATTATTATTATTATTATTATTAACATTATTAGTATAATTAGTATTATTTTGTTAGTAATTGATATTATTAATACTTGTAAAATAGAATATATTTGATTAGAATTTATTAGGTTTCCTGTAATTTGCATAGTATATTATATTCTACATATTTTACTAGGTATAACTACTATGTAGTGTCATTAAAGTATTTTATACAAATATATTAAGTAATTGTCAAAATATGTAGATATATTAATATTAATTTTATTACTTTTACAGTGCTAAGTTTTACGATTATTTTGGTTATTATTATCAATAAGTGGTTTTGATATTTATCATGGTTATCAAATATTTTCAAAAGTTATCTTGTAAAAATGTATAAATACTACATTTGACTTAGTATATTTTAAAATATTGTTTTAAAACTATAAACAAATTTTCTGGATTATTGATATTTTATCTAGAAATATTTTGACCAAATATATATAAATATATGTATAGACTTCTACCTAAAATTGTATTTTGACAACTTGGAATTTTTGCCGAAACCGATTTCTCTTGACTTCAAGTATTTTTTGTATTTCTCCTAAAAATATTTTGACTTATGAAAACTAGTTTTAGGAATTATAATTATTTTCTAAAAACTCGTATATATAAAATATTCATTTATTCATTATTCTTTGATTTTCTCCTGTCCGTATCCAAGTCCTATTGTTCCTATTCCTTCGCCCATTTCGAGACTACCTTATGTCCACCCTAACCAATTTGACCCTTCTGGACCCAATGGAACCGACCGTGTCACCATCCGTGGTCACCTTGTATAGTTGTTGCATCGAAGTAGCAGTTCGTGCTACCATGATATTCGTAGCACACCAGGCGTCCTACCAGACAAGACACCTTGCCATTTGCTGTTTACTTATTTTTAGCTCATATTTCATGCATTATTTATTTTCTTTATGCAAAAACTGTGATACATGGCATAACTGTTAGAACTTACTGTTCATTTATTTTCCTGCTATGTATTATTTTTCTCACATTAAACCTAGATTTAAGGGACCACATTGTGTGTTGCATTCATTGGCCTTGACACGTTGAAACACGAGGATGTGTGTCGCATGTAGAACATGGAAGTGCGTGATTGGCTGGCCACCAGTACGTACAAGCCGTACGATAGGAATAATCGCTAATAGAAGTTGCATGCTAGTTTGACTTAGCGGTTATAGTGATTTGTGTTGTGGATACAACACAGTAGGCATTGGGCGGGGAGGACAATTCCTTAGCGTATGGGCTTCGATGCACTTTCCCTTTTGTAACCCGTGAGCTCCGTCGGAGACGCGGGTCAGATTACCCATGATTACTGACGGTCACTGACGATTCTGCGGAATGTCATGCTCTTACTGCTGGGGCCTCTGGTGCCCAAAGGGGGACTACGCCGATCCTATTTAGCCAGGGCCCATGCGTAGAAAGGATTGTTTTTAACAATATTTCATTTAGAATGGTAGGCTACCCTATCCGTTAGGTACGAGTACTTTTGGTTTGGATACTTGTATCTGACCGTGGCTTGGAACAATAACTTGTCGTGGATTAGTTCGTCACATCTTGTCCTTGTTTGGTTGTAGGTGTGACTTACTACTTCGATGAGAAGGTATTGAACCTTGTTGGGGTCCGAATACCATATTGGATTCGTAGCATGGGAAGATACGTTACCGTGAATTAGTTTACCATCTCCTGTCCTTGTTTGGTTGGGGGGATGGTACGCTCGTTCAGTAGGTGCGTATTGAAACATGTTATAATTCGATTTACTTATTTATTTGAGCAATATTTATTCAGTTTATATGGCATGCTATTATGTGTCTTGTTACGTCCCTCTGAGGACCTGGTTGTCTTGCCATGTGTGTGCTATTGTCTTTCGCAGGTGTTCTAGCTCTAGCCGTTATCATCGCTATTCCTTCGAGGATGATTGCATTTGGATCGTCTTCGCTTTGCTCGCCAATCTCTTCATTTTTACTATGTATTTCTTTTCATAGTTGGTAGTGGATTTGTCTCCGCCCAACTACATGTACCAATGACAATTCAAAGTGATTATATGATATCTTTATTCCTTTATTTTGCGTGGATGAGATTAGTTATGGTTCTACTGCATTTTACAGCTTATGTATCCATACGAGTCCTATGTACTTCGTATGAATACAGCTGACATGTCTACGTTCCTAGTCCAACATATTTTGGGACTGGGGCGTTACAAATAATTACTGTGGCTTTTGGAATCCAGTTCTTGGTTAGAGCCCACAGAACTTTTTTGATCTTCTCAAAATTGCTGTAATTCTTGCCAAGAGATTGCAGAGGATTAGTTATATCAAGAAAACGAGTAAACATCTGTGTAATTGACTCACCGGATTTTATCTTGAAAGATTCATATTCCGGTGTCAGTCTACTAATTTTGGATTCCTTCACTTGGGAAGTACCTTCATGAGTTACCTCAAGAAGTTTCCAAATTTCGTGAAACGTCTTACAGGTTGAAACTCTGTTGAACTCCGTTTTGTCAATTGCATAGAATAGTTGTCACTTCCCGTTCCCAGAATGCGTATTTTTATACATGTACAACTCATATATATTTATTTAGTATTTATCATGTATTATTCTGTATTTAAATTCCTCTAATTTCATGTTAATTAATTATCTGCATTTTATTTCCTGCAATTTTATTCCTGTATTTTATTTCTGTATTTTATTTCCTGCTGTTATTCTCTGCTTTTAGTCTTGCTTTTGTGGTTCGGCCATGGTTGGTTATTTTTGGGTTCATGGTGGTTCACATGAACCAAACCCCCACCTACCACCACCCTTCCTATTTAAAGCCCCCATCTCCTTCTCTCTCCTCATAACTCTTTCCTTCACCATTACTTCTTCTTCTTCCTCATCACTCTCTCCACCTACCAGGAGAAGGCAAGTACATCTTGCTTCTCCTTCACCCATTTTTATGGTTCATTTGTCTTCCTCTTGTGATTCTAAGAGAGTTTACTACTTGGCATTTTTGATTTCTTTGGCTTGTTTCTTCCAGATCTGAGTTGTTGTGTTTTCGGTTGACCATGGATTTTGATCTCCCAACCTGGCGTGCTTTTCGGAATAGATAGTTCATGTGGCAGAGCTTCTCATTCTTCACCATTCTGAACCATGGGAACTTCATTTCTGGAACGAAGATTTAGTCACGCACACGTCTTTACGTGTTAGCGTGAATTTTGAGTCACGCTCACGTTCTTACGTGTCAGCGTGAATTTTTAGTCACGCTCACGTTCTTGCGTGTCAGCGTGAATTTTGAGTCACGCTCACGTTCTTACGTGTCAGCGTGAATTTTTAGTCACGCTCACGTTCTTACGTGTTAGCGTGAATTTTGAGTCACGCTCACGTTCCTAGGTGCCAGCGTGAATTTTTAGTCACGCTCACGTCTTTGCGTGCGTGCGTGGATTTCTTATCACGCTTTTCACGCTCATACGCCCATGTTGTGCGTGCGTGAGTTACTTTTCACGCTCACGTTATGAATGCGTGAATTACCCTTCACACTCACGCTGTGCGTGCCAACGTGAACCACTTTTCACGCTCACGCTGTTTATATGCTCACTCCTACCTACTAGGCTTGGCGTGACTTGTTGGCCTTAGCCTAGACTTGTTGGCGTGACTTGTTGGCCTTAGCATGGACTTGTTAGCGTGACTTCTTGACCTGGGTGTTTCTATTTGTTCTATAACTTATACATTTAGTGGTGGCATGATAATTCTCCTATTATATCCTTACGCCTTTTTTATAAACTCGATAATCTGAGCATGTTAATATTTTTGATACATATGGTTGTGTAGAACGTGCCTTGTGTCTTGACTGGTTTATGGATACCCAGTAAGGCTGGAACTTAACTCTGAGGAGTTATAGACTCGACTCCACTGAATACTATTTGATTTTCATGCCTTGTCACCATTGATAATGATTGTGACATTGACTAATAATTGATCATGCGTTCCTAGTTGGAACTAAGAGACTGGCTAGTCGTCTTATTGAATTAAATGAATGAGACACGTTCATGTAATGAACTATTGTAATCGATTAGCCGATCCCGAATATTGACATACATGCACATGCAGGCTTCAAATTATTTATTTATTTATTTAGTTATTTATTTATCTTACAAAAACAGCATGTGTACTTTATGGTCAAGGCAGGATTATTTCGTGGTTAGTTTGATTGTTGTATTACGCTATGTAAGACCTACAACCTAACCGCACGGGTAACGTTGCAGAGTTGCGCATATCGTACCCCGTACGAAAGTACTCATTTGAATGACCATGACCCATGGCATGGGATTTCACTCAACGTAAAGACTATTAAGTCAAATAAAATAATGATTGCATGGAGAGAATGGATTCCCGAGTTCTTACATGGCAGCCCTCTTGGGACTAGTAGTGCCCGACAGGCCGGCTGGTTCCCACATATACTGTAAATCTGTCACACGGGCAGGGAACGGTATCTGCTTATATTATTAAATTGTACATGGTATATTAACGGCGGGCATCCCGCTGGGACTCGTCTAATTACATGATTGGCACAATTGATTGACTGGATAGACTAGCCTTGCTCGCACATAGTAAGAACCGAGGAATCTTTATTGCATAAGTCCAGGATAACTTGGGACTCACAATAGCAAGCCGTAGGAGTTGATTGGCCGTTCAAGATGATTTGTTTGTGTACTGTACTTTCTCTGTTGCCTAACTAAGATGATCAGAATGTCAGGACATGACGGGCCAACTTCTGTCCTTGTTTGGTTGGGAGGTTGGTTCGAAGTGTCGTGATGTTATGTAAATCCTAGTGGAAAGCAGAGATCTATTATTATATTCTCTTACTTACTGGTTTAATCCTTCATATCGTGCTTCCTTGTGGTACTTGCTATAAGTGGTCTAACCTCTCTGGTTTTGCATGGCCAGATTTAGAGCCGGTTCCCGAGGACTCAGCTTACTTCTACCTCCAAGATGGTCAATACTAGGAGAATGATCGCAGGAGGACTCGAGTGGGTTCCTTACTCCACCGCTCGTTTTGTTATTTACTTCATACTTAGCCGTTTGGCACCGACATGTTAGTCGGATTGTCTTGCATTTACTTTTACATAATTGTAATTAAGTCAGGCTGCAGCTGATAACAATTGTGTATATGTTACTATACCATCTGGCTATGTTTTGTAAAGCCAGATCTCAAGAACATTTTGACTAAGCGTTTGGGACGTCTTACTGCTTTATCTTACATGTTCTCTATTTTTGCTTCTTGTTTGAATGATTGAGACAATAGATGTGAAGTGATCATAGTAAGACTTTCATGTAGTATGCACCCCCTCGTCTGGTTAGACAGCATTGATCGTATTATACGGTATTCATCTACCCGTAATACGTAGCTGGCTGAGTCATTCCTCCGCTCTCCAGTATTCTGGTTCTGGGGCGTGACAAGGTTTTAGTGGTGGCCCATGCATGTCTGATTTCAGACTTGTGGAGTATTTTAATAGGATGTCTCAATCACACATGTTCTCCTTTGATCTCATAATTCGTTATTCTCAACCCTTGCTTGACATTCCGGTATCCTTTGACTTCATTGATCCTTCATGTCCGGTTGTTTGATTGTTCTCTTGTCCCTTTTCTTTGGGGCACTTCGTCCATATCGGTCAGAGCTGAACAACAGCAGGGGCAACATGGACAACCTGACCAGGTTGGTCAGCAACAAGGGCCAGTCTCACCTCAGGAGACTATCCAAGAAGAAGTGATAGTAGAACCAGCAGCTGGATCGCAGTATCCGGATGTTCCACCACCACCAACAGTCCCACCTACCCCTGTGGAAGTGGACACACCAGCCCTTCTGGAGATCATGAGAGAAATGATGGCTACTCAGCAACATCAGATGTTGGCCCAGCAGCGCATGCACATTCAGCTACAAGAGCAGAATGTGTTGCTCAACCAAGGATTGCAGACGGCTATGGAAAGAGGAGTGAGGACTGATTTAGGAGCATCAACCAAGTTTTGCAAGTACAACCCCCGCCGTTTCGAGGGCACGGAGGATGCCATCTCAGCAGACGTATGGCTTAAGGATATGGAGGCTATTCTGACAGCAGCTAATGTACCGACAGAAGAACGTGTGAATCTAGTGAAGTTGTTACTTCAGGATCTCGCACGTGATTGGTGGAAATCAGAGGAAGTGGGCATCAGACGTCCTGTGTCTTGGGACGATTTCACTGCAAGATTCAAGACCAAGTACTATGGAGTTGTGGCGCAGTTTGAGCTACAACAGAAGTTTATCAACCTCAGGCAGGCCGGCAAGACGGTAGATGCTTATGCAGCAGAGTTCTGCAGATTGAGTAGGTTTGCCCCAGAGATGGTAGCGACGGAGCGCCAGAGGGCTATGAGGTTTCAGCAAGGGTTTCATCTTGAACTCTTGCAATTGATAGATGGGCACAATTACCAAACTTTTGACGAAGTATTGACGGCAACTCGAAGGCATGAGATCACCATTCAGAGGCTTGCGGTAAGGACTGGGGGTCAGAAAAGGTCCCACAGTCAGGTTGAAGGAGGAGGGGGAGCAGCGCCCCGAACAACAGCACCATCTACTGGCATTCGTATCCACGATGTGGCGATGCGAGGACCAGCACCACCACCCAGGCAGCAGCAACAGCAACAGAGGAAGAACCAGCAACCCCCGGCGGGCTGCACTTATTGTGGGAAGATGGGGCACACTAGAGATGTGTGTCGGACATTGAATGGACTGTGTCTGATATGTGGAAATCCAGACCATCGGGTTACCATATGTCCCATGAATTCGAGGTCAGGAGGACCAAGGCAACAGTTTCCTGCTCTGCCAGCACCAGGGGCATGCCAGTATCGAGGACCAGCGGTGGCAGTAAGGCCGTTGGCACAGCGTTCGTTGATACCGCAGGCTCAGATATTTCGGCAGCAGGGGCCGCCGATGCAGTAACACCAGCATAGACCACCCCAGCATCATCAAGGAAGGGGCCAGCAACAGCATCAGGCTAGGCTGCAGCATGGAAACCAGCAAGGAGGTCGAGGGCAAGCATTCACTCTGTCCTTGGAGGAGGCATTGGCATCGGGAGATGTTGTGGCAGGTAACATTCTCGTCGCCTCATATCCTGCAGTAGCATTGTTTGATTCGGGAGTATCCCATTCATTTATATCTGCACAATTTGCGACACGACTAGGAATGGAGTTCGAGGCATTGCCAGGGAGGTTGAATATACTCACTGGTAATGGGCTCGTAGGAGTTAGTAGAGTTATTTTAGCATGTAGCGTTGCAGTTTGCGGGCATTCCTTACCCGCCCGGTTGATAGAATTTTCTGTTGGAAATTTCGACGTTATCTTAGGCATGGACTGGCTGAAAGACAGTCATGCGACAATAGATTGTCGTAGAGGGAGTGTGTCTTTTGATATTCCAGGCATGAAGCGGTTCACCTTAGTCAGATCAGAGGCAACTCAGCAAGAGCAGGGAGTAGTAACGGCAATGGAAGAAGTTCAAGTTCCGAAGGTAGTTGAAGAGTTTCTAGACGTATTTCCTGAAGAACTTCCAGGGCTACCACCGGTTAGAGATATTGAGTTCAACATAGAATTGGCACCTGGAACTAAACCGATATCAGATCGAGTTTACAGAATGGCGGATTCAGAGCATGCCAAGGTATATCAGCACATAGAGGAACTAAAGGAGAAGAAGTTCATCCAAGCTAGCGTGTCACTATGGGCAGCACCAGTGGTACTTGTGGGGAAGAAGGATGGATCATCCAGATTATGTATCGATTACAGAAAGTTTAACGCGGCAACAGTGAAGAACAAGTACCCATTACCCAGGATCGACGACTTATTTGATCAGTTGAGCAAAGCTAGAGTTTTCTCCAAGATAGATCTTCGTTCAGGATACCATCAGGTGAGGGTTCGGAAGGAAGATATTCCTAAGACAGCATTCAGGTCGAAGTATGGGCATTATGAATTCTTAGTAATGCCGTTTGGTTTGACCAATGCTCCAGCAATATTCATGGATTTGATGAATCGCATCTTTATGCCATACTTAGACCAGTTTGTCGTTGTGTTTCTTGACGACATACTTGTATACTCTGCTAGTGAAGAGGAGCATGAAGACCACCTCAGGAAAGTGTTACAGGTTCTGAGAGAGAACCAGTTGTATGCCAAGCTCAGCAAGTGTGAGTTTTGGTCGGATCATATTTCATTTTTGGGTCACATCATATCAGGAGCTGGAGTCGCAGTAGATCCCAAGAAGATAGAAGCAGTAGAAAGTTGGCCAGTACCCAAGACCGTAGCAGATGTGCGGAGTTTCTTGGGATTGACAGGATATTACAGAAGGTTTGTGTCAGACTTTGCAAGGCTTTCAGCACCCATGACCCGCTTGACCTGGAAGGATGTACCATTCGTTTGGTCGGCAGAATGTCAGGCATCATTCGAGACTTTGAAGCAGAAGTTGATATCAGCACCTATTCTTACATTGCCAGTTGGACCCGGAGGTTTTACAGTATATTATAATACGTCAGGTAAAGGACTTGGATGTGTCCTTATGCAACATGGGAAGGTGATAGCATATGCATCTAGGCAGCTTCGGGACCACGAGAAGAATTATCCAACTCATGATTTGGAGTTAGCGGCAGTAGTATTTGCTCTGAAGCTATGGAGGCATTACTTATATGGTGACCGAGTGGACATGTACACAGACCATAAAAGTCTGAAGTACATCTTTACTCAGAAGGAACTAAACATGAGGCAGAGAAGATGGTTGGAGTTGATTAAGGATTATGACGTAGAGGTTCAGTATCATCCAGGCAAGGCTAATGTAGTAGCAGACGCTCTTAGCAAGAGAGGCGGCGTATTTATGTTGACAACACAGAGGCATATCTTAGAAGACCTTCAGGAGATGGGCATCAAAGTTATACTTTCTAGTGATGTAGGAGTTCTAACAAGTCTGCAAGTTCAATCCGACTTGGTAGACAGAATCAAGGCAGCTCAGGCACAAGACCCGAAGATTCAGAAGCTTAGGGCAGAATGTGAGTCAGGACTCAGGAAGGAGATGAGAATTCATGAAGATGGTACACTTAGGTTTGGATCACGTCTATGTGTGTCTAGTGGAGATATCAGACAGGAGGTTATGGCAGAAGCTCACAGTTCTCAGTATTCTATTCATCTTGGAGGGACCAAGATGTACCAAGATATCAAGCAGCATTTCTGGTGGAACGGGATGAAGAGGGAGATAGCTAGATTTGTTTTCCGTTGCTTGGTATGTCAGCAAGTGAAGGCAGAACAGCAGAGGCCAGCTGGGTTATTACAACCGCTTCCTATTCCGGAATGGAAATGGAAGCATATTACAATAGACTTTGTGACCGGTTTACCGAGATCACCAAGTGGTAAGGACGCTATTTGGGTAATAGTGGACCGGCTTACGAAGGTAGCACATTTTTTTCCTTTCAGAGTAGGGCAATCTACAGAAAAGTTGGCAGAGTTGTATATGCAACAGATAGTCAGGCAGCATGGAGTCCCTGTCAGTATTGTGTCAGATCGAGATACCCGCTTTACGTCACATTTCTGGAAGAGCTTACATCATAGTCTGGGTGCCAAGTTAAGATTTAGCACGGCCTACCATCCGCAGACGGATGGGCAATCAGAAAGAACGATTCAGACTTTAGAAGACATGTTACGAGCTTGCACTCTAGATTTTGGAGGGTCTTGGGAGAGTCACCTGCACTTAGTCGATTCTCATACAACAATAGTTATCAAGCCAGTATCCAGATGGCGCCATTTGAAGTACTATATGGTAAGAAGTGCAGGTCGCCGCTTGCATGGGATGATATCGGAGAGAGGAAGATGTTAGGCCCAGAAATGATTGTTCAGACGGTTAAAGTGGTTAAGGGAATTAGAGAGCGACTTCGAGTTGCGCAGGACCGGCATCGTCCTTGGGCGGACCAGCATCGTAGGTCGTTAGAGTTCTCTGTTGGGGACCACGTGTAGTCCCCCTTTCCGAAAATTCTGAAATATTCTATTTATTTATTTAATTAATTAATTAAATGGTGATTTTTAGATTTTTCAAATAATTAATTATTATATTTAATTGTTATATTAGATTGTTATAAAGTGATTTGTAAATTATGCGCATATATATAATATATATATGTATGTGCATGTATACATAAATATTATTATAATAGGTGTGTATGTGTATATATGAATACATATAATACCTTGCATATATATATATATATATATATATATATATATATATATATATATATATATATGTATATAAATACGTGTACGTATATATAAATATATACAATATTATATGTGTGTATGAATGTATATAAATAAATATAGAAATATTTGGGTATGTATATATATATATATATATATATATATATATATATATATATATATATATATATATATATATATATATATATATATATATATATATATATATATATAACTGTATAAGCGAAGATGTATATATAAATATACATATACGTGTATAGATGTGTGTGTATAAGGATATATACATATGTATTTATTAAAAGAAGAAGAAGAGGAAATAAGATAAGAAACAACAGCAACCCATAACCCAGGCCAAATCGAGCCTGTGACCAAGCTTCCGCTGGCCCACTCCAAGTCTCTCCCAGCCCAGCCACCCCACTTGATTCTTCCATCCCGAACAGGCCAGGTTAAACCGAGCCTTCGTTTCTCCACAGTTGCAAACCGAGCGAAAATATAAGAGATCGAGTTTACAGAGCAAACCCTAACTAACATCCGCCACCACCACACACGCCACCCTTCCCCAACCCTCGGGCGGCCACCCGTCGCCGTCGTCGCCGCCGCGCGCGGCCGGAGGCGGCCAGTAGCACGCGTGCGAAATAGTAGCAACGACAGCAGTGTACAGCGGAGTGCACAACTTCGACGTGGAAATTCTTCGCGCTCAATCGAGTATTCGACGAGCCGTCTCTTCGGGTACAAAGCTAACCTATACCTCTTCATATTCATGTATTAGGTTAGATTTAACTCGAACTGTAATCGAGTTAGAAATCGACACGAAGTCGATCAAAACTCTGCCCAAAACAGAGTACGAAACCAGTCCAACGACCTTAGTTCACGGACAGTTTTCTCCCAACCCATGCACGATTTCGAGATTCTGCTTGAAGAGATTCCTAGACAACATATACCGGATCGAAACGCCACTGATAGAATTATTTTTGTGTTATTGTACAAGAAATTATTCATTGCTAAAAATCAGGAAAAAACAGTTTTAGAAAATATAGAAATTTAATAAAATTATTCCACACGACGTGCGTCCCGCCAATCCGGGCGACGTGGTCGCGTACTGTAAGAATCGAAAGCTGCGTAACGGCTTCGTGGTCGTGTGGGCTTTGACGGAATTCAAATTGGTCGCGTGTGCGCGACGAATTTGATGCGTATCCGTCGAAATTCACCGTATCGTGCACGTTGCAAATTCTCCAATTACTTTGTGCACGCTCGTCAGATCGAGACAAAACTTACGCCAACAGAACCGTATCATTTTTCTGGTCTTGCATGCCAAGTTTGGTCCGATTCTGAGACAGTTGAATCCGACGTCGTTTTGCGGGCCCCACGGTCCCATTCAACGGGCGATTTTGTGCACGGCCCGCCGGAATCCAACTCTGGACATACGGTTGGGTTTGTATCAGAAAATCAAATCCGTAGACATGTAGTTTGACGACTTTAGAGACCATTGACTTTGGCACGCTTTTCGGTGCAAAGCGGGTCCAACGGCGGACATCGTTTTTGCCCGAAATTACCGTTTTTCTCCTATGTCCAGAATTGGACTTAAGGACAGGCAATCCTAGCTAATTTGACTATTCTGAGAATGTTGGTACTGTTTATTTTAGCATCCGGATACTTCTGCATGTGTTGACTGATTGTGGCTTGTGAGTGGTATAGTATTATTGGTTTCTCTAGCTAAGGACCTCAGGAAAGTGCACTTTCTGATTGCTTTCCGATTCATAGTAGTCTTTTCATTTCATGTCTATACATATATCTTGCTGCTTGTTGACACGCTCGTCACACGGAGTTGTCGGGAGGAGAAATATCTTAGTATACATGTGGACTACCCAGAAATATCCTATTATGTCTAATCTTGAATGCTAGCCGCTGCGCACGACACGTACAGTGTGCCTTATTTACCCCCTAGCCGTCCACATGTTGAAACAGATATTTCACACCACCTAGATAGATGTATTTTATTAGTTTTTCCTTGTTTACTTCTCTATCGTGCTATGTCATCAGTTTCTTACCAGCTTTCATATCTTATATGCTATTTTCATGTCTTGTTAATTCTGTTATGTTTTGCATTGCCGTCGGTTTGTGTACTTGTTCCAATCCTGACTGGATAACCAACATTTTTCAGGTTTAGCCGCTATCACTCTTAGCACTGGGGAAGACATGGGTATGCTAAAGTCGACCTAGAAGTAGATAATCATTGTACCATTTTTATAAATTGTGAGAACTTGTATTTCCTTTAAATTTAAATGTTGTAGATGATGTAATAAATTTAGAAATGTGAATGAGCAATAATATTTATTTTGAGCAATTATTCTTGCGGGCTTGACAACGTTCTACCGCCGACTCTGCGGCGTAGGCTGGCTTGGACACGTCTCGTATCCGAAAAGCGGGTGCGGGTCGTGACAAGTTTTTGTGGTGGCCCACGCAGGTCAATTTTCGCAAAAGATTGCGAACTCGTGATGGTACGTTAGTCATACTATTGCGAGCCTGCGACCATGAAATGCTCATTCACAAACTAGGATTAAAATGATTTAAAATAATGACTAGGACTAGGAGTCCCTTGTACAAATTGACTGTCGGGTAGTTAAGGTTGTTAGCTAGGCCATGCTATTTAGGAATTATTGGATTCAGATGACTTGCCAAAGCTCTCTAGAAACACTATTACCCTTGATATGACGACATTCTCCAACGTGGGTATACTACTCACTTGGCTAGTTAGATTTTCCCTAGAATTAAGGCTATGATCTTGATAACCTGTTCAGTCTTCTTTTGCTCTATGTAGATATAATTTTTATCATCAGTTAGAATTGCATGTTTTAAATTCTATTTTGCTGTAGGTAACTGGTTTATAATTTCTGATTCTGCTATTCATATACAAGCCTCGAGGTAGAATTGGTTCAGGGTTTTCCCCTCAACTATTTGAAATATATATGAGATAAATGTTAGGATGTTCTTATTTTTCTTATCTTAGTTATTTCCTCCCTGATCAATATATTACTTTAAGGATTGAGACTTGTAGATAGATATTTACACTTTCTATCATAGTCAACTAGTTTGAAACTCTGACAACTCCTTGAAGTCCTTAGGAATATAGTTAGAGTAATTTAACGACTGCGATGGTTAGACAGCAGCGCACTGTCGTCACTTATCTGCGAGTGGAGAATGTGGGTTCACTGCAGCCAGCAGCGCACTGGCGAGGCACAACCCACAGAATTGAAATCATTTCGAATAATCGTAGTCTATGGAATATTGCTAAAACTATGTTCTCGTTGACCCCTTTAGATCCTAGATACCCTTGTGCCAATATAGAGTAGAGTACCTGATAGCATATCGCCTCTAAATCACGGAACCAAGAGTTTGCCACAGCCAGATTATATGGGCGAGGCAGAATTCTCGGTAAAATAATTTTAGACGTGATCACAAGATTAGGATACTATAAGAGGATAGGAGATGCCCTGTATATCCCTTAGGATCCAAAGTCAATACTAGTGGAAGCTCCATAAGTCGGTAGCATGTCTCTCAATTTAGCATTATGTGATCCTTGTGACCTAATAACAAGGTAAGTGACTGACACCAATAAGTTTACGTAGAATATGAGATCTAGAAGTCCATAACCTATTAGTCGACCAATACCTTATGGATAAGAGATAATAGGTTGACTGTATAGGCAAAAACACCAGGTAAAGATTTTGGTTTCTTTCCAAAACCCAAGCTACTTAGTCCTTTCAAAAATCTCGCATATTTTACTCTCTTGACCAATTCTACAATTACAGTCTAGTTTTGCAAGCTTCCTCTTTTATCGAGCTTGATTCAAGACATATGGTTATTGGGGACACCCACTAACATGTGTCTAATCAGAATCATTGTATCACGGTCTGATCAACCATGATGCATTTGGTTAACTTTTCACTTAATTATCCTACGTGGATTGAGATATAGAGGTATCCAGGGTCTCAACCATGACTGCTTTGACAATTCCTCTTGAATTATACATTCGCCCTTGAATCACGTAATTGTATTCAGCGACATCTCTTGAGCTCTTTATCGTTTTTGTCTTTCACCGATTGGAAAGACGAAAACTCGTAATTGATAGATAGATACAGAGTATTCCCATGGCTATGATAGTTGTATATGCAAGTGTAGCTACCATCGGCCAGCCCTGTGACAGGAACCTTGCCACCATATTCTAGCCTCTAAGGTGGGTAGAATGTAAGCCTTCTAAAAATTTAGGATATACAAGGATTACAAAGTGATTAGAATAACTTCCACTAGGATGATAATTGGTGCCCCATGAACTCCCACTTTCCATTTAGATCATTTTATGTCCCCGGCCGTGTCATTAATATTCGGAGCACGAGGCCAGTTGTTACCTCCCAACAAATTTCATATGTAAGATCTAGACGGGTCCACCTTCATCTAGGTATGTCATGTCCCACTCAAACTCGTCCCCTTGTACTCTATTTTTGGGGTACGACTTTCAGGTTAAAAGGACTAGTTATAACTTTTACCATAGTACCGATACACTTTCCAACCTCCATTAGAGCCTTGACCACGACCCCAATTCCTTTGACCCAATATATGGTTGTGATCTACTCGAAGCCCACTACGCACATACCACTAGTGTGCCACTCGATAGAGGCCTCTTGTGCTACTTAAACACAAAAGTCACCGAAGGCGTATTTCAGGCTTTACGAACCTAGCTAACCAACCTGACTGGCAACTAGCTCAACCACTTGAGTTAAAGCCTATTCTAGGTTACCCTAACCTAGTAGACATAGTTTTACCTTGGGCCCTTGTTCAGTCCATATAGATTGAAATCCAAGATTTGTCCAACCAACGACTGATGCCCAAATAGAGAACCCATTAAGACCACAATCTTGATTTCTCAAATTTTGTCCTATTTTGGAACCTTGTTTAAATTAATTTCGAGAACGAGATTTCGGTATTACGCAGATTGTAAGCCCCTCTAAGAAGCGAAGAGTTCGTCGAGTTAGCAAGTGACTGGACTAGAGTAGCCCAATCTGCAAAAAAAAAGGCAGTGGTTCATAAATTTCTTTATATCTGCATCATTGGATACCCTCTACCGCTTTGGGAGTTTCATATTCGCTCTCGATTATTTTTCCCTTTATCTTCCTGTCCTTCCTATTGTAGAGTGACGAATGGTCTTTACTTATTAGAATTTACCAATATTTTTAGCTATTTGTATAAATTGTTGATGTTAAATTTTGGATTGTTTGATAGATAGGAGAGGGTTGTAGATGACTTATGCTATAAATATCCGCCAGTAGTTACTTTTTGCAATTAGCTAGAGGGTTACAATGTTATGACGTCAGGTGCTTGAAGTGGGTAGTGTGACCAAAGGTGGGTAGAAACCCTCGATGATTCATAGTTAAAAATGACTAGGAGGAGGATGTAAATTATTTTGAGGAATAAAAAAATAAGAAGATTAGGGTTAAGATGGACTTCCTTTTTGAATTCTAAGGAATAGTTATGAGTTAGAATTTCGAGGACGAAATTATTTTTAAGGTGGGTAGATTTGTAGCCCCCCTTTCCGAAAATTCTGAAATATTCTATTTATTTATTTAATTAATTAAATGGTGATTTTTAGATTTTTCAAATAATTAATTATTATATTTAATTGTTATATTAGATTGTTATAAAGTGATTTGTAAATTATGCGCATATATATATATATATATATATATATATATATATATATATATATATATATATATATTATATATATATATATATATATATATATATATATATATATATATATGTATGTGCATGTATATACATAAATATTATTATAATAGGTGTGTATGTGTATATATGAATACATATAATACCTTGCATATATATATATATATGTATATAAATACGTGTACGTATATATAAATATATACAATATTATATGTGTGTATGAATGTATATAAATAAATATAGAAATATTTGGGTATGTATATATATATATATATATATATATATATATATATATATATATATATATATATATATATATATATAACTGTATAAGCGAAGATGTATATATAAATATACATATACGTGTATAGATGTGTGTGTATAAGGATACATACATATGTATTTATTAAAAGAAGAAGAAGAGGAAATAAGATAAGAAACAGCAGCAACCCATAACCCAGGCCAAACCGAGCCTGTGACCAAGCTTTCGCAGGCCCACTCCAAGTCTCTCCCAGCCCAGCCACCCCACTTGATTCTCCCAGCCCGAACAGGCCAGGTTAAACCGAGCCTTCGTTTCTCCACAGTTGCAAACCGAGCGGAAATATAAAAGATCGAGTTTACAGAGCAAACCCTAACTAACATCCGCCACCACCACACACGCCACCCTTCCCCAACCCTCGGGCGGCCACCCGCCGCCGTCGCCGCCGCCGCGCGCGGCCGGAGGTGGCCAGGAGCACTCGTGCGAAACAGTAGCAACGACAGCAGTGTACAGCGGAGTGCACAACTTCGACGTGGAAATTCTTCGCGCTCAATCGAGTATTCGATGAGCCGTCTCTTCGGGTACAAAGCTAACCTATACCTCTTCATATTCATGTATTAGGTTAGATTTAACTCAAACTGTAATCGAGTTGGAAATCGACACGAAGTCGATCAAAACTCTGCCCAAAACAGAGTACGAAACCAGTCCAACGACCTTAGTTCACGGACAGTTTTCTCCCAACCCATGCACGATTTCGAGATTCTGCTTAAAGAGATTCCTAGACAACATATACCGAATCAAAACGCCACTGATAGAATTATTTTTGTGTTATTGTACAAGAAATTATTCATTGCTAAAAATCAGGAAAAAACAGTTTTAGAAAATATAGAAATTTAATAAAATTGTTCCACACGACGTGCGTCCCGCCAATCCGGGCGACGTGGTCGCGCACCATAAGAATCGAAAGCTGCGTAACGGCTTCGTGGTCATGTGGGCTTTGACGGAATTCAAATTGGTCGCGTGTGCGCGACGAATTTGATGCGTATCCGTCGAAATTCACCGTATCGTGCACGTTGCAAATTCTCCAATTACTTTGTGCACGCTCGTCAGATCGAGACGAAACTTGTGCCAACAGAACCATATCATTTTTCTGGTCCTGCATGCCAAGTTTGGTCCAATTCTGAGATAGTTGAATCCGACGTCGTTTTGCGGGCCCCACGGTCCCACTCAACGGGCGATTTTGTGCACGGCCCGCCGGAATCCAACTCTGGACATACGGTTGGGTTCGTATCGGAAAATCGGATCCATAGACATATAGTTTGACGACTTTAGAGACCATTGACTTTGACACGCTTTTCGGTGCAGAGCAGGTCCAACGGCGGACATCGTTTTTGCCCGAAATTACCGTTTTGCCCCTGTGTCCAGAATTGAACTTAAGGACATGCAATCCTAGCTAATTTGACTATTCTGAGAATGTTGGTACTGTTTATTTCAGCATCCAGATACTTCTGCATGTGTTGACTGATTGTGGCTCGTGAGTGGTATAGTGTTATTGGTTTCTCCAGCTAAGGACCTCAGGCAAGTGCACTTTCTGATTGTTTTCCGATTCATAGTAGTCTTTTCATTTCATGTCTATATATATATCTTGCTGCTTGTTGACACGCTCGTCACACGGAGTTGTCGGGAGGGGAAATATCTTAGTATACATGTGGACTACCCAGAAATTTCCCATTATGTCTAATCTTGAATGCTAGCTGCTGCGCACGACACGTGCAGTGTGCCTTATTTACCCCCTAGCCGTCCACATGTTGAAACAGATATTTCACACCACCTAGATAGATGTCTTTTATTAGTTTTTTCTTGTTTACTTCTCTATCGTGCTATGTCATCAGTTTCTTACCAGCTTTCATATCTCATATGCTATTTTCATGTCTTGTTAATTCTGTTATGTTTTGTATTGCCATCGGTTTGTGTACTTGTTCCAATCCTGACTGGATAACCAACATTTTTTAGGTTTAGCCGCTATCACTCTTAGCACTGGGGAAGACATGGGTGTGCTAAAGTCGACCTAGAAGTAGATAATCATTGTACCATTTTTATAAATTGTGAGAACTTGTATTTCCTTTAAATTTAAATGTTGTAGATATTGAAATAAATTTAGAAATGTGAATGAGCAATAATATTTATTTTGAGCAATTATTATTGCGGGCTTGACAGCGTTCTACCGCCGACTCTGCGGCGTAGGCTGGCTTGGACACGTCTCGTATCCGAAAAACGGGTGCGGGTCGTGACACCACGTATTCTTGCGGATCTCACCTACTCGTGGGGTCATTAGATTTGGCGTTCGCGGGAAATTGAATCCGCGGTACGTGGGCCCATTTGTTATCCTTGATCGGATAGGCGATGTTGCTTATCGTTTATCCCTCCCACCTTCATTACGAGAGGTGCATGACGTGTTTCATGTATCTCAATTACGTAGGTATGTATCGGACCCAAGCCATATCCTCGATCATTCTGAGCTGGTTGTTGGTACCAACCTGTCTTACGAGGAACAGCCTGTGTCCATTTTGGACCGAAGAGAGAAGATACTTAAGAACCAAACAATTAGTCTTGTCCGTGTTGCTTGGGGTCATCACTCCTTGGGAGAGTCAACGTGGGAACGTGAGGATGATATCCGATCACGGTATCCACACCTGTTTGACTCACAAGGTATATCTCTTTCTGTATACCTTGATTGTCCTGATTCTTTATGCTTATCACCTTATGGGTAGAGCTACTTGATATCGTGGATTGATGAATTTACATATATAGTACTTGCTTTTGATATGGTAAAAATGATTGCTTGCTCACTAGAATTGCTTGTATTAGTTTAGCTCCGATATTTCTACCTGCTTGGATTTGAAATTTTGTGGACAGAATTTTTCTAAGGTGGGTAGAGATGTCACTCCCCGTTCCCAGAATGCGTATTTTTATACATGTACAACTCATATATATTTATTTAGTATTTATCATGTATTATTCTGTATTTAAATTCCTCTAATTTTATGTTAATTAATTATCTGTATTTTATTTCCTGTAATTTTATTCCTGTATTTTATTTCTGTATTTTATTTCCTGCTGTTATTCTCTGCTTTTAGTCTTGCTTTTGTGGTTCGGCCATGGTTGGTTATTTTTGGGTTCATGGTGGTTCACATGAACCAAACCCCCACCTACCACCACCCTTCCTATTTAAAGCCCCCATCTCCTTCTCTCTCCTCATAACTCTTTCCTTCACCATTACTTCTTCTTCTTCCTCATCACTCTCTCCACCTACCAGAAGAAGGCAAGTACATCTTGCTTCTCCTTCACCCATTTTATGGTTCATTTGTCTTTCTCTTGTGATTCTAAGAGAGTTTACTACTTGGCATTTTTGATTTCTTTGGCTTGTTTCTTCCAGATCTGAGTTGTTGTATTTTCGGTTGACCATGGGTTTTGATCTCCCAACATGGCATGCTTTTCGGAATATATAGTTTATGTGGCAGAGCTTCTCATTCTTCACCATTCTGAACTATGGGAACTTCATTTCTGGAACGAAGATTTAGTCACGCACACGTCTTTACGTGTTAGCGTGAATTTTGAGTCACGCTCACGTTCTTACGTGTCAGCGTGAATTTTTAGTCACGCTCATGTTCTTGCGTGTCAGCGTGAATTTTGAGTCACGCTCACGTTCTTACGTGTCAGCGTAAATTTTTAGTCACGCTCACGTTTGTAGGATGTGGAAAATTATGACACGCTGTCATTTTAATCCTTACGCTCAAGGCCATACGCTTATCAAAAATCATACGCTTAGTGGATATTTTATTATTTCTTCTTAAAGTGGCAGCACAACATATATTAAATGAAGAATGAATCTGACATCTCGTCTTTTCGTGCAAAGATAGTTGTCATGAAAAGAGCAACCGTCGTATATGTATTCGAAGAGTTGGTTTTGTCTTTTACGAGGACAGCTCAGCAAATCATTAATGCAAAGCCATTATTACCGTCAGTTTTGACAGTCTGTCAGCCGTCATATCTGCAGTCACGACACTCGAGAAAATCTTTTGACAGTTATTTGAAGATATGGCGTATCAGAGAAGATTGATGATGGCCACGTGGCCATTTCTTCAGTGAGCGTATGAAGTCTATACGACTCCTTCCTTCTTCAGTGAGCGTATGAAGTCTATACGACTCCTTCCTTCTTCAGTGAGCGTATGAAGTCTATACAACTCCTTCTTTCTTCAGTGAGCGTATGAAGTCTATACGACTCCTTCCTCATCAAGTGAGCGTATGACTCCTTTCTTCTCCAGTAAGCGTATCAGCTTTATTTTTACATCATCCAAGTCAGCGTATAACTCTCCTTCAACGAGGCAGCGTATTACAGCAACCATATCCAGGATTACAGTCAACACACGTTCTCACGTGTCCTGTACCAGTTATCCACTTCTCTAGAAGTTATGCAACGTGGCATCCAGGCTATCAATCTCTCCTGAACATGCTCCACTACTTTCAACCGCACGCTAATGTGTCTCCATCAGAATTCGCCACGCGTCCCTGCAGTTATGCACACGTCAAGTAACTACCTGAGCGTATGCTTAAGGACAGTTATCCTGAACTCTATAAAAAAGAGTTTCTTCATCTTCATCAGATACTACAGACAATTTCAGAGAGAACAGAGAGATTGCCCAGTTGCTGTCCAAGTTCTTCAAAGTTCGAGTATTCTTCATCGCATCGTCCAAGGGATAAAGTAATCGTCTTCTAGATTAGATTCCTACAGTTGTAATTTTCTCAGATACAAAATAAATAAAGTAAATTTATTTATGGAAAACAAATTGGCGACTCTGCTGGAAAAAGCTGTCTCCTCCAATGAGATAGCAACAACTCAATGCGATACTTCGTCGATCGGCTTGACGAAGAAGACGATGGTTGTACAATTCGACCAATCGGCTTATGAAGAAATGCTCAAGGCGAAGGAGGGCCGCACTGCTTCCTCCGCTCTTCCTGCTGCCAAGAAGAAGGGACACTCCGTCTATGTCCCTAAGTCTTCTGCAGCAGTCCGAGACGCTTCTGTCACTTCTCATGCTGACAAGAACACGTCTTCAACTTCCATGAAGCACACTTCGGCTTCTCGGAACACGGCAACAGTGGCTTCTCCTAGTCACACTGACAAAGTTGGTTCTTTAACCAAGTCAGCGTGTACAAGGAAAACCATCTCTGGACATGTCAAGGTCCCTTCTCCCTCTATTCTTACGACAGCAGTCGGCTCTTTAGCCATTGATGACTCTGAGCGTATGGCATTCAAAGGGCAGCGTACGGCAAAGGCAGCGTACAAAAGCCAACATCAGGCAGCGTACGCTGAGCCAAAGCCAGTGTATGCTAATAAAAAGGCAGCGTATGACCAGAAGTCCAAACTGAAGTCAGCGTATGCTAACAAATACAGTCCTTTGACTATTTCTCAAAATCAGATTGGGGGTTCTCTTCCACAGAACATACA
The DNA here is from genome assembly GCA_029216955.1 of Iris pallida. Lineage (NCBI taxonomy): Eukaryota > Viridiplantae > Streptophyta > Magnoliopsida > Asparagales > Iridaceae > Iris > Iris pallida. The sequence continues at coordinate 28,700,695 of JANAVB010028196.1, read as the reverse complement.
AATGATTCCCCCTCAACTTGCACATCTTGTGCCAACCAAGGAGAAAGACTCTTTAGTCAACTCCTCTACTCCTAAGGTCTTTACCTCTGGAGTTAATTTGACTAGTACTCTTACTAGATCAAATAATGGAAAACGCCTTTTGGCTAATTCCTCCAAAGATGGATTATTACCGACTCCTAGTCGGAATAATACTCATCTTCCTTCTCTCAAAATTTCTCGGTCTGAGAAAGGCAAATTACAAGTATCCAAGACTGATATCAAAGTCAAATCTCCTACGGATCTTCGTAATAAGCTTAATCAGAATCGGTTCGGTTCCACTGAGACAAGTATATTAGATCCTGATGCAGAATATGCCAAGAACTATGTGGCTCAAATTAATCAGTCTTTATACACTCAGGAACCAAGAAGACAGAAGAACAAAAGACAAGTTTCTACACATACTTCCCAATCTGTTCCTACAGATCTCCAGGAATATTTGCAAAATAAACAGAGAATTGACACTCCATCAGGCTATGATATTGCTCATATTTGTCATGAAAAGCATGGTTGCAACTTCCAACCTCGAGTTGTAATTCAATGTTGTTGTTCACCAAAAAGACAATCTGTTTTCGAACGGATTCAATATGAACCAATGTTGGTTGAAGATGAACCTCTTTATGCTTCTGTCAACATGACTTCCAGAAATATTGGGGGTAGCATACGGTCTGATGCTATATCAGACTCTGAAGATGGTGTTTATCTCGGCACTCGATCCAGGACCGGAGCCTTGACCAGAGCCTCTTCTTCTTCTCATCCAAGTGGTAATCCCGAGATCACAGAAGACCTCCTTGGAGAGTCCAATTTTCCAGTATTGACTCATGTAAAACGCCCTGGAAAAGATACTGATTCACACAGTGATGATTCAGAACAGACTGTTTCATCATCTATTCTTCGAATGATTACCACTTACATGGCAGAGGGCAATCATGAACCCTCAACTAACACCGAAGCTCACGAACAAAGGATTTCTTCCTTAGAACAACAGTTGCGAGCTATGGCAGATACGTTGAATGCTATGCACACTCTTATGCAAGCTCAGCATCAAACTCAGCAAGTCCAACAGACAGCTCCTCCAGTTATATTAAATACTCCTGTTGTTCCAAACCCGGAACCCTCTACTATTCCGGGGGTACAATCTAATGTTCCTGAACAACCCACTCCAAGTCAGTCTGGAGCTGGGGGTGGTACATATGCTGCAGTCCCTCCTCCTAATTACACTCAACAAGTTAGAACTCCCCAATCTTCTGGAATTGTTTCTGAAGAGTTAAAGAATCTCCGAACTCAATTTGAGGCATTCAACAAAAGGATGGTTTGCAAAGGTTAGGTATCAAGCAACCTTACCCGATAGAATGGAAGCAGGTATCGTATCCACCAAAATACAAACCTCCGACCATCTCTTTCTACAATGGGATAACCTCCCCAAGTCAGTTCATTAATCATTTTGAAGTAATGACTAATCAACTGCAACCAAGTGACGCCCTCCTTACTCGGGTGTTCATTGGATGTCTCAAAGGAACGGCTTATGAATGGTATAGAAGTCTCCCTGATGGGTGCATTACCTCATTTGCCGGTTTCAAGCAAATGTTTCTTGAACGATTCTATGAAGGGCTCAATGACATAACCATGTCAGCCCTCATAAGAATTAAACAGAAAAATAATGAAACCACCGAGGACTTCATTGAAAGATTCAGAAGAGAAGCCCTCAAAATGCCTCTCGGAACTCCCGATGCTGTTACCATCGACACTTGCAAGTCAAATCTTTTACCAATTATCAGCATGTGGACAGGGTCCACTCAGTTCCAAGATTGGCCTTCTTTCATTGTCAGTGCCAAGGCTGCTGAAGTCAGTGCTGAGACCTTCAAGGGTCTGGGGGTACAAATGGCTTCCAAAGAATCAAATCAGAGTGCTAGCAATAGTACTCGACCCAACAATCGCAAAGGGAAAGAAGCTCTTGAAGTCAATCTCCAAAGCAGTAGTCAAGAAGTAAAGACTATCCAAGCTACTTCAGCTCCAACAAATCAACAACAGAGATCTCCTCGGCCGAAGGAAGAATATTCTTTCGACGATGATGATGTTCAGGGTATCTTTGAATGCTTACTCAAAGGTAATAAGATTCAATTGCCAGAAATTAAAAAGCCTGATGAAGCCAATAAGACAGATCATCCAAAATACTGTCCATATCATAGAATGCTGGGTCATACAATCCGGTCTTGCTATGTATTAAAAGGAAAGATTCAAGAGATGATTAAATCAGGAGCTGTGACATTAACACCCAAAGACAAAACAGTCACAGTAAATGTAATCTCAATGCAGTTCGGTGACTTCCCTCCCTTAATGGTGGAAAGTGGGATTGTTCCTATCCCCAAAGCAACTCTCGAAGTTATAAACATCCCACCAGCACAGAATGACGGACTTGTTCCTGTCACAACTAAGAAGGGAGAGATCATGTGGATTCACCCGGATTTAATGACAGAGTTTGAAATGTCTTCCTCTTCTCCTCGGAAGACTTCCTCATCTAAAAAGAAGCTCGGGAAGACTAAGTCATGCAATGTGACTTCTAGTTTCACACCCGATTTTTATCTAACCTCTACTTTCCTCTAAGCAGGAAATTCACTCCCTACGGAGATAAAATCTGTACCTCAATTTGAAGATAGGTACAAACCTGCTTTTCATTTATACAGTTCACAATCTCGTGAATTGATGGCGAAGATGGGTTATGATCTAGCCGCTGCTCCGGGTTTGAACTCAGGCAAGGGACTCCGAGCACCTTTGGCCATCACTATGAGACATAATCAATCTCGTGTTGGCCTTGGTTTCTGGAATGAAGCTCTCATCAAACATAAAAGAACCAAGAGCAAATAAAGAATTGCAGCATGGTTTCCATAGACCTTGAACCAGAATCTGAAGTTGAAGTTCATGCTGGAACTCGGTCAGGAAAAGTATATCTGAAAGATTATGCTGAAGTTCCTGAAGAAACTTCTGACGTTCCTCCGGTTACAGCTTCAACACCAGTCTCTACTGAAGAGCCTTTAAATGTTCCTGTTGAGACAGTTCCTTCTAAACCAACGGCAGCTGACAAAGGCAAACAACAAGTCCGCTTCGACAAACCATTGAAGAAGTCATCTCCTACAGGACTTGAGAAGCCTTATAATTTTGATATATTGGCTCAACTAGCTAATACCCAGCTAAATTATCAATCTTCGAGCTCTTACGCCTCTCTAAAGAGACTCGAGAAACTCTAAGTGAAGCACTGCTGCAAGCAGAAACCTGCTTAACTCTTCTCAAGAAATTGGAAACAGAACCTGTTTCTCATTGCCATAATGTATTGGAATTTATTCCAAACATTACCTTTACGCAGGACGATATGCTGCTAGAGGATAATCGACATGACCGTCCTTTATATCATACAGGATATATTGATTCTATGAAGGTTGATCGTCTCCTGATTGATCCAGGATCTGCTCTCAGTATTATGCCAAAAGCTATGCTAGACGCACTGAAGATACCTGTACATAGCCTTTCCAGCACTATCACTACCATCTTGGGATTTAATCAAGGAAAAAGTGAGCCTTTGGGCAAGATTCGCCTCAAATTTCAAATAGGCGATCTTCGCACTAAAGTTACTTTTTACTTCATCGACAATCATGGTTGCTCATACAATGCTCTGTTGGGGAGACCATTCTTGCATGAACATAATGTCGTTCCTTCGACCCTTCATCAGTGTTTCAAATATGTTGATGATAATGGAGAAGTTCAAAAGGAAGTTGCGGATCTCTATCCATTCAAAGGAGTTGAAGCTTACTTCAATGACGCTCGCATGTACAAAGATGAATACTCAAAAGTCTTGCAAGCTATGGATAATGATGATGAGATAGCAAAAGTTGGCACTTTTGTTATTCCTGTAAAAGAGCGTATCACTCCTCCACAGTCTGTTAGATCATCCGAAGAAGGCTCACTGATAATTCCTGTCAGTGGACGTATTACTTCATTACCTACTCAGGCTTCACAAGGTTCACTGATAATTCCTGTCAGTGGACGTACTACTGTACCGTCTTCCCAAGCTCCACAAGGCTCACTGATAATTCCTGTCAGTGGACGTACTACTCCTCCTCCACCTTCTCAGGCTAGATCAGATACTCTAGTCATTCCAGTCAGTGGACGTACTACTTATCCACGATCTTCTTTAAGGGAGCTCACCTCTTCTGAGCCTTTTGTTATCGATCTTAATCGAAACAAAACTTCTGATCGCTCTTCCTCTCTCCCTTTTGTCATTAATTTGACTAAGTCTGATAAGGCTCAGCCTTCTGTTGTAAATACAGTATTTAATATTAATGAAGCATCTCCTTTGCAGTATATTGATGTCTGTAATTATGTACAAAGTTATTTACAATTGCTAGATGGCTTAGAGTCACTAACTATAGGGGTTGTTCAAACTCTTCATACAGACGTATCATTGGAATCCATACAAAAATCATACTTCGTGGTCCCTGCTAGAAAAAGGGAGAAAATCCAATCTTCTTTTATAAAGGACCCCAGAATCCTCCTAACTTGGAAGAAGGTGACATAAACGATGATACTGGAAGGTTACAACTGCGTCGCTACAGTCAACAATCCAAAATATCATCAAGAATATGGGTTATGACTTTAGAACCAGTCTCAATAATGGAAAAGGAAGAAGAATGCCTGTTCGAATTCCTCCATTAAAATACGGAACGACAAAATGTGGTTTAGGTTACATTGCTCCTACTTCCTTTATCAACATAGTCCATGAAGATTCCTAATCCGATGAAGACGAACGATCTGAGTCTTCTGATTCTCTCTCTTGGGATTCTGACACGAGTATTGGCGATCTTCATCGTTCTATTTCGTCCGTCAATATGGTCTCTGTTGATGGCCCGCAGGAAAATGATGAAGATGAGGATGATTTTGAAATATCACCCGAATCGGAACAATGGGCTCAAAGATTAGATAATCAATAGAAATTCAGGTTCGAGCAGAGAGAACCTCCTACCGAAGATAAACTGATCCAAATTGATGTTGGTGAAGAAGGTTCTCCTAAACCAATATTCATCAGTGAAAGTCTTTCAGAAATAGATAAGCAAGACATGATCAAGCTTATTCGTGATTATATCGATGTCTTTGCCTGGAGTTACGAAGATATGCCAGGACTAGATCCGAAGATTGCAATGCACAAACTCAATATCATGCCAAATGCTAAACCGGTCAAACAACAACAGCGACGATTTCGTCCAGACATTATGGATGCAATTGAAGCTGAAGTCAACAAGCTTATGGCTTCTGGATTTATTCGAGAGGAACAACATCCTGAATGGGTGGCTAACATCGTTCCTGTCCTTAAAAAGACTGGCAAGATCCGAGTCTGTATAGACTTTCGCGATCTCAATGCGGCTTGTCCTAAAGACGAGTTTCCTCTTCCAATTACTGATGTTATGATCGACAACACATGTGGTTTCGAACGAATGTCATTTATGGATGGGTATTCGGGATACAACCAGATCAAAATGTTTCCAGATGATGAAAAACACACTTCCTTCAGAACGCCGATCGGTACATACTATTATACAGTGATGCCGTTTGGTCTCAAGAATGCAGGAGCAACATATCAGCGAGCAATGAGCACTATATTTCGTGAACATCTCCGAAAAATAGTCGAATGCTATGTTGATGATATTGCAGTCAAAAGTCGACGAAAGAAGGATCATATCCAAGATTTGAAGACTATCTTTGATTTAATGCGTCAGCATCAACTTAAAATGAACCCTACTAAGTCCTTCCTGGGCGTCTCTAGTGGTAAATTTCTCGGCTTCGTCATTACCACTAAAGGTATACACGTGGATCCCGAGAAGATCAAAGCCATTCAAGAGATGCGTCCTCCACGCACCTTAAAAGAGCTACGAGAATTTCAAGGAAGAATTGCTTATATCAGGAGATTCATTTCCAACTTATCAGGACGCTGCAGACCATTCAACAAACTTCTGAAGAAAGGTGTATCTTTCGTCTGGAACGAAGAATGTTAAAAAGCATTTGACGATATTAAACAGTATCTCATGAACCCTCCAGTTTGGTACCTCCCGTCTCGGGAATACCATTTCTTTTATATGTTCGAGCCATGGATCATTCTCTTGGTGCATTACTTGCCCAGAAAAATAAAGATGGCCATGAACAGGCTATTTATTATCTCAGTCGCACAATGACGGGTGCTGAACCGCGTTATTCTCCAATCGAGAAAGAATGCTTAGCATTAATGTTTGTTGTTCAGAAAATGCGACATTATATTATCGGTCAAACGATTCATGTCATTTCCAGAGTGAATCCCATCAGGATTATGATGAAGAAACCTGGTATTCTCAACTCCAGACTAGCTAATTGGGGAATCTTGTTAGCTCAATACGATATGCATTATATTCCTCAGAAGTCGGTTAAAGGACATGTTCTTGCTGATTTTCTGGCTGCTCATGCAATTCCAGAAGATTCTAAATTATATGATGAGATTCCTGATGAAGTCTTGGATTCAAATCTGATTTCTGAAGAAGTTCCTACCTGGCGTCTATTCTTTGATGGAGCATCTAGAATAGGTCCTAATGGCAATATTGTCGCTGGAGTTGGGATTGTTCTTGTATCCCCAGAAGGACTAACTATTCAGAGGGCTTATTCTCTAGATCAATCATGTTCAAACAATGTAGCCGAATACAATGCATTACTCATTGGTCTTCAACTTGCTAAACATCTAGATATTCAATATTTGGAAGTTTATGGAGACTCCAAGCTTATTGTCAATCAGATCAGAGGAACGTATGAAGTTCGTCATCAGGATTTGATACCTTATCATCGAGCAGCACTCTCTATAGCCTCATCTTTTGAGGACTTCTTCATTGAACATGTTCGACGAGCCTATAATGCAGAAGCTGATGCTTTAGCTAATCTTGCTGCTGTATTAGCTATACCAATCAGACGTCAGCAAGTGATAGTGGTTTATAACCGAGAACTATTCTGTGTTGAGAATAATTTGGCTTTGGCTTTTCCTCACAAACCAGACAAAGATTCTCTCAACCTTGATGCTGGATTAAAGTTTGACAAAATGCCCTCGTCTTCCTCTGATTCTACTATGGAATATGTCTTTTCTAATGAAACAGAAGCCATAATTGAAGACTGGAGACGCCCGTTTCTAGACTTTGTTTTGTATGATATACTTCCTGATAATCCGAGTGAAGCAGCGTCTATTCGACGTCGATCTCTCAGATTCTATTATAATCATACGACGAAAACATTATATCGTCGGTCTTACGACGGTCTTCTCCTCCGATGCATTGCTGGTGAAGAAACACAACAGATAATTCGTGAAGCACATGATGGTGTTTGCGGAGCTCATCAACCAGGTCCTAAACTTCAAGATCGTATCCGACGTATGGGTTATTATTGGCCCACGATGGTGGCTGACGCTATTCAATATGCTCGAAAATGTAAAGCCTGTCAAATTTATGCAGACTTTATTCATCAACCATCAGAGTTCTTGCATCCAACAGCGGCATCATGGCCATTTGAAGCTTGGGGCATGGACGTCATTGGTCCCATCAACCCACCATCATTAAGAGGACATCGGTTTATTTTAGCAATAACCGATTACTTTTCCAAATGGGCTGAAGCAATCCCGTTATCTAAAGTTAAAACTTCTAGTGTTATCAACTTCGTCAAACATCATGTTATCTATCGATTTGGTGTTCCTCGGCGTATTATCCATGATAACGGACCGCAGTTCGTCAGTCAGAAATTTACTCGATTCTGCGACGATCATCGGATTAATAATTTAGCTTCTACAGCATATAATCCAGCAGCCAATGGATTGGCAGAAGCTTTCAATAAAACAATCATCAAACTCTTGAAAAAGTTCGTTTCTTCCAACAAACGCAACTGGAGCGAGAAGCTTGGTGAATGTTTATGGGCCTACCGCACCACAGTTCGTAATGCGACTGGATGTACACCTTTCTCTTTAGTATATGGGTGTGAAGCTGTTCTTCCCCTTGAGATCCAGATTCCTTCTCTGAGAATTGCAATCTCCAATGAACTGACAACAAAAAACAATGATCGTCTTCGACTTCAAGAGTTGGAAGCTCTAGATGAAAAACGATTGTATGCTCAACAAAATATCGAGCTGTATCAGGCCCGAATCTCCAAAGCTTTTAACCGGAAAGTCAAAATCAGAGCATATCAGAAGGGAGAACTGGTCCTTACTGTCAGACGTCCTATGACCATGACACATATGAGCAAAGGCAAATTTGATGCGAAATGGGAAGGCCCATTCGTAGTGAACAAAGTCTTCTCTAAACGGAGCATACCAGCTTGCCTCTATGGATGGAAAAGTCATGATGATGCCTATCAATGGCAAATTCTTAAAGAAATATTATGTATAATATTTTCATCATTCCCCAGCAAATATAAAATCCTTCTTTACAAAAGTTATTTCGATATCGTTATCCCCAGAGGAAATTGATATTCCACCATGTATCATCTTCCCAGAGAATTTGATATTTCGTTTTATTAGATCCCTAGTGGTTTTAATAAAGATCTTGTATAGAAAATCATGTCCATATTACCTTTGAATTTTTCTATCTCAAATATTTAGTCTTTTTGATTTCTGAGTCTAAAGATCAGTGAATAAAGGCAAAATTGATGTAAAGTGGGAAGGATACATCGTAAACAAAGTTTCTTTAAACAGAGTTTATTTTGACAAATTCTTTAAGAAAAAAAAGAGTACATCATCATGGAAGATCACTGTCATCCCTCTCATACTTGGGACAAGGGCCACATACATAATCAGCAAAAGAATTTAATACATCTTTTTCTGACCGCACCAAGAACTGACAGACAGCCAGCCTCATTGCTTCTTCTTCTTCGGTTTCTCCTGGTTCGACCAGGAAGTCGAGGATATCTTTTGGCGGCTTGGGAGTAGATGAGCTTTCGCCCATTTCCTTTTTCTGCGGAGGAAGATGCTCTTTAGCACCTTCAGTAACTTCAGAGACGACTTCAGTCTTCTTTGTATTCTTTTCAGAAGACATTGTGGATAAAAGAGGATGATGTATGATCCTTCTACTCAAATATATGCTCTATTTATAAGCATATGGTTACAAAGATCGAAGGGACGTATTCTTTCCCGGGATTCAGTTCATCCATTCATTTCTCACATTCATTCGACGATTCATACATTCATTAATACTTGACGGTTCATCCGTTCATTTATTCATTCATTCGACGGTTCATCCGTTCATCATTTCCTAAACGTTTCGTCCGTTCATAATCTTCTATCAATTTATCAAGTGGGGATTCGTTATTTATCATGTTTTCATAACCTCTGAATCAATTCCGAATCTACTTACTCATTTGTCATGTTTTGACCTCTGCATAGAAATCAATCTATTTTCTTTTGAGTTCATACATATTATCACGTCCATAATACCTCTGATAATATCATATACTTTAAAACAGAAAAGATGATTTTATTATCTATCATGTCCACAATTCATCCACAAATACAAATCATTGAAGCATAGAAGAAGTGTCATTTCCATTCCCATTTCACCACAAAAGTCTATTACATTTTCTTAGACTTTCCTACAAATCATAATGGAAATCTATTACAAATCTTGGATTTTCATTCTACACCACAACGATAACCTAATAGAGATCTATCTTCTTCTTTGGATCTTCTCCGTCGGACCTTCTCCGTCAGGTTCGTAGTTGGTGGCAATTCCTGACTGTCTGGGTCTCAGTCACGACCAGATCAGCAGGAATCAAACTCTGGTCTTCTCTCTCAGACGAGAGGAGAACCACAGAGTATGGCAGCCCGAAGTCGTGGTGCTGCCAATACAATTGGTGGATGGGGGTAACCCCTCAAGGAAGACAGGAATGTATCCAAACCTTGGGATACAATTTCTAGTTCTCCCGTAAAAGGAACTCTACTACCCGATTTCTCGGTAGTAGAGTTAACTCTACCATCCAACTCTCGTGTATAAAGGCTCTTCCTACCATCTAAGGAAGACCCTTCTATCCCACGAAGAGTTCTGAGTTGTCTGATGTACGCGTCAAAAGCGTATGAGCTCCCTGATGTTGGTGTCAGAAGGACATTCTCCACAGCATCCACATCACCAATGCCAGTTCTGAAGAAAATCTTTAGCCAAGTTTCTGCAGAAAACAGCATGAAGAAGAGAATTAAATCAACAGAAATGTCATATAAAACGTACTGGTTGGTCAAGCACGCTCAGAGACAGAAAGCTTATTTTCAACAGCAAAAACAGTACATGTATTATGCCGGACTTACCTTCAAGTTTGACGCTAAGAATTGGCAAACTGATGTCTGACATATTGCTCAGAATTCGAACATTTAGAAGCTTTTGCTTTCCGATTCGAGAGTGAAATCTCACGTTCATTTTCAGAGAAGAGAAGAAGAAAAAGAAGATGGGGATGAGTTCTGTGAAACTCTTCTGTCTATTTTAAAGTATGGAGCGCAAGCCTATTCTTGGGAAGGATCCACAAATAACGCTCATAAAATATGCAATGAGTGCCACGTGTACTTTGGAAACCAGCATAGCCTTGGAAATATTCAAAGAGTGCTTTCCACAACATTGGAAGATAGCGTAACCTACAGCTATTTATTGGTGCATGCTATTCATTGATGTACGCTATCCAGCGTAACTTACAAACATTGGAAGACAGCGTAACCTACAGCGTAATCTACAGTTATTCATTGGTGCATGTTAGTTTTCAACACAAAATTATACTAAACAGAGAATTCTTGAATATTCATTTCATTAAAGGCACTGATGGCCTTACAAAACAAAAAGAGAGGGAAAGAAAGGGATGCAACAAAGTCACGCTCTATTTTCCAGAGCGGCTAAGTTTGACGCCTAACTCTTCTACGCTTCGGACCCCCATGCGGTGCAACAGAGCAGCGAGCATTTCACGCTTCTCTGCGAGGCTCCGCCCATCAGAAGTAGAGGAGCCGTCCAGACCGAAGTAACCCAAGAAATTCTTGGCTAACTGCGTGGGGTCATCTTTGAACTCGATGACGAAGGGCTCCGGTTCTTTGCCTCCAAAGGTAGGGTCACCATGGGCACAGAAACCTAATTTTCGTGCTTCTTCTTCAGCCGCTTCCTTTGGAGTCATGGTTACAAGAAATGAATGTCAAAAACTAAATTTTCTCAGTTTATGTAACAAAGCTTGCTGGCGGTTCATATTCCTCCATAAATCAGATTCAATCAGTCTCGAAAAATGAAGAGTCATCATGACATTTAATAAATTCATTTTTGCATAAACAGATTTAATGCTAGCGTGTCAAGACTCATTCCCACTTTTTTATTCAAAGTAATTTCGAACTTTTGAAACTCATAAAGTTCGAAAACTTTGAAGGGGGTCTTGTAGGATGTGGAAAATTATGACACGCTGTCATTTTAATCCTTACGCTCAAGGCCATACGCTTATCAAAAGTCATACGCTTAGTGGATATTTTATTATTTCTTCTTAAAGTGGCAGCACAGCATATATTAAATGAAGAATGAATCTGACGTCTCGTCTTTTCGTGCAAAGATAGTTGTCATGAAAAGAGCAACCGTCGTATATGTATTCGAAGAGTTGGTTTTGTCTTTTACGAGGACAGCTCAGCAAATCATTAATGCAAAGCCATCATTACCGTCAGTTTTGACAGTCTGTCAGCCGTCATATCTGCAGTCACGACACTCGAGAAAATCTTTTGACAGTTATTTGAAGATATGGCGTATCAGAGAAGATTGATGATGGCCACGTGGCCATTTCTTCAGTGAGCGTATGAAGTCTATACGACTCCTTCCTTCTTCAGTGAGCGTATGAAGTCTATACGACTCCTTCCTTCTTCAGTGAGCATATGAAGTCTATACGACTCCTTCTTTCTTCAGTGAGCGTATGAAGTCTATACGACTCCTTCCTCATCAAGTGAGCGTATGACTCCTTTCTTCTCCAGTAAGCGTATCAGCTTTATTTTTACATCATCCAAGTCAGCGTATAACTCTCCTTCAACGAGGCAGCGTATTACAGCAACCATATCCAGGATTACAGTCAACACACGTTCTCACGTGTCCTGTACCAGTTATCCACTTCTCTAGAAGTTATGCAACGTGGCATCCAGGCTATCAATCTCTCCTGAACATGCTCCACTACTTTCAACCGCACGCTAATGTGTCTCCATCAGAATTCGCCACGCGTCCCTGCAGTTATGCACACGTCAAGTAACTACCTGAGCGTATGCTTAAGGACAGTTATCCTGAACTCTATAAAAAGAGTTTCTTCATCTTCATCAGACACTACAGACAATTTCAGAGAGAACAGAGAGATTGCCCAGTTGCTGTCCAAGTTCTTCAAAGTTCGAGTATTCTTCATCGCATCGTCCAAGGGATAAAGTAATCGTCTTCTAGATTAGATTCCTACAGTTGTAATTTTCTCAGATACAAATAAATAAAGTGAATTTATTTATGGAAAACAACGTTCTTACGTGTTAGCGTGAATTTTGAGTCACGCTGACGTTCCTACGTGCCAGCGTGAATTTTTAGTCACGCTCACGTCTTTGCGTGCGTGCGTGGATTTCTTATCACGCTTTTCACGCTCATACGCCCACGCTGTGCGTGCGTGAGTTACTTTTCACGCTCACGTTATGAGTGCGTGAATTACCCATCACACTCACGCTGTGCGTGCCAACGTGAACCACTTTTCACGCTCACGCTGTTTATACGCTCACTCCTACCTACTAGGCTTGGCGTGACTTGTTGGCCTTAGCCTAGACTTGTTGGCGTGACTTGTTGGCCTTAGCATGGACTTGTTGGCGTGACTTCTTGACCTGGGTGTTTCTATTTGTTCTATAACTTATTCAGTTAATGGTGGCATGATAATTCTCCTATTATATCCTTACGCCTTTTTTTATGAACTCGATAATCTGAGCATGTTAATATTTTGATACATATGGTTGTGTAGAACGTGCCTTGTGTCTTGACTGGTTTATGGATACCCAGTAAGGCTGGAACTTAACTCTGAGGAGTTATAGACTCGACGCCACTGAATACTATTTGATTTTCATACCTTGTCACCATTGATAATGATTGTGATATTGACTAATAATTGATCATGCGTTCCTAGTTGGAACTAAGAGACTGGCTAGTCGTCTTATTGAATTAAATGAATGAGACACGTTCATGTAATGAACTATTGTAATCGATTAGCCGATCCCAAATATTGACATATAGGCACATGCAGGCTTCAAATTATTTATTTATTTATTTAGTTATTTATTTATCTTACAAAAATAGCATATGTACTTTATGGTCAAGGCATGATTATTCCGTGGTTAGTTTGATTGTTGCATTATGCTATGTAAGACCTACAACCTAACCGCACGGGTAACGTTGCAGAGTTGTGCATATCGTATCCCGTACGAAAGTACTCATTTGAATGACCATGATCCACGGCATGGGATTTCACTCAACGTAGAGACTATTAAGTCAAATAAAATAATGATTGCATGGAGAGAATGGATTCCCGAATTCTTACATGGCAGCCCTCTTGGGACTAGTAGTGCCCGACAGGCCGGATGGTTCCCACAGATACTGTAAATCTGTCACACGGGCAGGGAACGGTATCTGTTTATATTATTAAATTGTACATGGTATATTAACGGCGGGCGTTCCGCTGGGACTCGTCTAATTACATGATTGGCGCAATTGATTGACTGGATAGACTAGCCTTGCTCGCACATAGTAAGAACTGAGGAATCTTTATTGCATAAGTCCAGGATAACTTGGGACTCACAATAGCAAGCCGTAGGAGTTGATTGGTCGTTCAAGATGATTTGTTTGTGTACTGTACTTACTCTGTTGCCTAACTGAGATGATCAGAATGTCAGGACATGACGGGCCAACTTCTGTCCTTGTTTGGTTGGGAGGTTGGTTCGAAGTGTCGTGATGTTATGTGAATCCTAATGGAAAGCAGAGATCTATTATTATATTCTCTTACTTACTGGTTTAATCTTTCATATCGTGCTTCCTTGTGGTACTTGCTATTAGAGGTCTAACCTCTCTGGTTTTGCATGGCCAGATTTAGAGCCGGTTCACGAGGACTCAGCTTACTTCTACCTCCAAGATGGTCAATACTAGGGGAATGATCGCAGGAGGACTCGAGTGGGTTCCTTACTCCACCGCTCGTTTTGTTATTTACTTCATACTTAGCCGTTTGGCACCGACATGTTAGTCGGATTGTCTTGCATTTATTTTTACATAATTGTAATTAAGTCAGACTGCAGCTGATAACAATTGTGTATATGTTACTATATCATCTGGCTATGTTTTGTAAAGCCAGATCTCAAGAACATTTTGACTAAGCGTTTGGGACGCCTTACTGCTTTATCTTACATGTTCTCTATTTTTGCTTCTTGTTTGAATGATTGAGACAATAGATGTGAAGTGACCATAGTAAGACTTTCATGTAGTATGTACCCCCTCGTCTGGTTAGACAGCATTGATCGTATTATACGGTATTCATCTACCCGTAATACGTAGCTGGCTGAGTCATTCCCCCGCTCTCCAGTATTCTGGTCCTGGGGCGTGACAATAGTGCATTGATGGCACGAGCATCTACACTAGCCTTAGCTTTCTCAGCTTCAGTGTATTTGTCATGAGGCTTGTTTATAAGCTAGCCTTCAACCACTGTGGGTGCTGGTTTCTTATAACCATCAATGACTATAGACCAAAGATCAAAGTCAAGAGATTTTAAGAAAAAAAATTATCTGTGTTTTCCAATAGGTATAATTAGTACCATCAAAAAGTGGGGGTCTATTTGTGGATTGTCCTTCACCGTTGAATATTGATTTCACGGCTGCCATATATATATACTCTGAGGTCTGTTATATAAAAATATAACCTGCTCTGATACCAATTGTAGGACCGTTGAGCACCTCTAGAGGGGGTGTGAATAGAGTGTGTGTGTGCAGCAGAAAAATAATCACCAATTAAAAATTAACTATGGCAGAAAATAAGAGACAATAAATAAATTTAGCAAGAGATAGAAAGATCAAACTCAGTGACACAACGATGTATACTGGTATCCCTCTGAGAGGACTAATCCAGTCTCGAGTACTCTTGCTCGATGTTAATCCACTATGGCACAAGCTAAATGAGAGCTTGCAGTCTCTTACAACACCGTGCTTGATGACAAGCGCACGACCAGCTTCACAACACCGTACTTGGTGACGAGCGCACGACCGGCTCCACAACACAATAGTTGCTGAACTTGGAACGACCTCTTTACAACTCTTGAACACCAAAAACTCTAAATCAACACAGATATTACTGGCTTTTGGCTAAGAGATGTATAGGTATAATTTGAAAGCTTTAGAACATTTTGAAAACACTTGAATAGTAGAGAAGAGAAGATGAAGAATGAATGAGTGATTTGAAATAAAAATTTCTCTTCCATTTATAGGTGTTTTCTGAGACCGAACTCGGACAGAATTCGGGCAGAGTTCTGATGCAAATATTTCGCATAGAGACATTGCTCGCAGATTTGGAGGCAACAAACATTTGAATTCAAATTGACCGAACTCGGGCAGAGTTCGGACCGAACTCGGTTGTGAGTTCTGTCAAAGGATTTTTTGAAATATTTTATCAAAACAGATTGATTTTATCAAAACAGGTTGAAAGAAAGTATTTTGGAATATTTTGTAAAAAGATGTATAAATAAAAAATGGGTAGGCTTTTTGGAAATGTGGACTGGGATAACCCTAAGCCAGTATTATCAAATTGATTTTACAAAATAAATCCTAGACTCAATAAAATGTAAAAATACAGAACAAAATATAAAATGAGTTAACTTCAGATTTGATGATGTCTATGCTTTGCTGATGCAGTACAACGCCCGTTGATATTGATTTTATATCTCCTGAAATGATTAGCAGCAGTTTATATATTTTGTGTATTGACTTAAGTGCATGTTGATTATCGAAATCGGGTGTGACCATAGAATGGGCCAACAGATACGATACCATAAAAACGTCATTTGGACGGATTTTTTTTTTTTGCTAAATAAATAAATAAAACACCCATCCAAGGGAGTTTTATGTCAAGAAAACTCCATTGTGTTTTTTTGTAAATTATTGACAAAACACCCTAGGGATAGACTTTATTTATTTATTTTTCCTAAGACAAAGCCTAATGAAAATTTGTTTCTTAAACTAAAATATTTTCTTTGGAAACGTCCTTTTCAAAGGGCATATTTTGCTATTTTTATTCAAAATGTCATTTCAAAGGGCACTTTAATGCTTTTATTTGAATTTCGGCAAAGTTTGTTCTCTCATCCCAATTTTATCAATTTGATGCTTTGAGTGATTTTTTTGGTAAAAAATGCACATATCTTACTCTACATAGCTAAATAAAAACATAAAAAAAAAGTAATTGTGTTAGTCATGAAATAATTGTAAAAAAAAATCTAGAGGGTCTATAATTAGGGGTGAGCGTTCGGCTTATTCGGTTTCAACCGAACCGAAATAGTCAAAATAAACTAAATCAAATTTCTAAAAATTTAAATCTGAAATCGAACCGAAATTAGTCATAGCAAAAACCGAACCGAACAAATAGTTAGTTGGATTTATTCGATTTTACTATTTCTATTGTTTAATGGGTCGAATCCAAAGTTAAAATTGTTGTTCAATTTATTAAAAAAATAACTTTTATATATACGTTTGTTGTAATAATCAAAATTTGATTAAAGTTGCACTAATAGCTAAATTAACATAATTAGACTTTACAGCACATGATTCATAAAATTATTATTTTTAAAATATAAAAAATACATATTTTTGATCATTGAATATGCATAAACTTTATGAAGTAAATTATGTAATTACGTAAATCTTATAAAAAAAGATTTTGGACTCAAATAAAATTAAAATTAAAACCAAATAAAGAATTTTAGTATTTTCAAAATCGAAAGTAAATTTATTTTTTAAAAATAAAATCAAATTTCTTATTTTGTACGGTTCGATTGTTCTCGAATTATGCGTTTGTTCGCAATTCGGCAAACAGTAAAAATTCGGGACGACAAAGTACAAATATAAATCGGCTTACTGCAAATAAAATACGTTCAAAAATTCAGTCAAATATTCAAAAAGTAAAAATATTGAGGTTAGAAACTTCACATTCTTAAATATGTTGTCAAATTTAGTTAATTAAACAGGTTTCCAACACATATTTTTGTGCCAAAATTTTTAATAATTTATACGGAACACGTTTAAAATTTCGTATGTCTAAAATTTACGTAATAATTTGAATATGTCAAAAGTACACAAATATTATATATTTTCGAAAGCTACAAAAAAATTTGCATACAATCCGAGTTTTATTGGGGGTGATTGCTAACAAGGTCCCTACCTATAATTTGAGCATAGTCACTTTTTTGTCTCCGCGTAATGTAAGCCTGATGACTACGCTTCCTAATGTCTTCAGGGATCAATGGTCAATATTATTGACTAGGAACTGAGCAGAATGAAATTGACATAAGGAACAATAAATTAACAAAAGAAATAATTAAATCACTTTGTACTGTCTAATTAACAATGAAGAAGCTGATCCCACTTTCCAAGTTCAATCGTCTGGACAGAGCGACTTCAACAACAACAAAAAATTCTTCATTTTGTTTGATTTGTAAGTAATTAATCTAATAATTAATAGGGGAAAATAATTTTTTTTTTCTGAGCTCTTGTTAGGCCATCTTCGATGGTGGTTTTTATCTCGTCTATGAAAATAAAAATATATACATTTAGAAATTCCCATTGAGAGGTTTCTATCTTCTCTAATCCATTTAGAAAATAATATATATATATATATATATATATATATATATATATATATATATATATATATATATATATATATTCTCTCAATGGTAGTTTTTATTCCAATTTATATCATAAATGACATTGATATATGATGGATACTTTTTATGAAAATTTATACATTTAGAAACGCTCATAAAAAACTCTTCCTCTCCCATACCAATTAATATTGTGCCTCATATCATTAACAACAATGCTACTTGACCCGCACAACATGCCTGCAAGTATACCGCAAACCTGAGGTGGCTGGTCAAACAAAAAAAAAATTGACTGAATTTGAAAAAAGAGAGGAGAAAAGTGGCTCGTGGTC
The DNA here is from genome assembly GCA_029216955.1 of Iris pallida. Taxonomy (NCBI): domain Eukaryota; kingdom Viridiplantae; phylum Streptophyta; class Magnoliopsida; order Asparagales; family Iridaceae; genus Iris; species Iris pallida. Next base: position 28,682,429 of record JANAVB010028196.1, on the reverse strand, counting down.
CAAAGGAGAGAGAAGAGAGAGAGAGGGTCACTTTATTCTTCCCCCTTCTCTGAGACACACTCTCTCTCTCTATACTCTGCAAGGAGGAGGAGAAGACGAAGAAGACGAAGAAGAAGAAGATCGGCTGCAACAAGAAGAAAAAGATCGGGAACAAGAGAAGAAAAAGAAGCAGAAACAGAGGAAGAAGAAGAAGAGGATAGGCAAGAGGGAAAAAAATTTCGTAATTAAACCTATTTTTCGTGTTAAATTTTTGCTCTTTACTGTAATTAAACCTATTTTTTGTGTTAATTTTTTTTCCAGTGCATATTTAAACTGTTGAATCTCTTAATAGAGCACATAGAGTATGCATCCATTGGGAAAAAAAATGCTATTGTAATCTGTTCAAAATTGAACTATGGAATGGACACAACACTCCAACTGTGGATTGGACATGGTTGAAATAATCTAACTTTGTTTACTTGCAGGGTCTTGAATCCTCCATTTTGAACAAGAAGATAATCTAAACAACAACATAAAGATTTGCTCAAACCATGAAAATGGGAGAATGTTCTTTAGAAACTTCAAAGGTAGAATCCTAACATAATTAATGTTTATGTGTCTTCTTAAATTATGTGTGTATGTTTTTATTCATCTCATAGAAATGAACTAAATTTTCATTGTTAATATCATGATTTCTATTTGTAATTAAAATTTTATTCTTTAGTTTTACCTGGAACAATGCCAAATGTTGATTTGCTATTTATAATTTTTAAACTTTTATTCTTTGGTTTTACCAGGAACGATGCCAGATGTGTGATAAGTATGGTTTCACTTCAATTGCTTGCCCATGGATTTATACGAGATGTAGAAATCGAACCTGTGATGGCATTAGAAAGTTGTTGCTCTCTACTAGGCCTAGTTCAATGGGAAGGAAGTTTTTCACCTGCACAAAATGTAATTCATTTCAGTGGTTTGATGATGTTACATCCTCCACCTGTTCTGCTTCATACGGTGTCACGCCCCAGAACCAGAATTCTAGAGAGCGGGGGCGAACATAGCCAGCTACGTATATTGAAATGGAATCCACCTCGCTATACGGTCACGGCTGTCTAGATATGAGGGTTTACTACAAGCAAACGGTCTCTTAAGGTCAAGCCTATTGTCTCAATCTCAAGCAAGTAATATAATTACAAGATGTTAGACCACCAAATATACAATAAAAGACGTCCCAAATATTACATATTCAGCTGATCATAAAGCTAGTCATACAAAATGCGAGGACTAGCAAGAGTTAAGTCATACATGATCAACCCTAGGATTTGTTAATCATGTTACTGCCCGTAGGCAGACAGTAAGTAAAGATGTATCGAGCTAACAGGTGCTCGTCGGCTAAACGTCTCAAAAGAATAAATTTACAATGTAGTGGGTAAAACAAAATGGAAAATCCACTCGTAGCCCGGGTTCCTTCTAGTCGCCACCATTGTGCTGGAGGTTCGGTAGATCCTCGGGTGCTGCTTCGAAATCTGGCCACACAAAACCAGCTGGGTCAAACCCCAGAAAGAGCAAGTGCCACAAAGGAGGCCACGAAATAAGAACAAAAGCCAGCATATCAGAGCATAAGAAATAGAAGAAAAGTACAAGTAATAAAGAGTACAACAGGACAATGAACGACTAGGGACGTGGAACCGTTCTGGGAGCCAGGTTACAACCCATAAACCAAACAAGGACCGGGATTGTAACCCTTCGCCTGAATAGCGCCTTGTCTCTACCTATTTATTGTTAAAGATAAGTAAAACAATCATGTACAGGAGTACCAGGTACAGGGACATAGACGAGACTTAGACCAGGCTGGACACCATCCATTCACAAGCGACCAAGCAAATACTACGGCTTACTACTTAACTAACTAGGGTTATCATAAGCCTAATTACTAACAAGATGCAAATAAGAAATACCCAGTCCCAAGCCCTGCAGACTATCCAGTTATCCTTCCGCGGGTTGAGAGTATGGTTGGGTACATTGCCCGGGAGACAATGTACCCTTAGGTGACTTAGAGGGTGCAACACATGACAGTGTGCTGGAAATGTGCCCTACTCGTCGGCAGGCTACAAGTCCGTTTAAAGCGCCCAGATAACGAGATCGCCTGTGACTGAAAATTCTCCATGAACTATAGTTGGATCTAGTCATTAGCCTAATCCATATTCAGTGTGAATCCCTGACCGTGGTAACCAGGGAGTCACGTCCTAGACATGATGCAAGACAAGACAAGTGCATTGCACAAGCAGCAAGAATGAACACCCACGGCGTCAGAGTTGATTATACGAGTCAAGTTAGCCATCACAACAGCATCAGGTCAAGTCAAGTTACAGGTTTACAAGTTACAAGTCAGGAGTGCGCCGCCACGGGCCACTATCAAGAAGATCAGAAATACTAGAATCATACATCACAAAATTCATGAAAACCGTACTAGTCATAAGCAAAACACCAAAAAAACTGTGCCAGGTCGTGTGGGGTCGAGACAGTCGTATTGTGTGGGAAAAATCCCAAAACTCCAATCCACAAAAGAGAAGCCAAGTCCAAGAAAATAAAACCAAATCACCATGGGTAATAGGCTGCGCAGGGGATCAGATTGCGCTGGGGGGAGATGGACTGCGCAGGGGTTGGGTTGCGCTGAAGTTGGGTTGCGCTGAAGATGGGTTGCGCTGGAGATGGGTTGCGCTGAAGCGGATCGCGCTGGGTCGGCTTGCGCTGAAGATGGGTTGCGCTGCAGCGGATCGTGCTGGGTCGGCTTGCGCTGAAGATGGGTTGCGCTAGAGATAGGTTGTGCTGAAGCGGTTTGCGTTAAAGTGAAGCGCGCTGGGGAGCGAGCTGCGCAGCAGTCAAGCGCGCCAAAGGTAGAAGGCGCTGGAGCTAAAGAGCGCCAGCGCAATTCAGCTCAGCGCAATACGCTGGCCGAGGAGTTGCGCAGTCCGGCCTTGCGCTAAAGAGCGCAGGCCGAGAGTCATCTTCTCCACCAGGCCGAGAGGAAGACTCCAAGAATCCTAAATTTCAAACCTTCATAACTTGGCCAAAACAAAACCAAATTTAGATTTTCAAAGTTCTAACTTGTGTAAAATTGAATTCTCTTCCACATGGAAGCCTCAAAACAAGGAAAAATCTAAGTTAAATAGATCAAAACCAAGAAAAACCAAAAATGGTTAAAACTTAGATCTAGAAAAATAGAAGCTTCAAATCACAAAATGCCAAGTTCTAATGTTGTTCACCATGGCCTAATCTAGCTAATGGACAAATAAAATTGGGTCCTTATATGGTGGCAAGGTGCACTTGCCTATGGAGGTTGGTGTTGTGTGGAAGAAGGAAGAAGAAGATGAAAAAATTAATAGAAGTTATGAGGAGAGAGAAAGTTAGGTGGGGTTTTTAATGAGGGTGGAGTATAGGTTAAGGTGTTCCATGCATACTAAACCAAACCAAACCTATTCCTTCCCCGCAAAATAAAACCAAGCCAGGTCCAAAACCCGTTTTATGAGGAAACAAGAATCTGCAAGTTAAACCAAAACACAATTACAGGCCAGAATCCGAGAAAATAAAATACAGGTCCGAAATACATATATGCCTAATGTAAAATACGTATTCCAAAATACGGGCATTACAACTCTACCCACCTTAAAATAATTTCGTCCTCGGAATTTAAATCAAGATGCTTAGAGATGTAAGAGCCCGCTATATTATTCACAAATAAGCTACACTAAGCAAACAATCAAACAATCACGCATGCAAGCAAGGGACGGGAAGCATAAGACATAAGGAACACATTATACCTTTCGAGTCAAATAAGTCGGGATATCGCGATCGGATGTCGTCCTCACGCTCCCACGTTGACTCACCTAGAGAGTAATGACCCCAAGCAACACGGACTAAGCTAATAGTCTTATTCTTGAGTATCTTTTCTCTCCGGTCCAATATAGACACGGGCCTCTCCTCATACGAAAGGTTGGTACCAACAACCAATTCCGAATGGTCCAGGATATGGCTCGGGTCCAAAATGTACCGTCGTAATTGGGACACATGGAATACATCATGCACCTCTCTTAGCGACGGCGGAAGAGCGAGACGATAGGATACCTCTCCTACTCGCACCAGGATATCGAACGGCCCTATATACCTAGGACTAAGCTTTCTCCGTACGCCAAAGCGAATGACGTCGCGGTTAGGCGAGATCCTAAGGAATATATGGTCGCCGATAGCAAACTCTAAGGGACGTCAATGAGCATCGGCCCAATGGCGCTGGCGATCTTGGACCACTCGAAGATGATCTCTGATCTCTCTGACCACTTCAACTGTCTGGGCAATCATTTTTGGACCGAGCATCTGCCTCTCTCCGATGTAGTCCCATGCTAGCGGGGATCTGCACTTCCTGCCATACAGTGCCTCGAACGAGCCATCTGAATACTGGCTTGGAAACTATTGTTGTACGAAAATTCCACCAGGTACAGGTGATCCTCCTATGAACCACCAAAATCAAGGATACAAGATCTCAACATATCTTCAAGAGTCTGAATTGTGCGTTCCGAATGGCCATCTGTCTGCGGATGATAAGCTGAGCTAAACTGAAGGTGAGTTCCCAAACTCTCCTGCAAGCTGCGCCAAAAGTATGACATAAATCTTGAATCTCTGTCCGAGGTGATACTGATGGGCACTTCGTGAAGCCTGACAATCTGCCTGAGGTACATCTCTGCTAGCTGAGCCGTAGACTGCCCAACTCTGAACGGAAGAAAGTGAGCCACCTTCGTGAGCCTGTCAACTATAACCCAAATAACATCTCTACCAGCTGGGGATCTAGGCAATCCAGTCACAAAATCCATGGTCACATGCTCCCACTTCCATTCTGGAATCGGTAAGGGCTGAAGAAGTCCAGCGGGCCTCTGATGTTCGGCTTTAACCTACTGGCAAATCAAACACTGAGAGACAAACTGGGCTATCTTCCTCTTCATGCCATTCCACCAGAAATGCTGACGAATATCACGGTACATCTTCGTGCTACCGGGATGAATAGAATACTGTGAACTGTGAGCTTCTGCCATGACCTCCTGTCTGATATCTCCACTGGGTACACAAAGACGAGCGTCGTGCCGAAGTATACCATCTTCATGAATGCACAACTCTGGCTTTCTTTCTGCCTCACACTCTGTCCTGAGTCGCTGAATCTTAGAATCTGTAGACTGCGCCATCCGGATCCTCTCAACTATGCTGGATTGAACTTGTAGACTGGCCATCAACGCCACATTGGTAGGAAGAACCACTTCAATTTCCATATTCTGAAGATCTACCAATAATTCTGGTTGCGCTGTTAGGAAGTAAACTCCGGCTCTCCTGTTCAATGCATCTGCTACAACATTGGCCTTCCCTGGGTGATACTGCAAGTCCACATCGTAGTCCACTATTTCACTTAACAAAAGGCCTGAAATTGGCTTTTGAAAATAAAACGAGAAAAAGTACAAATAGTACAAATTATTCTGGGAAGTATTGCTATGGAAGTCTGATCTGAAGTCGATCACTTTGTTCCTTGGACCATATGATGATGATGAAGATCACTGCTAGAAGATGAACACCCGGAAGAACTAAGTCACCAGAAAGGTATCGACGCACTTGGGCACTGATGGTGAGGCCGAATGCTTTCCTGCTTTGCTTCACTTTGTTCTGGAAGAAAAGTTGAAGAAGAATGCTCCGGAGAATCAAAATCTCTGGGTTCTGATCTCTATGTATTCTCTTTTTGTCTCTCTCTCTGTCTGTGTGTCTATCTGAGAAAAACTCAGTCTATTTATAGACTTGGCCTTCTGTGCGTAAAACTCAGCAAAAGTTGTCTTTACGCTAATAATTGTCACCCATGACTGAAGTCATCCTCTGCATACGTTGACACGTGTCCCATTATTTCAATAAAAATAGGATACATGTACACACGTTCTTCGAAATGTGTGGTATGAAAGCCATGTAAGCAAATCACGTTCCAAAGTAGTCAGGAAGGATAGGTCGTAAACAACAACCCAAATATACTCTGAGCGTAAAGTAGTAGACTAGGCATAAAATAGCCCTGACATAGACTTCCTGCGTAAAGTGGCTAAAAATAGCCTTGAGCGTAAAACGTAGCCCAAATAAACTTTATGCACACGTCAACTTTTGAGCGTAAAAACTCATATAGTCTCCATGCGTAAAAGAAGTCATATTGTGAGCGTAAAATAGCTCAATCCACATACTAAACGATAACATTGGTCTCTGTGTAAAACAAATCCCTTCGAATTCTGTGTTGTACGCTATCAGTAAATCCTCATGTCAGACTTTGTATTAAATGCATGACTTGACATCTTTGTCCAGCGTAAAGTGGTTAGCTTATCTCTGGCGTAAAACTACTGGCTTGACCCTGGCGTAAAATAATTAGTCTGTCCTTGGCGTAAAATAGATCATTTTGAGTGGAATACTCTATCTCTTTGACTTGGTCTATGAAATGCACATTTTTTACGCTCCTACAAGACCCCCTTCAAAGTTTTCGGAATTTGAAAAGACTTCAAAAATTTCGAAATACTTTGAACATTGAAAAGTCAAAAAATGTGTCGGTCAATACTCAACCATCATAATGATTTTTTCTCTCGAAAACATTCGAACACCTCTTTATCTTCCCGAGTTGTATTAATAACGATCAGTTTCCCATAAGGAATATGAAGAGTTGATTTTAATTGTATATATAAGGAGAAGTTCTTCATTCTCACTTTTCATCCTCATACTGTCATGGCACCGAAGAAAGAGACTGACAAAGAAAAGGCTCCAAGCTCTAGGATTGACACAGAGACGGAGATCGAGCGAGCAAGTAACTTTGTAGAGTGCTTTGGACTGACTCCAGTGATCTTCAGTCGTATAAATGGTGGTCCCTCAACTGCGTACGAAGGATCAGGTGATGCAGAAGCATTCTTCAATCTGATGCGTCGTTCCGGGATCCACAACATGCACGAATTAGGTGCCTCCCTTCGTCAGCCCAACGAAGGAGAGAAGAAATAGTAATGTTTTATGTAGAAGTGTCATGACACTTCAACTTATCTGTAGGGGCCTACTCCTTTTTTTAAAAGAAATAAAATTTTAATATTGATTTCATCTTCATTCGTGTAGTGCATTGGTATGTAGAATTGTTCCACGCCTTTTTTGACTGTATCTATGGTTGTTCATTCCCAAGAGAAACAAATCAACATGTGGCAACTGTCCTGTGGTCGCGAGTGCCTTTTATTAGGATCTAAACTCACGCCAACCGTTTCTTCGACCCTTTATAAATAGCTGAGTTAAAGAATGTTTTATGCATTCTCATTCTCATTCTCATTCTTTTTCTCCGAAGATAGCTTTTTGTAAGATTTCATTCTCCAACAAGAGATTGATAATGACGACGCTTTCCGATGTCGTTCCTCTGTACGCTCGGTTATCAGACGTTGATTCAACCACTCTTAAAGCCAAACCATCTGACCTTGGTGGTAAGTTTGATTCATAAAACAATTGTCTTTCTTTGAGATTTTTGTTGAAAACAGATGTCTATCTTTAATAGATAAGGCACGCCTATTGAAAATGAGCACAAATCTTTGACAGATATGGAGCGCATAAAACACAGACGCAAAGCTTTTTAGATAAGATGCACATGAAACCGGGCGTAAAAAAGCCTTGTTGAATAAGGTGCACATGCAACACTGGCGTAAAGCCTTGTAGATAAGATGCACATGAATCACGGGCGTAAAAGCCTTGTTGAATAAGGTGCACATGAAACACTGGCGTAAAGCCTTGTAGATAAGATGCACATGAATCACGGGCGTAAAAAGGCCTTGTTGAATAAGGTGCGCGAGCATCAGTCTTTAATTGACCATTAAGTGGCTGATGATACTTCTGTTGAAAATTTTTCTCTGTTGTTTTCTGCAGAAGCTTGGCTGAAGAAATTTTCCAGAACCGGTATTGGCGACTTGGATGCTGTGAGGAGCATTCTTCTGACATCAACATCAGGGAGCTCATGCGCTTTTGACGCGCAAACCAAACAACTCAGAACTTTTCGTGGAAAAAAAGGGTCTTCCTCAGATGGTAGGAAGAGCCTTTATACATGGAAAGTTGGATGGTGGAGTCAACTCTATCCCGAAAAATTGGGTAGTAGAGTTCCTTTCACGACAGGACTAGGAATCGTATCCCAATGCTGGATACATTCCTATCTCTTCTGAAGGGCCGCCATTTCTCCACAAATTGTATTGGCATCAACGCATCTTCGGGCTGCCATACTCTGGAATTCTCCTCTCGTCTGAGAGAGAAGACCAGAGTTAATTCCTACTGTTCTGGTCGCCATTGAGGCTCAGACAGCAAGAAATTGACACCAACAACGAATCCAATGAAGAAGATCCAAAGAAGAAATAGATCTCGATTAGGTCATCGTTGTTGTATAGAATGAAAATCCAAGATGTAATAGATTTCCATTATAATTTGTAAGAAAGTCTAAGAAATGTAATAGACTTTTATGATATGAGAATGGAAATGACAAGTCTTCTAAACTCAATAATTTGTATCTTAACCAGAGGTAATTTAGACATGAATGAAATCTTGTTTTCTTTTTCAGAGTATACAATACTATCAGAGGTAATATGGACATGACAGCATGTAAGAACTCAAAGAAAAGTAGATTAATATCTATGCAGAGGTCAGATAGACATGATACATAACGAAATACAAGCGGATTTAATATTTATTCAGAGGTCATGAGAACATGATAAATAATAAATCCAACTTTTTATACCAACTGGTAAGATAGAAGATTAAAATTTCTCTCCAAGGAGATGAGTAATCAGCTTAACCAAACCTTGGTAGCTAGGAAATAGGAAGATTGGTGAAAGAACAAATGAACCAACGTATCTTTCGGGAAAAGAAAGATCAATTCAATTCCACGATTAAATGGATGAATCTGATGTAACAAATGGATAGGTCTTTTCGGGAATGAAAAGTTGTTTCAATCTCCAAGATTGGTTCGTTAATAGATCTCTCCTATAAATATGTGAGAACTCTTTGTAACATTTCATTCTTATTTCTATTCCTCTATCGGAAATGTCTTCCAAGGACGTGCAGCAAAAGAATGAAGTCTCCATGAAAGTTGAGGACGTCATCGAGACGCGCCCCATTGAGCCAATTGTGTCAGACCCAACCAAAATAGGCGAAAGCTCTTCTACGCCCAAGCCACCACAAGACATCCTCGCTTTCTTAGTAGAGCTAGGGAAAACTCCTGAGGAAGAAGTACTGAGGATGGCTGCCTGCAAAATTTTTATGAACTCAGGTACTGATGCCTTTGATGCATTGGCTGACTATGTATTTAATAAGGAAGGCAGTGGTCCTCGTCCTTAATCCTTTATTCTGAACGAAAATAATAATAAAGGAGATTTTATTTTCATTCTGTCTTTTTTTTTATACATAGTACTTTTTAAGAAATTTGCCATTGATCGACATCATGAGTAGATCTCCATTAGGCTTGGATAACCGATAAGCGCTATTAGAAAACACAGTCTCAATCACATAAGGGCCTTCCCATTTTGCTTGGAATTTTCCTTTGCTTTTGTGAGTCATCACCATCGGCCTTCGAACAGCTAATACCAGCTCACCGAACTTGAATACCCTCTCTTTAACTTTACGATTGAAAGTTCGAGATATACGGGCTTGATATAGCTCAATATGTTGTTGTGCTTGAAGACGCTTTTCGTCCAATCCTTCAAGTTCTTGGAGTCGTAAGCGATCATTATTCTCTATAGTTAACTCATTAGCAATAGCTATTCGAAGAGATGGAATCTGAATTTCTAATGGAAGGACAGCCTCACATCTATAAACCAGTAAAAATGGTGTAAAACCAGTAGGAGTTCGGACTGTTGTTCGATAAGCCCATAAACATTCTTCGAGTTTCTCATTCCAATCACGTTTATTAGAAGAGACAAACTTTTTGAGAAGTTTGATAATCGTCTTGTTGAAAGCTTCGGCTAAACCATTAGCAGCTGGATTATAAGCCGTAGAAGCCAAATTTTGAATTCGATTCTTATCACAGAACCGATAAAATGCCTGACTGGCAAATTGTGGTCCATTGTCATGAATTATCCGTCGAGGAATCCCGAAACGATAAATGACATGGTGTTTGATGAAGCTAATCACATTAGATGTTTTCACTTCAGTAAGGGGGACTGCTTCTGCCCATTTGGAAAAGTAATCAGTTATAGCCAATATAAACCGATATCCTTTAACAGAAGGAGGGTTAATCGGACCAATGATATCCATACCCCAAGCTTCGAAGGCCCAAGAAGCTGCTGTAGGATGTAAAAATTCAGAAGGTTGGTGGATAAAGTCAGCATGAATCTGACATGCTTTACACCTTCTGGCGTAATCCACAGCATCTGCTATCATGCACTACACCAAATTAGGGCTTTTACGGCCTTTCATTTACGACATACGTTGGATGCAGGCCGTACATTATATAATATTACGACACACCGAGAATGTAGGCCATAAATTCTCTTTTTTTTGCTTTTTATTACGGCATGCATTTTGAGGGCCGTTAAATGTTAACAATTACGGCATGTATTTATGCGAGCCGTAAAATATAAGGTTCTCATAACATTTCACGACCTGCGCTGGTAGGCCTTAAAATAAATGGACTTTAACAGCCTACCAATTCGTGCCCTAAATTATATTCTGCCTAATTATTTCCTCCCAAAAAAATTTGCCTCCAGTTTTTAGCACGAACCGCTAAGGAAAAAAGTTCCCTCCTAAAGGAAAAAAATTTCCCTCCTATTTCTCTTCAGGAAACCCAAAAAACGAAAACATATAAGGGCTCAAAAAGGGGGCGGCCAAACCTAAATATCTATTCTCCAAGAAAACCCAAACTCACGCAGAGAGGGGGCGGCTTCAATTTTCTGATCGACAGCGGAATTGACAGGGCTCGAAAAGGGGGGCGGCCAAACCTAAAGGAATTCTGCTGCTATCTGGGCTTCCTTCTCCGCTAAGGTGAGCTCCCAACGAGTCTTCTCCTCGAAGAACGTCTTTCTCGGTGGTGGATTCATTCTCCTCAAAGATGTCTTTCCTGAAGAGTCTTCATCGGCAAATCCGTTTTGATCGAAACTTTTTATGAATTTTTTTGATTCAACCTTAATTGACAGGTGTTCGATCCAATTCCTCAAAGGAGCCACCAGCTCCGGTCAGGCAACGTGATTAGGGTTTTTACGAATTATTTAAAGAATCTTGCTGTGATTATATCAATCATGTTTTGGCCCCCAATTTGTTTCATATATTACATTTGCTTTCTAAAGAAGCTACATTTGGTTCTGGAAATGAGCGTTTTAATTGCTTGAACATTTGGTGGCTGTACCTTGATAGAAACTCTGGTTTGTTTGTTATTCCTGGCCTCCACAGAGAAGTTGGGTATAATATTCTTCTAATTACTTCTGCATCCACAATTCTCTGTCTTACAGTCTTGTTTAAATTAAAATATTCTGTTTGATAGGAACATAGGATTTAGTTAATAAGTTATTTAAATTGACGTAACGTAAGCAATAATTTCTTCATTCTCACATATTTTTTAATGATGATTCATGTGCTATAGATTAAACAAATATCAGTGTATATATTTAATTCGTAGTTTCTAGTATTCCCCCTTTATTTATGTTACATTTGCTTTCTAAAGAAGCTATATTTGGTTCTGGAAATGAGCGTTTTAATTGCTTGAACCTGCCTATGGTGATTTTTTTCTTAGTTCTTTATTGAGTTTTTTTTCCCTGTTGATACGTTTATGGTGATACTAAGACGTTATCGTTGCAGCTAAGTTTTGATTTCATTCTCATGCAATGAATCAATGGCAGCTTAATTTTCTTCAGTTTGTCGTTTTAAAATTCAAACCTCACTTTATATGGTGATTTTATGCATTCTATTTTGTTCTAAAATCATGTATGTTGATCCAGTGTTTAGCAATGACTATTTGTTTACTTATGGGCATGTGCACATATAATTACTTACAGTGTGGTTCTTTACTATATGGATTTGAAATTGTATTGGATTGGAATTTTTTTTCTATTTTACACCCATCTGCCAACAATCTAGCTAGAAAATGTGTATGCTTAAAAGATTTAAATGTCTCCTACACGTGTATGCTTGAAAGGTTTAACTGTGTATGATTTAATTAGATATATGTTCTTTGAATGTTAGTTTGAACTTGTTTACTATAGTTTTATTGGGCTGGTGTTAAGTTCTGATTTTGATTGGTTAGCTTCATGAGTTGTTTTTTGTTGACATTTATTTTAAATGTTATTTTCTTCTTTCCTTGTGATGTCTTATGCCCATAATTTTGCAGTATTGTCATTGTAAGACAATCATCCATTATGGATAAAGAATGGACTTATATGCCAAGGTGAATTCCGAAGCCCTACACTATAATGTTTTTAATATCCCAAACATATTTAGCTTCTAATTAGTGTAAATTTGGTTTTCTTTTTTATTTTAGACCATCACAAGCATATCGAGAGGGAGCACGAAAGTTTGTAGATAAGGTTCAAGAAAGTAAGGGATATCCAGATAAGATACAATGTCCTTGCATCCAGTGCTTAAACTTAAGATACCATCATTATGATGTAGTATACGACCATCTAATTTATGCTGGAATTGATCCTACTTACACCACTTGGGTTTTTCATGGAGAAAAACCAATCACGGTAGAAGAAACTGAAAATGATGAAATTCCATCATCGTATAAAATGTTTAGAGATGCATATTTCCAAGATGATGACATGGATCATATAGATGAAACAAGAAACGAAGATTTTGAAAAACTCATCGAAGAGGCAGAACTACCTTTATATTCAGGATCAACACACACTAAGATGTCTGCAACAATTATGTTATGCAAGGCCAAAGCTCGATACAGCATGTCTGACAAAGCATTTGATGATGTTCTCAAGATTGTTCATGATTTGTTACCAGTTGATAACATACTTCCGGATAGCTTTTACTCAGCCAAAAAGTTATTTAATACTTTTGATCTAGGTTATGTAAGCCCCTGTTTTCAAATTTCATTTTAATTAGTGCTAATTAATTTTTAATGTTAATTTTAGCCTTAAAATAATTATTAGGATTTTTAGGATTTTTTCTAGAATTTTTAAATAATTTTTAAATGAGTTTTAATTCTAAAAATATCAATATGTAATTTTCTAAATTGTTTAAATATCATTCTGTAATTTTTAGATTTGTTTTTATATTAGTTTGCAATTAGTAAAATGTTTTTAAATAGGGAATGCAAATTCTATTTTGCATCTAGCCACTGTTGGGGCCTTTGTGCAATTTCCTAATCTAGGAGGACCTAACTGCTAACCTACCCAACACCCCCCCCACGACCAGACTCTCTCTCCTCACCCACTCCGCTGACCGACGACTCGACGTCGGCTGCCCCCCCTCCCGCCATTTCCGGCTGCCCGACCGACCTAGGACCGACCTAAGCCCCTATTTAAACTCCCATCCTCTCCCCAGACTCGACCCTAACCCTAACCGACCACCACGACCACCGCAACCCCCCTTTCTTCCCCGACAAACCTAAACCCTAACCCTAACTCCGGCGAACCCCAGCGCCACCTCCACAGCCGTCATCGTCACCAGCCACCACCACCAATCGACGCGCCCTGCCGAGACGACCCCAGCGCCACCGGAGCGCCGCCGTCCCGACGTCTCCACCGCCGGCCAGCACTCTCAAACCCCCCCGACTTGTTGGACACGTGAGTAGCTGTGCTGTTTGTGTCGTGTGTGTCTCGTGTTGGGCATGGGTTGTTCGTCGTGTCCTGGCGAGCACGAGCGTGGACCTGGACACGTGAAATTCGTGTCGTGTGTGTCGAATCTACCCAGACACGTTAATACCTGTGTCCCTAACTGTCAGGACACAGGACTGTGTTATATTTTTTTTTTATCTTTTAAATCACTTAAAACCTAATAAAACTAACCTAATCCTAACCCTTAACACGAGCCACGAGCTGACCCCCTGGCCAGCCCGACCTAACTAACCCCCCCCCTGCGCACCTCGGGTTCGAGCTCCCCTTCTGTTTCTGTTTCTTTTTCTTTTTCTGTTTCTTTTTCTTTTCTTTTCTTTTTGTTTTAATATATATATATATTATATATATGTATACATGTATTTGTATATATACATATATGTATTATTATATATACTATATTATGTATATATATGCTGTTTTCATATATATATATATATATATATATATATATATATATATATATATATATATATATATATATATATATATATATATATACTTCATTTTTAGTACTTTATTATATTACGTATGTATATATATATATATATAATATATATATATATATATATATATATATATATATATATATATATATATATATATATATATATATATATATCTATATATATATATATATATATAAAATATATATATATATATATATATATATATATATATATATATATATATATATAATATATATATATATATTATATATATATATATACATATATAAAATATATATATATATATATATATATATATATATATATATATATATATATATATATTTTTATATATGTATATATATATATATATATATATATATATATATATATATATATATATATATATATATATATATATATATATATATATATACATACGTAATATAATAAAGTACTAAAAATGAAGTATATATATATATATATATATATATATATATATATATATATATATATATATATATATATATATGTATTATGTACACATATGTATATATGTATATATTTTCTTGTGTATATATATTATTATTATATATATATACTATAATATTGTATATATATATACTTTATAAATAAGTATTTCCTTATGTATATATATATGTACTTTTGGCATAGGTATGTATGTATTCATTTTGTATAAATTTACCTTATTAAAATAATAATATTTATTTTGCATTTTTACCCAATTGTATTTTTAGTGTATTTAAATTTCTGCAACCATTTGGTGTCCAGGCCTAGCATGGATTTTTGGACCCAAATGTGTTTTTACACATTCAAGACCTGTACAAGTCATATTGGACTTGATTCATGGCCTTGGGTACTGTATTTGAACTTTGGTTCAAATTATATACATGGACAAAATACGCAGATAATTAATTAATTAATTTCAATTGTGTGCAATGCTATTTTTGGATTTCTAAAAATACTTAATTATTACTAAAATTCTGGAAAAATAGTATTTAGATACTATGTTAGTTTAGCTAATTTAGTATAATTTTTGTAGTATTTAATTTACTGTTTTGCCACTAGTTTGGCATATGAAACCAAAACTCATTTTCTGTATACTTAGGAAAACTGATTTTTATAAAATACTTGTACGGATTAACAAATTCCAGAAAAATTATAATAAATTTCTATAATTAGCAAAGATCATTTTGGTACTTTATTTTATGTAAAATTTAGCTTTTTGTCTATCTCAAAAATTGTCAGAACACAATGAACATTTGATTTATTTATTGATTAATTACGACTTGTAGCTTTTTGTGTTATTTTGAGTTTTAGCCGTGTTAAACCTCACCCCTCACTAGTGTAAAGACCCTAGAAAGTTAGTTAAAGTAGTGTGTCACCCCATATTAGTCTCCTATGCCAAAATCATCATTTTGGTTAGGTGCCCAGTCACAAGTCGTGTTTTCACCAATTAGTGTCTTAGCGTTTTAGCTTAGTGTAAAAACTAAGTTATTGTTTTTATTGCTACAGTGACGAGTTACCGGACATCCATAGCACTTTTATCGCAGCTTGTTTTGCTTTGCTTTGCTAGAGGCAAGTACTTTCTACAAACTTTACATACTGCTATAAACCATAAACTGTGAATCACCAACCATGTTAAATGTTGATCCTTGGGGTAGCAAGTTAAAACTTTACATGTTGTATTACTTTCAGTCTCTGCCATGTTTAGGCTACTTTTTCATATCTCTCTCACATGCTTAAATAACGGGTTAAGGGGAAACTGCTAGTAGCGTACGTGATCATGACCCCCTTCTCCGTATGTATTTACCGAGCACCGTTACATTCTATATGTATCTGTGTCGTATGTCTGGTCCCACGTTTGTGTATAGATATACGCCGATGCCGTTATATGTACGTATATACACATCAGAAAATTGATATGTACCGCTGTACATCCTGATTACCTATTGACTGATCACTCACCTACTACAGTTTTAAACTTTAAAATGAATATTTATTGCCATGACAAAATGTACCTAAAAAAACTGAACAAACATGATATATCATTTCTTTTCATCACATGATCAGTATTATATGTTTGCTAGATTTAGTACTTGCTCCCGTCCTGACAGGATAACGTTGTAGGTGTCCTTACTGAGGAGGAGTTACTCTGCGACACATATTATAGAGTTACTGCCGAGGACCCGGCTCTGCTTTACGAGGATGTTCCTGCAGGGAACCTCGCCTAGTTGTCTTTTATTTTAGACTTTTGGAGAGTAGTCATGTATTAGACTCTATATATTTTTGTAACTGGACATGTATCCAGTTTTACATTTCAGTTCACTTGTACTCGGACATTTTACTATATACGACGACTTTTGTGTTTGGAGCATTTATGACTTTTATTCACTTATAGAACTGTTAGCACATTTAGTCTTATCCTGTTGTCTTTAGAACAGCTTACTACGTTTTATATCAAACGTAGGCTGGGCATGACTCGGCCTGGCCCAACAATTTGGGTAGCGGGTCGTGACATGTTTTTAGTGGTGGCCCATGCAGGTCCCTGACTAAATTGTTTGGTTACGTTATTGTACCAAGCATGCCTGCAATTAGGAACTTAAGGTAATTAGACAACATTAGGAATGACGCTTAGAACACTTAGAGGAATGCTAGGATTGCCACATAGGAAATACATCACATGCTTGCTATTATAATTAGATTTTCTTGCCTATGATTTCTTACTTTAAACAAGTCCTTATAAGTCTTTTTTTTATTTTTTTCTTTTTATTAGATGTGCTTACTCGTTCGTCCCAGTATGTTACACCTGAGAATGGTGCACTCCATATCCAGTCGGCTGACCAGTTGACTGATACACCCCCACCTCTACCTACCACATTCCCCCACTCCACAGATCTACAGACCCAGATGCCTCCACCACCTCCCACATCCCAGTCCCAGCAGGCCCCGATACTTCTACCACCCCCTATAATCATACCTACCCAGGCTTCCGTCACACTCGACGGGAACCAGCTGCTCACTATGATTCAGGGGTTCCTAACAACCCATCAGGAGCAGACTGCCCTACTCCGCCAGAGCATAGAGCGTTCCGAGGAACGTCCCGTGGTCCCACTACCTGTAGAGCCACGACAGAGAGCGGAGACGATCAAGGACTTCATGGGTTTGAATCCCAAGGAGTTCTTAGGGACTGAGGGCATAGTAGTAGCAGATGACTGGCTAGATTCGGTAGAGAGGAAGCTCTTAGGAGTCAGGATGCCGGGTGACCTCCAGGTCGAGGCAGCGGGATTTCTGCTGACAGACTTGGCAGGAGTCTGGTTCCGGAATGAGCTGTTATTTGCGAGAGGTAGAGCCACTTGGGATCAGTTCAAGACCCAGTTCAAGAAGAAATTCTTCTCGACCACTGCTAGAGTAGCTATGGGGCTACGATTCCAGAACATCCAGCAGGGGAACCGTTCTGTTGATGAGTATGCGGCAGAGTTTAGTCGCCTGAGCCGTTTTGCTCCTAGTCTGGTTGCAGATCCAGAGGAGATGACCTGTAGGTTTTGCCATGGTCTAGTTGTAGCCTCCCTTCCCGGAATTTTTGAATTATTTTTTTTATTTTATTGATTTAAATAGTAATTTTAGATTTTTTATAAATAATTATTTTAATTAATTATTACGGTAGATGATTTTAGCCATGGTTGAGATTTGGATAGGGGTGCAACTCGGGCGGGCTAAACCCGAACCCGATCGGGTAAACCCGTTAATGGGTTGGGTTAGGATTGAAGATATTCGGGTTCGGGCTTGGGCTCGGGTTAAAATATTTGAACCCGATCAAAAATCGGGTTGGGCTTGGGTTCATGTGTTGGTAATCCGAAGAACCCGAAATCCGACATACATATAATTTATATATATATATATATATATATATATATATATATATATATATATATATATATATATATATATATATATATATATATTGTTTCATACTACTTAAATAAAAAAGTTTAAACTATAATTTTTTTCACCCGAACACTTCAAATCCTTGTCATAAATCTCATTTCAGTTTTATTTTGTAATGATTGAGGCTTGATTGCTATTTGATTATGCATTTAATATTACTCTTGTTTAAAATTACTTCAAATATCATATTAGAGTCCGATAAACCCGATGGATCCGACCCAACCCGAGCCCAACCCGATCCTCCGAACTTGGTCTTGGGCTTCATATGTTGAACCCGAAGTCGGGTTGGGCTTGGGCTTGGGCTAGGTTTATGATCTATCGGGTTGGGCTCGGGTTGACCTCAAACCCGACCCAACCCGCCCGAGTTGCACCCCTAGATTTGGAGTACAAGGTGACTAGAAATTATGGCACGGGTAGTGCAGTGGCATGCTTTGACTAGTGTATTAGCCCTGGTAGAGAAGGCCGAGCCATAGTGATGTCCTAACTAGGAAAACTAGGCCAAGTTGCGACATAACCCTTACCGATGATTAATTATTTATTAATTATATTATTGACTTGTAGGAGACCCGGTTTGTGTCGATTTAGCTCGTACTAGACCCGAACCGAAATTGAGCCCGTGTAGTCTTGTAGTGTGACCAAAGGAAGTTCGTGTCGATATATTTTGTGTGTACATATTTTACCTTAAGAAGCTCTACTACATATATTTTTGTAAGTAATTATTATTATTTATATTATTATTATTATATGTATATATAATAATTATTTGATATTCAAAGGACATTTAAAGGTATGCTAATGATTTTCTTAGCTTCTCTTGTGTATTTTTGAATAATTAGGCTAAACCCATATTTGTGTGTTTACCTTGTTGTTATAATGGTTGTTATCATTAATGTTGTTAACTAATAATATCGTCTGGTATTTCAGATTATATATATATATATATATATATATATATATATATATATATATATATATATATATATATATATATATAGGTGAGTATGGATATGTCTATATATAAATATTCGTATATATATATATGCCTATAAATAAATATTCGTATATATATATATATATATATATATATATATATATATATATATATATATATATATATATATATATATATATATATATATATATATATGTGTAACTGTGTATATAAATAAATATACATATAGATGTATGGGTAAATACATAGGTGTATATGGTAATATATATATAAATACATATATAAAAAAAATATATATATATATATAAATACATATATAAGGGTGTATATGTGCGTATATATATATATATATATATATATATATATATATATATATATATATATATATATATATATATATATATATATATATATATAGGCGTATGTGTAGGTATATATATAAATATACATATATATATATATATAAATATATATATGTGTGTATATATATACGTACATAATTGTATGTACATATGTATGCATATTGCTTGTAAATCAAAAGAAAAGGAAAGGATAGTAAAATACCAAAGAAAACCGAGCCCAGTTCCAAAATTTCCCAGCCAAGAGCCGAGCCCAAGCCCGACACTCCTATTTCCCCAAGCAGCTCTGTTAAGTAACCCTCGATATATGCATATCCGAGAGAGAATATGAGAGGATCTCTCAACGAAACCCCTCATAAACCCTACACGAAATCATGGCGCACCCCTCCCAAGCCTTGGGCGACCTCCCTGACTCCTGCACAGCCGTACACGGCGCCGGAGCGCCGCCCCAGGGTCGGCCAACGCTGGCCGCGCGTATCCATACAATAGCAAAACCGAACCCAGGTACTGAACTTCCTCTCCGTTTTTCTTCACGCATACTTGATCGTATCGCGAACCGTAAATTATTTGGAGAGCCAATATAACGAGGTTTAAGTCCCAGAAAATAGATTTTGGTATAAACAAATATGCTGCCCAGAAAGTCGACTCGAAGTCGACGAAAAACATGTTCGTGAAACAGGGTAAAACCCAACCCCGACCCTAAATTGGAAGTCGATTCTTTGCCAATCGATGGACAGTTTCAAAATTCTGTCTAAATAGAGTTTTAGACAATCTATAGGACTTAAAAACCCTTTTGGTAGTTTCTGATTTCGTCAAATGAGTCTCGAGAAAACAATTGCTAAAAATCAAGAAAAACCCGTTTTCAAAACTAGAAAAAAACCTTCGATACGACGTGCGTCCTGCCATTCCGGGCGACGTGGTCGCGCACCGTAAGCATCGAAAGCTACGTAACGGCTTCGTGGTCGTGTGGGCTTTGACGGAATTTAAATCGGTCGCGTTTGCACGACGAATTTGATGCGTATCCGTCGAAATTCACCGTATCGTGCACTTTGCAAATTTCTCAATTACTTTGTGCACACTCGTCAGATCGAGACGAAACTTGTGCCAACAGAACCGTATCATTTTTCTGATCCTGTATGCCAAGTTTGGTCCGATTCTGAGACAGTAGAATCGGACGTCGTTTTGCGGGCCCCACGGTCCCACTCAACGGGCGATTTTGTGCACGGCCCGCCGGAATCTAACTCTGGACATACGGTTGGGTTCGTATCAAAAAATGGATCCGTAGACATGTAATTTGACGACTTTAGAGACCATTGACCCTGGCACGCTTTTCGGTACAAAGCGGGTCCAACGACGGACACCGTTTTTGTCCGAAATTACCGTTTTGCCCCTGTGTTCAGAATTGGACTTAAGGACAGGCAATCCTAGCTAATTTGACTATTCTGAGACTGTTGGCATTGTCTGTTTCAGGAGACAGTTGTGATGACTTGGACTTCGTAGCTTATCAGTTTACTATATATTTGTTGGATTTGCGTGCAACCCCCAGGCAAGTATACCTTGCCTCCCTCTACAGTTTTATTTACATGTATTTTTTTCAGTTTCCAGCTTTTGGATTATTTATGGACATGTACTTTTTTGTGTTATTTTTTTGTGGAGTTGTTTTATTGTTTATAGCCATGTTCATGTTTTGGCCTTGTGTTTCACATTTGGAGTTTCTCGTCAGTACCTTGCTTGAGTCGTGTCATAGAACGAATACGTGTAAGTGAACTGCTAAATCCTTGACATTGTTGTCCTTGTCACCAGAGAGTCCACACACGGGACGAGGGTGTTTTTCTTGATCTGTTTACATCCGTGAGTCCACACTAGGGACTATGATGCCGATTATTGCACCAGAGAGTCCACGCTCGGGACGAGGGTGTAGACTTGACTTGACTTGCACCAGAGAGTCCACACTCGGGACGAGGGTGTTTACATCAGAGAGTCTACACACGGGACGAGGATGTAGTATTTGCACTAGAGAGTCCACACTCGGGACGAGGGTGCCTTGCCGTGAACTAACCAGAGAGTCCACACTCGGGACGAGGGTTAGTACAAACCAGAGAGTCCACACTCGGGACGAGGGTTAGTACAAACCAGAGAGTCCACAAACGGGACGAGGATGTAGTATTTACACCAGAGAGTCCACACTCGGGACGAGGGTGCCTTGCCGTGAACTAACCAGAGAGTCCACACTCGGAACGAGGGTTAGTGTTAGTTCAAACCAGTGAGTCCACACTCGGGACGAGGGTTTGGTTTCTTCCATTGATCATCGTGTTTCGTTCATCCGGCAGTTCATTATGCGTAGTTGTTCTAGTGTTCGTGTTCGTATTCATGTGTCCGTGTTTGTGTTCATAGTCATTGGTCATGTTCCCGTTTTCTTGTTTACCCTTTTTGTGCATGATAAAACTGTTAGATAGGCATGTATATTATGTATCTTGCTATGTCCTCTGAGGACCTGATGATCTCCTCAGGTTTAGCGATTGTATGGAGTAGCTAGTAGTTCTGGATGAAGGAGGATTTGTGGTTCTTGCGGGATTCAGGTATCGTTATCGTGTTTATTATCCGCTCGTGCTTTTCATTCCTTATCATGAGATATCCTGTTCCTTGTTTCAGTTGTAGACTCTTGTTATATTCCTTAGAGTCTTATCGAATATTTATGCTAGTGGGCTGCAGACCACGACCCATAGTGTTTATTCTTGTTTATTATCTTATTGTGGATTGAGATATAGAATTGTTTGCCATGATTTGGCAGTTTACCATGACCTTGACAGCTTATACGTATTCGAGTCGGGCTGGAGTCCGCTCGATGCGTAGCTGGGCTTGGACACGCTTCGTATCCGAAAAGCGGGTGTGGGTCGTGACAAGTTTTTTTGGTGGCCCATGCAGGTCAGAGCATATCGTATCGGTTACGTAACTGTACTGATACGAGCCTGCGCATATGACTAAACCTTAGAAATCTTAATCCACTCTGCCTTGAAAATTCTCCTAGAAATTCTCTACCGTCTTTGAAATTTCGTATTCGTTCTCGATTATTCTCCCTTGCCTTCCTGTACCATTGATTCTCGTCCCTTCCTATTCCGATGTGACAAATGATCGTGCTGTCTAGGATTCATTAGAAATTCCTAAATTAAGGTATGATATTGCTTGACTATTGAATTTTGGGTTGTTTATAGATATGAGGGAGTATAGATGCCATATGCCTAAATAACTGCCGGTAGAATTGTTAGCAACTAGTTAGAAGACCATAAGACTTTAGTGATCGTATTTTGAGGAGTAGTGTGACCAAAGGTGGGTAGAAGTCCTCGAAGTTTCGTAGTTACGGGATGACTAGAGAAGGTTATTATATTTTTGAGGAGTTAAATTTGACGAGATTAAGGACTTCGAATTTTAAGGGATAGTTATGAACTAGAATTTCGAGGACAAAATTATTTTTAAGGTGGCTAGATTTGTAGCCTCCCTTCCCGGAATTTTTGAATTTTTTTTTTATTTTATTGATTTAAATAGT
The DNA here is from genome assembly GCA_029216955.1 of Iris pallida. Classification (NCBI taxonomy): domain Eukaryota; kingdom Viridiplantae; phylum Streptophyta; class Magnoliopsida; order Asparagales; family Iridaceae; genus Iris; species Iris pallida. The sequence goes on along the minus strand of JANAVB010028196.1, from coordinate 28,659,339 downwards.
GATTTTAGATTTTTTATAAATAATTATTTTAATTAATTATTACGGTAGATGATTTTAGCCATGGTTGAGATTTGGAGTACAAGGTGACTAGAAATTATGGCACGGGTAGTGCAGTGGCATGCTTTGACTAGTGTATTAGCCCTGGTAGAGAAGGCCGAGCCATAGTGATGTCCTAACTAGGAAAACCAGGCCAAGTTGCGACATAACCCTTACCGATGATTAATTATTTATTAATTATATTATTGACTTGTAGGAGACCCGGTTTGTGTCGATTTAGCTCGTACTAGACCCGAACCGAAATTGAGCCCGTGTAGTCTTTTAGTGTGACCAAAGGAAGTTCGTGTCGATATATTTTGTGTGTACATATTTTACCTTAAGAAGCTCTACTACATATATTTTTGTAAGTAATTATTATTATTTATATTATTATTATTATTATTATTATATAATAATTATTTGATATTCAAAGGACATTTAAAGGTATGCTAATGATTTTCTTAGCTTCTCTTGTGTATTTTTGAATAATTAGGCTAAACCCATATTTGTGTGTTTACCTTGTTGTTATAATGGTTGTTATCATTAATGTTGTTAACTAATAATATCGTCTGGTATTTCAGATTAAATATATGTATATATATATATATATATATATATATATATATATATATATATATATATATATATATATATATATATATATATAGGCATGGGGTGCATATATAGATATGATTATTGATGTACATATATATAAATATGTGTGTATATAAATATTCTTTGGTTGAATGGGGGTGCGTATGGATATGTCTATATATAAATATTCGTATATATATATATGCCTATAAATAAATATTCGTATATATATATATATATATATATATATATATATATATATATATATATATATATATATATATATATATATATATATATATATATATATACGCACATATACACCCTTATATATGTATTTATATATATATATATATTACCATATACACCTATGTATTTACCCATACTACCCATACATCTATACGTATATATATATAATTGTGTATATAAATAAATATACGTATAGATGTATGGGTAAATACATAGGTGTATATGGTAATATATATATATATATATATATATATATATATATATATATATATATATATATATATATATATAAGGGTGTATATGTGCGTATATATTTATATATATATATATATATATATATATATATATATATATATATATATATATATAGGCGTATGTGTAGGTATATATATAAATATACATATATATATATAAATATATATATGTGTATATATATATACGTACATAATTGTATGTACATATGTATGCATATTGCTTGTAAATCAAAAGAAAAGGAAAGGATAGTAAAATACCAAAGAAAACCGAGCCCAGTTCCAAAATTTTCCAGCCAAGAGCCGAGCCCAAGCCCGACACTCCTATTTTCCCAAGCAGCTCTGTTAAGTAACCCTCGATATATGCATATCCGAGAGAGAATATGAGAGGATCTCTCAACGAAACCCCTCATAAACCCTACACGAAATCATGGCGCACCCCTCCCAAGCCTTGGGCGACCTCCCTGACTCCTGCACAGCCGCACACGGCGTCGGAGTGCCACCCCAGGGTCGGCCAACGCTGGCCACGCGCATCCATACAGCAGCAAAACCGAACCCAGGTACTGAACTTCCTCTCCATTTTTTTTCACGCATACTTGATCGTATCACGAATCGTAAATTATTTTGGAGAGCCAATATAACGAGGTTTAAGTCCCAGAAAATAGATTTTGGTATAAACAAATATGCTGCCCAGAAAGTCGACTCGAAGTCGACGAAAAACATGTTCGTGAAACAGGGTAAAACCGAACCCTGAATTGGAAGTCGATTCTTTGCCAATTGATGGACAGTTTCATAATTCTGTCTAAATAGAGTTTTAGACAATCTATAGGACTTAAAAACCCTTTTGGTAGTTTCTGATTTCGTCAAATGAGTCTCGAGAAAACAATTGCTAAAAATCAAGAAAAACCCGTTTTCAAAACTAGAAAAAACCTTCGATACGACGTGCGTCCTGCCATTCCGGGCGACGTGGTCGTGCACCGTAAGCATCGAAAGCTGCGTAACGGCTTCGTGGTCGTGTGGGCTTTGACGGAATTCAAATCGGTCGCGTGTGCGCGACGAATTTGATGCGTATCCGTCAAAATTCACCGTATCGTGCACTTTGCAAATTTCTCAATTACTTTGTACACACTCGTCAGATCGAGATGAAACTTGCGCCAGAAGAACCGTATCATTTTTCTGGTCTTGTATGCCAAGTTTGGTCCGATTCTGAGACAGTGGAATCGGACGTCGTTTTGCGGGCCCCACGGTCCCACTCAACGGGCGATTTTGTGCACGGCCCGCCGAAATCCAACTCTGGACATACGGTTGGGTTCGTATCGAAAAAATGGATCCGTAGACATATAGTTTGATGACTTTAGAGACCATTGACCCTGGCACGCTTTTCGGTGCAAAGCGGGTCCAACGACGGACACCGTTTTTGTCCGAAATTACCGTTTTTGCCTCTGTGTTCAGAATTGGGCTTAAGGACAGGCAATCCCAGCTAATTTGACTATTCTGAGACTGTTGGCATTGTCTGTTTCAGCTTTTGGAGACAGTTGTGATGACTTGGACTTCGTAGCTTATCAGTTTACTATATATTTGTTGGATTTGCGTGCAACCCCCAGGCAAGTATACCTTGCCTCCCTCTACCGTTTTATTTACATGCATTTTTTTTTTAGTTTCCAGCTTTTGGATTATTTATGGATATGTGCTTTTTCGTGTTATTTTTCTGTGGAATTGTTTTATTGTTTATAGCCATGTTCATGTTTTGGCCTTGTGTTTCACATTTGGAGTTTCTCGTCAGTACCTTGCTTGAGTCGTGTCATAGAACGAGTACGTGTAAGTAAACTGCTAAATCCTTGACATTGTTGTCCTTGGCACCAGAGAGTCCACACACGGGACGAGGGTGTTTTTCTTGATCTGTTTACATCCGTTAGTCCACACTAGGGACTAAGATGCCGATTATTACACCAGAGAGTCCACGCTCGGGACGAGGGTGTAGACTTGACTTGACTTACACCAGAGAGTCCACACTCGGGACGAGGGTGTTTACATCAGAGAGTCCACACATGGAACGAGGATGTAGTATTTGCACCAGAGAGTCCACACTCGGGACGAGGGTGCCTTGCCGTGAACTAACCAGAGAGTCCACACTCGGAACGAGGGTTAGTACAAACCAGAGAGTCCACACTCAGGACGAAGGTTAGTACAAACCAGAGAGTCCACACACGGGACGAGGATGTAGTATTTGCACCAGAGAGTCCACACTCGGGACGAGGGTGCCTTGTCGTGAACTAACCAGAGAGTCCACACTCGGGACGAGGGTTAGTACTAACCAAAGAGTCCACACTCGGGACGAGGGTTAGTGTTAGTTCAAACCAGTGAGTCCACACTCGGGACGAAGGTTTGGTTTCTTCCATTGATCATCGTGTTTCGTTCATCCGGCAGTTCATTATGCGTAGTTGTTCTAGTGTTCGTGTTAGTATTCATGTGTCCGTGTTTGTGTTCATAGTCTTTGGTCATGTTCCCGTTTTCTTGTTTACCCTTTTTGTGCATGATAAAACTGTTAGATAGGCATGTATATTATGTATCTTGCTATGTCCTCTGAGGACCTGATGATCTCCTCAGGTTTAGCGATTGCATGGAGTAGCTAGTAGTTCTGGATGACGGAGGATTTGCGGTTCTTGCGGGATTCAGGTATCGTTATCGTGTTTATTATCTGCTCGTGCTTTTCGTTCCTTATCATGAGATGTCCTGTTCCTTGTTTCAGTTGTAGACTCTTGTTATATTCCTTAGAATCTTATCGAATATTTATTCTAGTGGGCTGCAGACCACGACCCATAGTGTTCATTCTTGTTTATTATCTTATTGTGGATTGAGATATAGATTGTTTGCCATGATTTGGCAGTTTACCATGACCTTGACAGCTTATACGTATTCGAGTCGGGCTGGAGTCCGCTCGATGCGTAGCTGGGCTTGGACACGCTTCGTATCCGAAAAGCGGGTGCGGGTCGTGACACTAGTTCCATACATTGGCATTCTTATAGTGGCGAACGGTACGACTGACTACTACTAGAGCCTAGAGTTGGCCCGGAGCATCGAGGAGCGTCTTCTGTCATGCAAGAGGCCGGCTTCTGTACATCTTGAGGGACCGTCCAAGCGTCAGGCTTTCCAGCAGAGAGCACCGACGCCACCCCAGCAGACTTACCGTCCCCCTATATCACATCACCCGACTCCGCCAGTTAGAGCCCCGGGACCCCGGCATCAGCAGCAGCAGCCAAAGGGAGGTTTTTGTGCATTCTGCAAGAGGGTAGGCCACGACGCTTCCATCTGCAGGAAGAAGTTGGGGCAGTGTTTGGCTTGTGGGTCTGCCACCCATCAGCTTCGAGAGTGTCCAGTAGCGAAGACTAGAGGACCGCTTCCGACTCAGCAGCAGAGGTTTGGGCAGCATCTGTAGCAGCAGAAGGGACCTCAGGGGAGGGTCTATAGTCTAGCCCTTGAGCCGGAGCCGGAGCAGGTTTCGGAGCCGGATTACTTAGCTGACGTCATCACAGGTCATATTTATTTGCATACTTTTCTAGCTGTATGTTTGTTTGATTCTGGTGCATCTCATAGCTTTCTGTCATTAGAGTTTATGCATAAACATCATCTAGTAGCTACACCCACTACGGAGATTAGTAGAGTGATGACGGGAGGAGGACCAGTGCCTATTAGATCTATTTATAGATGTTCTATTTTTATAGCCGGGAGGAAGTTCAGGGGACGATTCTTTATGATGCCACTCCCCGGTTATGATATCATATTGGGGATGGACTGGCTTAGCTATGCCCATGCATCTATAGATTGTCATGAGGGTAGTATTTTGTTCAGTCCCCCAGGCACAGCACCATTCAGTGTCAGGAGGACAGGGCCGGAGATCAGCCTAGAGCCGAACTGTTGGGCGACAGTTGGGGACGCAGCACCGCCACACCCTATCATTAGGGAGTTTATGGATGTATTCCCGGAGGATCTTCCAGGGCTTTCGCCTGACAGAGATGTGGAGTTCACCATAGATTTAGTGCCGGATTCATCACCAGTATCCCGGGCTTGCTATAGAGTGAATCCCAAGGAGGCAGTAGAGATGAAAGAGCAGATTGATGACCTGTTGAAAAAGGGTTTCATTCGATCCAGTGCTTCTCCATGGGGAGCACCAGTGCTCTTTGTGCCTAAGAAGGATGGTCTGGTCCGGTTGTGTATTGATTACCGGGCCTTGAATGCCATCACCATCAAAAACAAATATCCTCTGCCCAGGATAGATGATTTGTTCGACCAGTTGAGCGGGGCAAAGATGTTTTCCAGGATAGACTTGAGATCCGGGTACCACCAGGTGAAGGTTAGGGCAGCAGACATCCAGAAGACGGCGTTCAACACGAAGTACGGGCAGTACGAGTTTCTGGTGATGCCATTTGGTCTCACAAATACGCCAGCTGTCTTTATGAACTTGATGAATGAGATATTTCACCAGTATCTGGATAAGTTTATCGTAGTGTTTATCGACGACATCCTGATATACTCGAAGACGCCAGAGGAGCATGCAGAGCACTTGCGGATAGTTTTGGAAATTCTGAGGCAGGAGAGATTGTTTGCCAAATTGCCGAAGTGCGAGTTCTTTTTAGACCGAGTGGAGTTTCTCGGCCATATAGTCACTGGAGATAGAATCTCGGTAGATCCCAGGAAGATTGCCGCAGTAGAGACATGGAAGGCTCTGACGTCAGTTTCAGAGATCATTAGCTTTCTGGGTTTAGCAGGCTATTATAGAAAATTCGTCCAGGACTTTGCTAGGATAGCTGAACCCATGACGAAGCTGACGCGGAAGGACGCAGAGTACATCTGGTCAGAGGACTGCCAGGCAGCGTTTGAGGAGCTGAAGAGGAGGCTGACGACCGCTCCAGTTCTGACTTTACCTTCAGGTTCTGGAGGTTTCACCATTTACAGCAATGCTTCTAGGAAAGGGCTAGGATGTGTCCTACAGCAGCATGGAAAAGTGATTGCTTATGCATTTAGGCAATTGCGGACTCATGAGAGGAATTATCCTACCCATGACCTAGAGTTAGCTGCGGTGATCTTTGCACTCAAGTTATAGAAACATTACTTATACGGAGAGCGTGTGGAGATCTTTACTGACCACAAAAGCTTGAAGTACGTGTTCACGCAGAAAGAGCTGAACATGAGGCAAAGACGATGGTTGGAGTTGATGAAGGACTTCGATATCGATTTACAGTATCACCCAGGGAAGGCAAACATGGTGGCGGATGCGCTGAGCAGGCATCCGATGGCATGGTACCTGATGATTGATCGGCATTTGCGAGAGAATCTAGAGAAGCTCGGTATCGAGCTAGTTCGGCCAGGATCAGTGATACAGATGATGGCGCTTGATATTCAGTCAGGTTTGATGGAGCAGATCAGGGAGGCACAGTCTACAGATGAGAGCCTTCGCAGACTTTGAGCCCAGGCGTCAGCAGGATTGCTGGATGACTTCACGATAGCAGAGGATGGATCCTTGAGGCATGGCAGCCGATTGTGCGTGCCGAAGGGAGAGCTGATAGAGACAGTCTTGCAGGAGGCGTACCGATCGAGATATTCTATTCACCCTGGTGCTAACAAGATGTACCGTGACTTGCGGGAACATCTTTGGTGGCACGGAATGAAGAGGGATGTATCATATTTTATCTCGAGATGCCTAGTTTGCCAGCAGGTCAAGGCGAAGTGCCAGAGGCCAGCTGGTCTGTTGCAGCCGTTACCCATTCCCGAGTGGAAGTGGGAACATATTACGATAGACTTCATCGTGGACAGGCTGACGAAGTGTGCGTACTTCATACCCTTCAAGGTGGGGCTTTCCACCGAGAAGTTGGCGGAGCTATACATGCAGCAGATAGTTTGCCTACACGGAGTGCCGGTGAGCATCGTGTCAGACAGAGACAGCAGATTTATATCCCACTACTGGAGGAGCTTGCAGGAGGAGTTGGGCAGTAGGCTCAAGTTCAGTACGGCATACCACCCGCAGACAGATGGACAGTCCGAGAGGACGATACAGACACTGGAGGATATGCTGAGGACCTGCGTGTTGGACTTCAGAGGATCATGGGAGAGCCATCTGCACTTGGTAGAGTTTTCATACAATAACAGCTACCAAGCCAGTATCGGTATGTCTCATTTCGAGGCGCTTTATGGACGACGATGCCGTACACCGCTCTTTTGGGATGATGTTGGAGACAGAGTTATGCTTGGGCCAGAGATGATCACGGATGCAGCAGAGAAAGTCGGGTTGATCAAAGACAGGCTCAGAGTAGCTCAGGATAGGCAAAAACACTGGGATGATGCTAGTCGCAGACCGATGGAGTTCGCAGACGGTGATATGGTGCTAGTGAAGATATCATCTACTAGAGGGACGATCCGGTTCGGACGAGGAGGGAAGCTGAGCCCCAGATACATCGGGCCATTCGAGATACTTGGCAGGATCGGAGAGGTAGCTTACAGGGTTGCACTTCCACCCAACCTAGCAGGAGTTCACGATGTCTTTCACGTATCTCAGCTGAGGAGATATGTTCCAGACCCCAGTCATGTGCTAGATCATACAGAGTTGGAGGTCGGACCTAGCCTTACAGTTTCTGAGCAGCCAGTGGAGATATTAGACAGGAGAGAGAAGAGGCTGAGGAACAAGGTTATACCCCTAGTACGTGTAGCTTGGAGCCGTCACTCCCCAGGTGAATCTACTTGGGAGAGGGAGTCGGACACGAGGGAGAGATACCCTTACTTGTTCGATCCAACCGCTGCGAGGGAACCACCCGTTCCCGCTTGATACTTTAGAGGTTAGTTTCGGTCATAGCCTTAGTCATTTTGTTGTATTGCTTGCTATGTTAGAATATTGTAGGGTCTTCAATCCTTGCGAATTTCGAGAACAAAATTTTTCAAGGAGGGAAGACTTGTAAGCCCCTATTTTTCAAATTTCATTTTAATTAGTGCTAATTAATTTTTAATGTTAATTTTAGCCTTAAAATAATTATTAGGAATTTTAGGAATTTTTCTAGAATTTTTAAATAATTTTTAAATGAGTTTTAATTCTAAAAATATCAATATGTAATTTTCTAAATTGTTTAAATATCATTCTGTAATTTTTAGATTTGTTTTTATATTAGTTTGCAATTAGTGAAATATTTTTAAATAGGGAAAGCAAATTCTATTTTGCATCTAGCCACTGTTGGGGCCTTTGTGCAATTTTCTAATCTAGGAGGACCTAGCTGCTAACCTACCCAACACCCTCCCCCCCCCACGACCAGACTCTCTCTCCTCACCCACTCCGCTGACCGACGACTCGACGTCGGCTGCCCCCCTTCCGCCATTTTCGGCTGCCCGACCGACCTAGGACCGACCTAAGCCCCTATTTAAACTCCCCTCCTCTCCCCAGACTCGACCCTAACCCTAACCGACCACTACGACCACCCCAACCCCCCTTTCTTCCCCAACAAACCTAAACCCTAACCCTAACTCCGGCGACCCCCAGCGCCACCTCCACAGCTGTCGTCGTCACCAGCCACCACCACCAATCGACGCGCCCTGCCGAGATGACCCCAGCGCCACCGGAGCGCCACCGTCTCGACGTCTCCACCGCTGGCCAGCACTCTCAAACCCCTCCGACTTGTTGGACACGTGAGTAGCAGTGTTGTTTGTGTCGTGTGTGTCTCGTGTTGAGCATGGGTTGTTCGCCGTGTCCTGGCGAGCACGAGCGTGGACCTGGACACGTGAAATTCTTGTCGTGCGTGTCGAATCGACCCAGACACGTTAATACATGTGTCCCTAACTGTCAAAACACAGGACTGTGTTATATTATTATTATTTTTTATCTTTTAAATCACTTAAAACCTAATAAAACTAACCTAATCCTAACCCTTAACACGAGCCACGGGTTGACCCCCTGGCCAGCCCGACCTAACTAAACCCCCCCTGCGCAGCTCTGGTTCGAGCCCCCCTTCTGTTTCTTTTTCTTTTTCTTTTTCTTTTTCTTTTTCTTTTTCTTTTCTTTTCTTTTTGTTTTAATATATATATATTTATATATATGTATACATGTATTTGTATATATATATATGTATTATTATATATACTATATTATGTATATATATATATGCTGTTTTCATATATATATACTTCATTTTCATATATAAAAAAAATATATATATGTTGTTTTCATATATATATATATATATACTTCATTTTTAGTACTTTATTATATTATGTATGTATATATATATATATATATATATATATATATATATATGTATTATGTACACATATGTATGTATGTATATATTTTCTTGTGTATATATTATTATATATATATATATATATATACTATAATATTGTATATATATATATATATATATATATATATATATATATATATATATATATATATATATATATATATATATATATATATATATACTTTATAAATAAGTATTTCCTTATGTATATATATGTACTTTTGGCATAGGTATGTATGTATTCATTTTGTATAAATTTACCTTATTAAAATAATAATATTTATTTTGCATTTTTACCCAATTGTATTTTTAGTGTATTTAAATTTCTGCAACCATTTGGTGTCCAGACCTAGCATGGGTTTTTGGGCCCAAATGTGTTTTCACACATTCAAGACCTGTACAAGTCATATTGGACTTGATTCATGGCCTTGGGTCCTGTATTTGAACTTTGGTTAAATTATATACATGGACAAAATACGCAGATAATTAATTAATTAATTTCAATTGTGTGCAATGTTGTTTTTGGATTTCTAAAAATACTTAAATTACTACTAAAATTCTGGAAAAAATATTATTTAGATACTATGTTAGTTTAGCTAATTTAGTATAATTTTTGTAGTATTTAATTTACTGTTTTGCCACTAGTTTGGCATATGAAACCAAAACTCATTTTCTGTATACTTAGGAAAACTGATTTTTATAAAATACTTGTACGGATTAATAAATTCCAGAAAAATTATAATAAATTTCTATAATTAGCAAAGATCATTTTGGTACTTTATTTTATGTAAAATTTAGCTTTTTGTCTATCTCAAAAATTGTTAGAACACAATGATCATTTGATTTATTTATTGATTAATTACGACTTGTAGCTTTTTGTGTTATTTTGAGTTTTAGCCGTGTTAAACCTCACCCCTCACTAGTGTAAAGACCCTAGAAAGTTAGTTAAAGTAGTGTGTTACCCCACATTGGTCTCCTATGCTAAAATCATCATTTTGGTTAGGTGTCCAGTCACAAGTCGTGTTTTCACCAATTAGTGTCTTAGCGTTTTAGCTTAGTGTAAAAACTAAGTTATTGTTTTTATTGCTACAGTGACGAGTTACCGGACATCCATAGCACTTTTATCGTAGCTTATTTTTCTTTGCTTTGCTAGAGGCAAGTACTTTCTACAAACTTTACATACTGCTATAAACCATAAACTGTGAATCAACAACCATGTTAAATGCTGATCCTTGGGGTAGCAAGTTAGAACTTTATATGTTGTATTACTTTCAGTCTCTGCCATGTTTAGGCTACTTTTTCATATCTCTCTCACATGCTTAAATAACGGGTTAAGGAAAAACTGCTAGTAGTGTACATGATCATGACCCCCTTCTCCGTATGTATTTACCGAGCACCGTTACATTCTATATGTATCTGTATCGTATGTCTGGTCCCGTATTTGTGTATGGATATACGCCGATGTCGTTATGTGTACGTATGTACACATCAGAAAATTGATATGTACCGCTGTACATCCTGATTACCTATTGACTGATCACTCACCTACTACAGTTTTAAACTTTAAAATGAATATTTATTGCCATGACAAAATGTACCTAAAAAAACTGAACAAACATGATATGTCATTTCTTTTCATCACATGATCAATATTATATGTTTGCTAGATTTAGTACTTGCTCCCGTCCTGACAGGATAACGTTGTAGGTGTCCTTACTGAGGAGGAGTTACTCTGCGACACATATTATGGAGTTACTGTCGAGGACCCGGCTCTGCTTTACGAGGATGTTCCTGCAGGGAACCTCGCCTAGTTGTCTTTTATTTTAGACTTTTGGAGAGTAGTCATGTATTATACTCTATATATTTTTGTAACTGGACATGTATCCAAGTTTTACATTTCAGTTCACTTGTACTCGGACATTTTACTATATACGACGACTTTTGTGTTTGGAGCATTTATGACTTTTATTCACTTATAAAACTGTTAGCACATTTAGTCTTATCCTGTTGTCTTTAGAACAGCCTACTACGTTTTATATCAAACGTAGCCTGGGCATGACTCGGCCTGGCCCAACAATTTGGGTAGCGGGTCGTGACAGGTTATGAGAAGATACACGCATATGAGAACGACTGTTGCTTGTTTCGGAAAGATCTAGAGCATATTGAGACTTGTCCGAAGTATGGTTCTTCTCGGTGGAAACTCAATGAGCGAACCAAAAAGATAAGGAAGGGAGTTCCGGCAAAAGTCTTGAGGTACTTTCCTGTTATTCCGAGATTTAGAAGATTGTTTAAGTCAGCTGAAAAGAGTGAACAATTAACATGGCACCACTCAAACAAAAGTCATGATGACATTATGCGACATCCAGTTGACTCTTTGGCATGGAATAGAATAGATGATAAGTGGCCCTCTTTTGCATCTGATTCTCGTAATCTTAGACTTGGCCTTTCTTCAGATGGATTTAATCCTTTTGGTGATCTTAGCTCTAGACATAGTTGTTGGCCTGTAATTTTGGTTGCATATAATCTTCCTCCATGGTTATGCATGACAAAAGAAAATTTAATGTTTACATTACTCATTCCTGGGCTAAAACAACCAGGAAATGATATAGATGTGCACCTTGCACCTGTTATAGATGATTTGAAAGAGATGTGGACAAATGGAGTAAGTGTTTATGATGCATTTACTCAATCCATATTTATTTTGAGAGCTGTTTTGATGTGGACGATAAATGATTTTCCTGCTTATGGCAATCTGTTCGGGTATGCTGTTAAATCCAGTAAAAGATGTCCTGCCTGTGGAATTGAGACATGCTCAAAATGGTTGAAAAATAGCCACAAACACGCATTCATGGGCCACCGGAGATTTCTAGCTTACAATCATCCATTTCGGGTAAAGAAATCTTGGTTTGATGGGACTGAAGAACATAGTCGAAAGCCTCGAATTTTAACTGATTCAGAAGTATTTCAAGTGATCAGAGATATAGAAAATGACTGGGGGAAGGCTAAGAAAAAGAAGACAAAGAAAAGGAATAGAGAGGATGAAAACGAAGAGCATGACGTCGTAGAACCTCAATCACTATGGAAAAAGAAATCAATCTTTTTCGAACTACCATATTGGGAGGTTTGTCTTTTTTTCTTTATATATTTTTGTTTTAAACAATAAGCTTGTTTGCTTTTAAATTTGTTTATAGAATTTAACATCTTTCTATTTGGTCCTTTTTGTAGCCATTACTGTTGCGGCACAATTTGGATGTGATGCATGTTGAGAAAAATATTTGCGAGAGTATAATAGGCACTCTATTGAATATTAAAGGCAAAACAAAGGATGGCTTAAAGTCTCGTGAAGATTTAAAACACATGTGTCATATCCCTATTTTAGAAATAGGTATATGACCGTATTTCGTATTTGGGTGGTTTTCAGATTTTGTATTGGTTTAAAATTTTATTTATTTTTCTGGATTAGGATTTGTTTTCGTCGTACGGTCTGGACTCTTGGTTATCGTTACCGTATTAATTTACGATTTGTATTATTTTATTATTAATTTGGAGTTGGTGTTTTAGTTCCATTGTTATAATTATTCTTATTATTATTCTTATTATTATTGATTTTATTACCTAACCTAACTCCTCCCCTTACCTAACCCTAACCCAACCCATGCACTCATCTCTCTCTCCCCTACACGAACAGCCGCCACCCCCTTCCTCACTCTTCTCTCTCCCCCTCTCCCGATCCCTCACTCCCCTCTTCCCCACTTCTCAGTTCTCTCTCTCACTCGCTCTCAGCCCCCTCTCCCTTCCGATCTCTCTTCCCCTCTCCCTCAAGCTCCCGCTCGCCCCTGCGCCCGGCCAGCTCCGCCGCGGCCATGCCCTAGCCGCCATCATCACCCACCAGCACCGCCTCCGCCTTCGCCGCCTCCTCCCTGAGCCCCCTCTTCCCGGAGCCGCCACCGCCAGCCACCGTCTCCGTCACCACTTTCGCGACCACCACTGCCCCCTTTCTCCTCCGGCCCCCTGAGCGCCGCCGGCGCCCTCGTCTCCACCGCCACCGCCCTCATCATCGTCGTCGTCTCCCTCTCGGCCGGCCTCCTCCGTCGCCACCAGCACCACTACCGCTGCTGCTGGTGCCCCTCCGTCTGAGCCCGACCGACCCCGGTGAGCCCCGATCTCCCCCGTCCTTCCTTTCCTCTTCTCCCCGGTGGCCAGCACCACCGCCGTGTCGTTGCCGCTCCCGAGCCAGCACCGCCTCGAGCGGCGGGATGCCCTTGGGCCCCGCGCTGCTCAAGCAGTGAGCCAGCCTTGGGCTGCGTGCTCTTCGGGCCACGTGCCTCGGTGCACGTGCTGCCTCGAGCAGTACGCTGCTTGGTCCGCATGCGCCTCGTTCTGCGTATGCTTCAGTTTGCGTGCGCCTTATTGGTTTTCGTGCACCCTCGATTCACGCGCTGTCTTGGGCAGCGGGACGCCTCGAGCCCCGCACTGCCTCGGGCACCGTGCCCCATTGGTTTGCGTGTTGCCTCGTTTATGTGTCTCGGCCTTTATGCCTATCTCGGTTTTTGTGCCGCTCCAATTTGTGTACCCGTACCGATTTACGTGCCGCCTTGGTTTGCGTATCACCTTGGACTCTGCACCGCATCGATTTGCGTGCATACGTCGACTTGTATGTCGCATTGATTTGCGTGCTCCCTTGAATCTCGCTCCGTCTCGATTTGCGTACATGCCCCGATTTACGTGTCGCATTGATTCGTGCACCATCCCGATATTCGTGATTTCCTCGATCTACGTGCACGTCTCGATTTACGTGCACGTTGTCTCCTGTTCATCTCGATTCTCGTGTGCGTCTTGATATACGTGCACGTCTCGGTTTGCGTGTCCGTGTCGGTCCGCGTGCCTCGGTTTTCGTACGAGATCCCTGTACTGCTTGCTGGACCCACACGGTATAGCCTTCTGCCATCTCTTGTGATTATTCTATTATTTTATTATTTAATTCCAATGATTGTTTATTGTGTGTTTTGAGGATCTCGATTGGCGTGCTAGCTTGGATCGCGACTGCCGAAGACTTGCTTACCTAGCCGAGCCCTCTAGGCAAGTATCTCTTGCTCATCGACGGCTCTTGCCCTCTCTCCTGGATTTTATTGCATTTAATTAATTTGTACTTGTAAATTGTATAATCATGATTAGTGTAGCCTAGTAGTAGAACTGCCATGATGATAACTTAGGATAGCTTGGTCCGATACCGGGATAGACCGTATCGGACAACTCGGATGGGTCATCCACACCTCCGAGGACACGAGCACGACTCACATGTATGGATTGTCCCCATATGCCCCGTGTCCGACTCGCGGTCGGGTAACGGCTTTGGCTAACTGTTTCTATGACTTTGTTTGTGGCTTGGATATGACTGTGGGTCTTGGTGCGCCCTGCGTGGCGATTCTTGCTGCATGTGTTGGTTTGGCGCCCAGTACGCATTGTAGCGCTGCTGGAGGCCGGGACTTAGTGTTCTCGGCTATCGATTTGTTCCCAGTACGCATCGTAGTGCTACTGGTAGCTGAGACTTAGTGTTCTCAGCCCGCGAGTCCGCGATTCTGCGATTCTGCGGTGGGTTGCGCCGAGTGGTTTTAGCCCCTATTCGTAGGGTGCTCCCATCCAGATTACAAAGGAGACTCTGCCGAATTTTTTTCAAAATTCCCAGTTGGGAATTTGGTTCGAAGGATTAGGCAGAACCATTCCTTTAGTTTGCTGGACTGAACTCATGCATGTTCTTCTTGGTATAGTATCCCTGATCTCATTGCCTGCTAGGCAGACTCCCGACTAGATTAGTCGCCTAGCGTCTTGATCTGTTCCGTCCGCCGGATTATGTAAGGAGAGCGGTTCTACTCGGGTGAAGGTCTGCAACCCTGGTCCTTGTTTGGTTTAAGGGTTGTGGATCTGATCCAGAGGGGTTCACGCAAGCCTTGCCTTTTCGACGGTATCACCCATTGGACTCTTGACTCGTGACTCTTCCTTTAGATGGTGTTCTAGTTTAGTTTGTTATCCCATTGTCTGTCCTGTCCGCCGGATTGTGTAAGGAGAGTGGTTCTACTCGGGTGAGGGTCTGCAACCCTGGTCCTTGTTGGGTTTAAGGGTTGTGGATCTGATCCAGAGTGGTTCACACAATCCTTGCCATCTTCCGACGGCGTTGATTAGTGTTGACCCGTGTGTTGGGATTATGATCTTATTCGAGGATTGACTATAAGGAGATAGGATATTGAGATAGTGATTATGGTAGACTAAGTGGATTCTTAGATAGTGTTGCTAGTTCTTTGGTGATGTCTAATTTGATCAGATATGTCTTTGAGGACTTTTGGATTTTGATACTGGTGCGAGTGTCTCGCGGAACGAGGAGAATATCGAGGGTATTATTATATGATTTTTACTCGACTTTCCAAACGCCCAAATCCGGTGCCTTTGTGTATTCCGGTAGTTAGAGAACCTGGTTGATTGCTATCTTGGTAGTTGAGGGACTTGTTTTCTAGTGGCTTGCGATCATTGACTAGGAGGATTCTTGTGAGTCTGAGGGCCTAGCATTGTTAGGGGGAATGAGATTGGTATTTGGTGGTTGTCTTTATTGACGTGATATTTACTCCCTCATGGATGGGAGGCACTTGATAGATTGATCTGGTGGATAGACCGACTTGATGATTGGAGCTGTAGGCTCCCATATATGCTTGAGATGTTATTATAGTAGAGGTTCTGATCTTGTACTTGACCTGATATCCATGCCACGATGTGGGCAGATGACTTCTTGTGACTGACAGAGTTGTCCTTGTCCCAGACCTGACTACCTGTATCCGTGCTATAAGTCCAGCTTACCCTGTGAGGTGCTGGCCCTGACATTGCACTGCGGTGCCCTTTGTCTATTGGCACTTTGAGGTGCTACTTCCATGATTATATGGCATTGCGATGTCATCTTGATATTCTGGCTATATTATATGATTACCTGCACGGGTATCTGGTAGTTGGCCTATAGTCTTAGCGTGGTTAGGATTGCTTGCTTGCTTGTTGCATAACACTAAGGATGGATCACAACTGGGACTATAGGTGCCGAGGCTGATTCTTACTTAGCGTTCTCGTACTGAGGTACGACATCTAGGAGGATGAGCATACGACCACGGCAAGTGATTCCGGATAAATATAGGGTTAATCTAGGCAACTAAAAATGGTAGAAGCATTGGGAGGGAACGGAATCTCGAGATCGTACATCATCGGCCGCCACAGGCTCGTCCTGGCGCGTCGGGGTTGGCCGCCACGGATATGGCAGTATCCGACTACTATATGTACTCCTGCTTAGCACGGTGGCCTTCCGAGGGACCGTGCATACCTACCTGCTATGCGTTATTTGGCCTCGCTAGCCCTTGCGGGATATGGCACGATCTGAGGATTCCTATATTGCATTGTTGGGGTAACCCAACCTCCACATTGATAGCCGTAGACTTTTGAGTGGCCGCTTATTCACCTAAATTGTATGGCTTGTTGCTTGCTAAGATGGCTGGCACATAACGCTGTCCCGGCGCGGTGATTCATTCTCTTGTTCTTGTTTGATGTAGGGATAGGTTACCGTTCCGGTGACGGACTACGAGTTCCAGTTGGCGATGCAAGTATTAGTGGATGTTAGGATGATTGTGATGATCGTTGGTTACTTACGTATTAGTAGTTGGATTGCTGCCTTATATTCTGTAATCGTGCGTTGGTACCGCATGATCCCTTACCTTATTTACTGTTTTTAGATGCTATTCCTGTCATATTATATCCTGCTGGTTTTCTTCGCCCGTCCTTGAGCCTTCCTTTCTGGTACTTGCTACGGTTGGCCTGACCAACCCTGGATTATCCCCAGATTGCCTGTGACCGACCATGTGGATCTTCCAGACTTTACTTGGAGGACGTGCTTCAGTTTCTGATCATGAGGGAACTGTGTGGGAAGGTATTCTTGTCTACATTATTTCTTATTGTAGACTCTCTGATTATCATATGAGTATTTCCTGTTTTTCATATGATTATCTCTCTTGTCGTTATTTCATTGATTATTGCCTATGGATATGAGATCGGATTTAGGCCATAGACTGCTTGCATGCTAGGATACCCAGCAAGTTTGACAGCCACGATCGCCGTATGACGTTTTATACCTCATACGGAGTAGCTGGCCTAGTCCGTCCCAGTATTTTGGTACTGGGGCGTGACAACATGGGAATTTGAAAGTCATTGCATCCGAATAAAGATGATGACTCTGGTTATAAGAAAGCACCATATGTGTTGTCAAAAAATGAGAAAAAAATATTTTGTAAAAGACTATCTGAGTTGAGATTGCCAGATGGTTATAGCTCCAACATTGCAAGTCATGTATCACTAAAAGATTACAAAATTTATGGGCTCAAGTCCCATGATTGTCATGTGCTAATACAACAAGTTTTGTCAGTAGCATTAAGGGGACTATTAGACAAGGGGCCTAGGATTGCAATTTTCAGATTATGTGCATTTTTTAATTGCCTATGTCAAAGAGAGCTTGATAAAAATAATTTGGAATTACTTGAAGACCACATTGCAGAGACTATGTGTATGCTTGAAAGGTTTTTTCCTCCATCATTTTTTGACATTATGGTTCACCTTACTATTCACTTGGTTCGAGAAGCACTAATAGCTGGTCCGGTCCATTTTCGCTGGATGTACCCATTTGAAAGGTGACTCCAATATTTTACTCTTATATAAACAGTTCTTTGGTTTAATTATTGGTCGAATTAGCTATTATTAATTTGTTAAACTTACATTTTGAGTTAGGTATATGAAAGTACTGAAAGGTTTTGTGAAAAACCGTTCAAATCCAGAAGGTTGTATAGTTGAAAAGTATAATACAGAAGAGTGCACAAAATTTTGTGCTCCTTACATAAAACAAGCATCACAAATAGGTGCTCAACAGAGCCGATATGAAGAATATGAAGATGGAAATATATTAGAAGGAAGACCATTGAGTGAGGCTAAATTAAAGGAATTGTCTCCTAACATGTTTGAAGTTACTCATTTGTATGTCCTAGAGAATACAGCAGAAGTTGAACCGTATAGAGAGTAAGTTTCTAATATATATGTGCTACCGTAATATAATTATCACTTTGGTGGTTTTAGTATGTTTTTATTTGCAGTTTTTAACTTTATTCACCATGGTCTTTTTTCCAGAATGCACATAGAGGAGCTTCGATTTTCTGATATACGTCTTCGTGTGAACGAAAGTCTTTTAAGAAAGAGGCATAGAGACACATTAGTGCATGGTTAGCAAATAAAGTCAGGGTTGGAGATGCTAGTAACATGTTAGACCTTGTAAAATGGATAGGGTGTCGACCTAAACCATATATTGAATCCTATTCAGGTTATATCATCAATGGAAATCGATTCCATACAAGATATGTTAAAAATTGCACACAAAACTCTGGCGTTTCTCTTGAAGCAGAGACAATGTGTCGATCAAGTGCAAGAGATACGTCACATGTTAGTGGAAAAGTTGTGTTCTATGGTGTTATAAGAGATATAATTTTGTTGGACTATCACAAGTTTAAACTCCCTATATTTCATTGTGATTGGGCAAACATAGGAAGTGGTGTCAAAGTTGAATAGTGTTTTACATTAGTTAACCTTCATGAAGGTCAGCACCAATTTGAGAATGATCCTTTTATATTTGCCTCACAAGCAAACCAAGTCTTTTATTCCAGAGACGACGATGCTTCAAATTGGTATGTGGTACTTAAAGCACCACGAAGAGGAGTTTATGAGTGTGAAAGTAATGGGAATGATTGCATACCATATGCTCCATTAGATGTCTCCAATCTTAATCTTGATGATGGATTTTGAAAGAAAGGACTATGAGGTCTTGGATGAGTCGGTAATTGTTGCAATGATGATGTTGTTTATTATTTTATGTTTCATGAGATAGATTTGAATACTAATACAAATTTTTAATTTTCTTTTCAGATTCAACCATCATAAATCATGAGCGGTGTCGAGGTAAGCATCCTTTTTGTATATATTTTCTGTCTACGTACATCCGTCCATGTACATAACTTCAGATGATTAGCAATCTTTCTCAATGTTGTTACAGATTTAGACAGTCACTGTAGATATCATTTTTAGTAACATTCTTATTAATTCTAAAGTACTTTCGTGCCTTGATATGCTTTAAACAAAACTTTTAGCTGTTGGTTTATTTTTCATGGTTCATGACATTCTTATTACTGGACAATTCTTTCTGGAATAAATTATGTATACTGTATCTCTTGGGCTCAAAATCAATCCGTGCTGAAAGTAGTTATTATAGAACATTGTTATAATTATTTCTTGAAGACTTTGGGCTGAAATTAAATTCTACATCTGTTTGGGAGTAGGTGCGAGATTTGCAGACAATCTTTTCTTTTGGATTTTTAATTCAATTTTAAGAAAATAAGCTATCATTATGTAGCATAGTTTACAGTATCGGTCGATACCGATACAATTTGAAATTTTCTTGTTACCAATACCGACCGATACCGACGTTGGGGTCTTTATCAATTTTGCTAAGAAATTTGAACGAAAACGACCAATGAGTAAGGTTGTAAAAGCATGTAAATGAAGCAACTTATTTTATCGCATGTAAACAAATAAGCAAGGATGACTACTATTTCATTCAATTTCAAATCTACAAAAAACAACACATAAAATACTTAAAATTATGCCCAACTGTATAAAATTTATTCTAAATTTTTAATATTTTTGTTTTGATACCAGAAAAATCCGATACTCTGATCTGAAACTAGTGATAGTGTCGATCCTGATACCCTATACTCATAAGATGGGTCAGATACCGATTTTCAATACCAATATTGCGAACCTTGTTATATAGCATACCTTGCATATTAATTGTGTTTCCTTGCATACATGTTTTAGAGACTTATTAGTTCTAAGTACGTTAGGTCATTCTATTGTTTATAGCATCTTTTGAAGGATTTCAATCTAAGTTTTTGATTATGCTACCGTTGGAACTTATCTGGATATTCTACTTTTCCTATGATATATTGTCACTGTCATTTTGATATTCTTTAACGTTGTTTCATATAATGATAACATTTCATAATGATAGCTATTAGCTTTTCTATTTCTTTCTAGCTCTAATATAAATTAGATTACAAAATACTACTGAAATTGACTATATGCATGACTGTATCATTTTGCTTGAAGAATTATCCTTTTCACCTTTGTTATTTGAAATCTATTGCATTTGGTGTGTTGGATTGA
This sequence comes from Iris pallida, assembly GCA_029216955.1. Taxonomy (NCBI): domain Eukaryota; kingdom Viridiplantae; phylum Streptophyta; class Magnoliopsida; order Asparagales; family Iridaceae; genus Iris; species Iris pallida. The sequence continues at coordinate 28,638,650 of JANAVB010028196.1, read as the reverse complement.
TTAACCAACTTGATCAAAGCTGAAGAATCTTTGGTGGTATTTAGGTCCATAGATGTTTCACTGGATCCAGGTAGTCTCTATTTTTGGATAATGCAGTTTCTGAAGTATCTAATATTGTCTGCTGTGGTTAACTGTTGAGTGAATTTTGTCAATTGATATATTTGTATGAATATGATTTGTTGATTGTAATTTGTGGAATGATTGTTTTTGAGTTGTTATGGGTGCATGGTTCAGGTTTATCATTCATTGATTGTACTGGCCTCGCCTTGCTATATTGTTAATCTTTATTTGAAGGTAACAATCTGCTCGATGGTATCACTCATTGGCTATTTGGCACTGTTCATTTGTAGTTCTCAATTATGTTTGAGAGGAGCTGTCAGCGATCTTTGTTTTTGTATTTTGTGATATGTATAATAGGTTTATAGTCCATAATTAAGATAGTTTAATCTTGTTATTATCATATAAATTTGTTGGAAATTCGTTTATCCTGACGTGTTTTGTCATATATGCGAGCTTAAACTATGAGTTATGTGGTAATGATCATAGATTTTGTTTTCTGATGCTGTTGGGATTGTAGGATTTGGTCCAACATGAGCATTGGCCCTCTGGATACAAATCTGTGACTTAGACCCTCGACCAAGTGTGCCATGGGCTGCCTAACCTGTTTCAGGCTGCAGGATCCTGATCCAGTCTGTGTAGGTCACCCTATCAACTATTCTACTATCCAGTGACATGAGTCTGTAGGATCCTTCCAACTATTCTACTATCCAGTGACTTGATACAAGATTCTTAAACTGGAGTGAATCCACTTAGCTAGTTAATTAAGTGTGCTAGTTATGTACATGGACGGACATAAGCAGTGTGCTAGTTATGTTTATCATTTTGGTCATATTTTTTAAACATAAATGTTGCAAACATTTTTCTATGTGTAGCCTTCAAAAAAGAGAGGAAGGTCAAAAAAGCAACAAATAATTGCAGCAGCTGCAGCCATTCAAGATGAAAATCAATGTAGAAGATTATCGAATGGAGATTCTAATTCTCCAACTGCTGATATCCCAGAAGTTCAATCCCCCCAAAATTCAAAGGCTGCAAACTTAAAACCCAGAGGAAAGGCAAAAGTTTTGTGTTTTACCAAAGGAAAAGGAAAGGGGACCCGCCTTGAAGTTGAGTTCAATGAAATAGGCCAACCATATAGAGAGAATGCAGCAAAATTTTCTTCTTTCCTTGGGATCACAGCTAGAGAATTAATACCAGTGACACTTGACAATTGGAGTGATCTTACCGATGAATTTATCACGCAAATATGGGAGCACATTATGGTAGTATTCTCTATAAGTATCAAATTTACATTTTGTTATACATTTTGTTAGATATATTTCTAATACAATTGTTCATTTTATTTTGTAGCAAAAGTTTAGTTTTGCTGAATGTTATAAAAAGTAGACATTTGGAAAGCTAAGAAAACATTGGAGGGATTACCGGAGTTTGCTTCTAAATAAAGTGATGGACCAAGCCAAGTTGGTTGGCCTGAAACGTGCTGCTACCCTCTTGAAACCTGACAGTGTAGAATCCATGGAAGTTTGGCAAGCTTTTATCAAAAAACGGAGTAATCCACAACAATTGGTGAGTCCTTGATGTATACAATGGAAATACTACATTATAATTGGTTTTATTAATTGTAAATAATGTTGGTTTTTTTTACTTATACTACAGTTTTTTTTTTGAATATATCCTTGAATTGTGAATATTTTATAGGCGATAAATAAAAGTATAAAGAAATGCGAGCCAAACAAACTCTACTGCATAGAACGAGTCGTAAAGGATTTACACGGCTAGAGGATGAGATGGTAAGGCAAATTATTGAATCTCTATTGGTGATCACTTAATCTGTTTATATGACAAATAGAATTTTCTTTTGTAGAGACAAGAAAGTGAGACACCGGATGCAATATCAAGGTCTGACGTTTGGATTCGTGGGTACGAAGCAAGAAAGAAGAAGAATACTGATGATGAAGAAGAAGTTGAGGATCATGAAATAGTGGTACGTATACTTCATTTATGTTTACAACTAATGAGTCAACTGTGATAGCCCCTATCAGTTTTGGTGATGCCCAAGATGGAGAAAGAGTTAACTCTATCTCTTTCTCCTAAATAATTGTCGAGCATGCTACAGCTGCAGCAGTAGGATGCAGTGGTTAGCCATTGGCCTATGGGACTTGGTTAGCATGTATCTGAGTTTTGGAATCAGAACATGGGGGAAAGGGGTTCGATCTGGCACTTGGACACCTGATTGCACATTAGCCTTGGACTCTAGTATTAGGTATGGTTTATATGTATCAAATTAAGGTTCAAGTGTGTGTCAGTTTTAGGACTTTTGGATTGATGTATTAGAGGGTCAGATTTGGGCAATGGCTCGAACAGAGCATTCCTTTGCAGAGATTTCGGTTTTCTTTCGGCCAGTTGGTTAGAGTATCATAGGTTTAGGTATTTGGGATACAAGTATCATAGGTTGATGTTAGAGTTTTGGGGGATTTCTGCTCTACGAATGTATGAAACAGCTTAAAATAGGTTTAATTCTTGGCCCTTTCTTCTGCAATTGTCTACTCTGGACCTGGGGAGACTTCATTTCTGTCAATCCCAAGACAAATAAAACCTGGCATTTCGCATTAACTTGCCACTATAGCCACTCCAAGAGTCAAAACCACGTCTTCCCTTGATGCTCAGCAGCTGCAAACTCAGGATCTAAGATTTCTATGGAATTTGATCTTGTAACTCTCACAGGGCCTACAAACACCTAGCTCTCCCCTCCACTGCAACATGACTGAGACTCATACATGTGAAGAGGGGTCCAGTTCTTTTTAAGAAGAGGAAAAGTAAACTAAAAGCCTTTTTACTTCAAGAGCTTATCAAACCTGAGCTTATAGAAAAGATTCAAAAGGACTCTGTTTTAAGAGCTGGCAACTTCTCTAAGCAATCGAAATTGAAGGTTATTTCACCATTCCAAACTATTCCCATGGTTTTCTTTCTTTTGCCATTTTGCAATTCCTAAATCTTCAGCTCTGAAAAATTAATCCAGCCACCAATCTAGTGACTGATATCCAAAGAAGAGGTGATGAACAACTTACTTGCGACAATGCACAAGACTTATACTGAAAGCCTTTTTTATTTCAAGAGCTTATCAAACCTGAGCTAATAGAAAATATTCAAAGGGATTCTGTTTAAGAGCTGGTAACTTACTAAACAATCAGGTTTGAAGGTTGTTTCACCATTCCAAACTATTCCCAGGTTTTTTCTTTTCTTTTTTCCATTTTGCAATTCCTATGTCTTCAGCTCTAAAAGATTAATTCCATCCATCAATTTATTGACTGATATACAAAGAAGAGGTGATGAACAACTTACTTGCGACAATGCACAAGACTTATACTCCGCAAATGTGGCAATTCCAATGAGACAGATGTTAGCAGTCCACAATTATCAAGCTGCAGAGCCTGCATCCTCAATAGACATACAATAGTAACAGCTGACAAGCAACATGTATAAAAGTCACCACACATGAATGAGGATAAAAGATCTAACCTCTAACATACGACTGTAAGACACTGCAGTCATAGAAGCTGAGTTTATGCCCTCACAGTTATGAAGTTTCAGATCAATCAGCATTGGCAATTGTACAGACTGACACCAAGGCACATAAGAATGTGAGCACAAAAATAGCAAATATATAGATGCAGGTTAGCTAAAAGTAATTCATACGTCTAACCTCAAGAGAGATGTTTGGGCAGTATCGCATATGTAACATCTTGCTTGAACCATTTACTCCGCTTTCTGTCTTCTTTTATTTGTATTGATTTGCACTTGAATTACTTTTCGTCTGTAACATGTGGGTCAAGGTTTAAAAAGGCTAATACCAATACATATCAGTGACATCTTGCTTGAATCATATACTCTGTTTTCTGTCTTCTTTTATTTGTATTGGTTTTCACTTGCATATCTATTTGTATTGGTTTTCACTTGTTCTATTGAAGATGTCGAGTGAAGATTACAGTGAAAGATCATATTGCAACTCATATTAAGCTATGGATGAGTATCCTCTTGACATCTTAATATATTGTAACTATGCATTCTTTTAAAATGGAATTTACTGGTATGCCAACTGAATGTGGTTTTGCATGTATTACATAGTAGTTTAAACATGTATGTTATCTGAATAGTAAGTGTATCATTTATGGCTGAAATCGGAAATCTCATTTCTTCTCAATATATGTCACACTTTGGCATCATTTTAAGGAGCTTATTTCATAGTAAGTTACACAACCCAATGTGTTTTTGTTTTTTTGTAATACAGCAACAAGTCAAAAAATACAAAGCACAAGAAAATGGTTCTTCTTTTAGAGATGATGCTGTTGCAAAGGTACTCGGTCCGGATCCACGAGGACGAGTAAGAGGGCTTGGATATGGAGCAGCTCCGTCAAAGTTGGAGGGACAAACACAAATGAGAGACAAGGTCAATAAATTAGAAAATGAACTTGTGGCCTTGAAAAATCAAATGAACAATTTTATTGCAATGGTCGAAAAAGGAGGAAGTAATTCGGTAAGTACCTCAATAGATTTGCTTTTTAAATATTATGACTCTTTTGTATTTATATATTAAGCTTAACATATATTAATTATAGCAGAAAGATGATGCAAGTGGTCAACATTCTATCAATAACATGACGCAAAGCAAAAGGAACGAAACAAGTCCAATTATGAATTTTGTTCATGAGACAACACAAAGCAAGAAGAAAGAACATGTAGTTGTTCGCAATTCCAATCAGGAGAGCTCAAAATGCAAATTACTAAGTTGGTTAGACAAAAAAACAGTTGTTGCCACCGGTGAAGTTCTATCAAAGGATCCTAAATCACTAGTACATCATGTGCCGCTTGGTGCTGAATGTTGGAAAGTTTCTGTGCGACATGTAGTAGAGGGCAATGAGAGCGTGACTCTGTATCGACCAACGTGTGAAGCTTTTCTTTTGAATGAAGCACTGGGAAGCATAATCGCATGGCCGATCAATTACATCATAACTTGTTAAAAATGGAAGATAATTTCTATCTAAATACTCTTTTTTGCTTCTTTTCGCCGATCAGTTATAGCTTTTATCCATTTTAGTTGAGCTGACACAAAAAATTTTCACTACAGATTGTCAATGTATGTTGGATCTACAGAAAAATTCTCTAATATTTTCAGTTGAATTAACAACGCATTTCATTTGTTTGCCACATCATTGTTATCATTGATGTTGTATCAGTTAGAATAGGAGTAGGAGTATTTGTTGGATCATTGAACCTCATTATCCTGCATATCTAGTCATGTCAGACCATATACTTTGAGCATTGCAGCCTTAGTCGAATGTCCTATAATTCTTTGAGCAGTCCAAATAGATGATGGGGTGAATGATTATATATAGGTTAGTTAGAAAGGGATAATGGCTTAAGTTTCACAACCACATTTTCACTTGATACAGTCCTTATACCCCATTTTGTGTCAACTTATGACTCTCACATTCAGTCCCCTTTTTATTGTCAGTCTTTACTTATATATGTATTTGTATCTATTTGGATATATATATATATATATATATATATATATATATATATATATATATATATATATATATATATATTTCAGTCACCCCCCTTTTGTTCAAGTTCCATTTAACTTCCTTAGTATGTGTTTGTAGTGGTGAATATCCTTGGTTGTGTGTTATGAGTTAAGGATTAGAGTGTATGTGTATGAGTTTAGTGATAGGTTAGTGAGTGTTTAGGAATTGAGAGGGAGTGTCAATTTATTTGTTTGTAGCTATATACATATATAGCATATATGAGAGGTAAGGAAGTTTGTTGGTCTGTATGTGTGGCAGAGTAGGCAGGCCAATAGGCCACTACAGTGGGAGTGTCCTTTGGCAGCAGGCCAATTGGCCATGTAGGGAGACTCGGAGCATTATTTTTCTCTTATATGATCTTCAAATTTGTAGATGGCATATAATCTTTTGCGGTTGCTCAATTGGTCGGTTTAGTACCGACCGGCTTATCCTGCTGCCTGAAATTTTGAACATGTTATATTTTGACTGGCCTTAGATTGGTGTATGAAACCATTGTTTGGTGGCATGTATGGTGGTTGTTGGAACATTTATTATAGCCAATGTATGCTTGTTGAAGTTTGTTTGGACTTATATTTTGACTGGCCTTAGTCGGTTTAGTACTGGTTTAATTCAGAAATTTTGTAAACTGTTATTTGTGGTTAGGCTTCGTGTCTTGCACATGAAGCTAGTTAAGATACACACAAACTCTCTAATCCCAATAAGAGAGATCGGAGACCAATCCAGTAGGTAGATGATCAGTTGATATACTAGTTACATTCCAAATTACTGTACAAGAAGTATTTGGAGCATAGTGACATACATGAGTGTAGCAGTAACAAAAAGAAATTTTCTCAATAAACAACATAGGCTAAACTACGGGGAAAAAGAATAGAGCAAATATATAAGAAGTGAAATATTGCTACTAAACTGAGAACTAAATACTTGAAACAGTAAATACATTGCCAGAAGAATAAACAACAAGTCCTGATTCCTAATCATCCATGTCCAGTTCTATGAATGCTACTTTCTATGTCAAAACTAAGATGATCTATATTTTGCTTAAATTTCCCAGCATGTAAAACTGCTATGAATGCTACTTTCTATGTCAAAACTAAGATGATCTATATTTTGCTTAAATTTCCCAGCATGTAAAACTGCTCCTCTTTCACCTCATACAGTTCATACATAATTAACACAGAGGTTCACTTTGATGTGCTAGCTAGCTAATGTGTGCAAAGATTTTCTCATGCTTCAGTTTTACACTCTACAAAGTGACATTTTGATCTTCTACTCGGCTTATTCTTTTGTTATGATTATTAGAATGTGTTCCAACTTTTATGGTTTTTCTCATATAGGCAACCTGGGAGCCATCCCCTCGGCAGGGCTGGCCTATGTGCCTGTCATGTTTGGCTCTGTGGCAGGGGGCCATGGTAGTGTTAGTTAGTGAGAGTTAGGGTAGGGGCAGATGGTTAGTATAGGGGAATTAGCCAATGCACAGGTAGTACATCAGTGTACAGCAATAAAAGGAAATAATAGTTATAATAGTCTCTCCTAAAGTATGGGCATGATTCTTAGGTAAGTCTTCCTGTAACTTTCTAATCATTATGGAGCTATATATGACTTCCATAGGGCTTGACAGCCATGTAGGCTATATAGCAGTATGAGTAAGGGGCATATCCCATCGCAGGGGTGATTATGCAGGGGGGATCCTAAACCTGGTATCAGGATTAGAAGAGTGTCTTGTGGATATGTGGGTGCACGTCTTGTTATGTATGGATATGTAGGTATATATATGGGGTGATGCATGGAGTTAGAAAATAGAGAACAACATGGTTGGGTAGAGGATTACCTAGAATATAGGTTCACCTATATATTTTGGGTAATGTGAACGAGTTTTCCAGCCCCTCATGTTTTTGGGTTGGCTCACATCATATTAAGTTGACATTAGGAAATTTGTTGTCATCCAGCACATTGGTGATGGGTGTAAAATTATCCATATTCCTGGAACTTGTCTTGTGTATAAATCTCCTCATTAAACATGTATATAAGTCTCTTTCATGCATTCATTTTATTGGATATTTGTTAATATTATTTTTTATTTTTATTCAGGTAATTAAGCTTAAAGAAGAGGGGAGGCATGCTTCTACAAAGTTTCATATTTTGAGCTCAAGGACTTTAAAATCTTCGAAGGTCTTGAAGTGTCCAACTATAGTGAGAGTGAATTTTGCTTTTGTAGTAAGACAAAGTGACTTTGTTTTTGTTGTAAGACATTAATTTTGGTTTGAGCTTAATGACTAAGAAAATGACTTTGCTATTGGAAATCCAGTTTAAACACTTTTGCTTTGTGTTAAGCTTCTATCATGTTTGTGTCATCTTATTAATGTGTATGGATTTAGTGCAACTTGTTGGAAGTAAATACTCTAAATATAGATGTGCAATTAGTTTGATTTCGGTTGGAAAAACTGTGAGAACCATATTATAGTCATATTTGATTTTGGTTTATTAATTAATTATATTTGTAGCTATTCAAATGTGGATATTTAAAAAAAACATAATCACGGCGCGCCTTGCGAGCCACAAAAATGAAACTCATCAACCTTTTAACGGCCCTCAGTTTGAGTCATAAACACATAACATTTACGACCTGCATTTTTGGGCCGTAAATGTGAGATAGTAGGTATTTATTTTTAAGTATTCACGACTTGCCATGTGTGCCTTAAATTGAATAAATTGAATTTATTAACGGCCATCACTTCGAGTCGTAAAAGATTAGTATTTACGGCATGCATTATGGGACGTAAATAAGATCCATAGTTTTTCAGCAACTTCTTTTCGGGCGTGCAATTACCTAAGTTACGGCCTACTGTCACACGCCGTAAATACTCCGTACCCTTTTACGGCTGGAGCTTTTACGGCACTACCATGTGAGCCGTAAAATTAGTTTTACGGCACAAATTGTAGGCCGTAAATGACCTTATTTGGTGTAGTGATGGAAGACCAATAATACCCCATTCTTCGAATAAGATCTTGTAACTTCGGACCTGGTTGATGAGCACCACAGACACCATCATGAGCCTCACGGAGTGTCTGTTTAGCTTCACTTTCTGAGAGACAACGCAGCAAGAGTCCATCGTATGAACGACGATATAACATATGTAAAGACGAATCATAATAGAATCGAAATGATCGTCCCTTAATTGATGCAGCTTCTTTTGGATCTTCAAGTAAAATCCCATGAACCGCATAATCAATAAATGGTGTTCTCCAATCCCTCTGCCGGTAGCTTGACTCTGTAGTATAACTATGTTCAATATACAAATTATTTTGACACAGAATAAATCTCGGTCCAACAAAGTAATTATATTTTGTCTCCGAATTGGAACGGCCAAGTCTGCAGCTAAGCTAGCAAGAGCATCAGCTTCCATATTCTGAGAACGTGGTACGAATTCGATAAAGAATCCTTTGAATGAAAGGACCAACTCGATTACCACTTGATGGTAAGGGATGAGATCAGGATTTCTGACTTCATAAGTCCCTCTAACTTGATTAACAATCAGTTGAGAATCTCCATAAGCTTCTAGGAACTCAATATCCAACTGTTTTGCTACTTGGAGACCAATCAGCAAAGCATTATATTTTGCTACATTATTAGAGCATGGCTCATTGAGAGAATAGGCACGGTATATGACCATTTTATCAGGAGAAACCAAGACGATTCCTACTCCAGAGACAATATTACCCTTAGGTTCAACCCATGATTCTCCATCAAAATATAATTGCCAGATATCATTCTTCAAAGTCATGCTGCAATCCACGACTTCATCTGGAATGTCCTCATATAGCTTTGATGTTTCAGGTATAGGATGAGCAGCTAAGAAATCAGCTAATGCTTGACCCTTCACTAATTTTTGAGGTATATAAACCAGGTCATAAGGAGTGAGCAACATCGCCCAGGTAGCTAACCTAGAGTTAAGAATGCTCGATTTTCTCATCAATACCCGAATGGGATTTATTCTGGAGATGACATGAATAGTCTGTCCTGTCACATAATATCTTGTCTTTTGGACAGCAAAAACCAAGGCCAGACATTCCTTTTCTACAGGAGTATACCTGTGTTCTGCTCCGACCATCATTCGACTAAGATAATAAATTGCTTGTTCATGCCCCATATTACTTTTTTGTGCAAGAAGAGCACCAAGTGAATGATCCAAGGCTCGAACATATAACAAAAATGGTCTTCCTACCACTGGAGGTACCAGAGCAGGTGGATTTGTAAGGTATTGCTTGATGTCATTGAAGGCTTTCTGACACGCTTCATCCCAAACAAATGATACACCCTTCTTTAATAGACGGGAGAAAGGTTGACATCTCCCAGAGAGATTAGATATAAACCTCCTAATATAAGCAATGCGATCCTGAAAGCCACGGAGTTCTTTCAAATTACGAGGAGGACGTATTTCAAGAATTGGTTTAACCTTATTAGGATCAACATGGATACCCTGAGAAGTAATGACAAATCCTAAAAATTTGCCACTGGAAACCCCTAAGAAAGACTTAGTAGGGTTCATTTTCAATTGATGTTGGCGCATTAGTTCAAATATTGTCTTCAAGTCTTGAATGTGATCATCTTTTGATCGACTCTTAACAGCAATGTCATCTACATAACATTTTACTGTCTTCCGTAGATGTTCTTGAAAGATGTTGCTCATAGCCCGTTGATACGTGGTACCGGTATTTTTAAGACCAAACGGCATAACCGTATAGCAGTAAACCCCAAGAGGTGTACAAAAAGTAGTATGCTTCTCATCTTCTGGATGCATCTTAATTTGATTGTATCCTGAGAATCCATCCATGAAAGATATGCGTTCAAAACCGCATGTATTGTCTATCATGACATCGGTAATCGGAAGTGGAAATTCATCCTTTGGACAAGCTGCATTAAGATCTCGAAAATCTATGCAAACTCGGACTTTCCATTCTTCTTCATAACAGGAACAATGTTAGCAACCCAGTCCGGGTGTTGTTCTTCACGAACGAAGCCACATGTTATCAGTTTTTTAACTTTCGCCTCAATTGCATCCATCATATCTGGTCAAAAATACCGTTGCTGTTGTTTTACAGGCTTGGCATTAGGAAGAATATTGAGTTTATGAGTAGCAACTTTGGGATCTAGACCTGGCATATCCTTATAACTCCATGCAAAAATATCAATATATTCTTTGATCAGTTTTATCAACCCTTCCTTTTCATCTTCAGAAAGATTTCTACTGATAAATATTGGTTTGGGTATAGTACCATCTCCAACATCAATCTGGACAACCTCATCCTCTGTAGGTGGTTGTTGCTGTTCAAAACGAAGTTCCCATTGAGTGTCCATCTGTTGAGCCCAAGGATCATTCTCAAATGGTTCAGATTTACCATCAGTTTGAACCATGTTTACTGAGAATATTTGCTCAGATTCATCATAATAATCTTCTATAACAGATGAGGAGTGAGATGTATCAGACTCGATGAATTGGATTTCTTCCGAATCTGATGATTGTGAAGAGGTAGAAGAGAATTCTTCTTGTATATCATCATTAAACATATGGGACAGATCATATCCCAAGCCATGATGAGTTTTCTGATAAAACGGATCACCACTTAATGGTAATCGTCTACCCTTGCCTTGATTGAGACCTTGCATAGTCTTCAAATCATATTCCATATTCTGGATAATCTTGAGAGATTGTTGACTATATCTGTCAATTCGGATTCTTCCTTTATTTTTCTCTCAAATCATCTGTCTGAGCAACAAGGATATTTCTAGCCGTGCCAAACCCAATTTGGTGCTTGTTTTTCTTATCAGACGGAATCACAAAATAAGATTCTTCATGACGTCTATAGGTTACACAAGCTTGTGATGAAGCAACTACAGGAAGAAGATAGGGAGAAGATGTTAGGAACCTTTGAGCATAAGTTCCAACATCGACATGAGGAGGAAAGAAATTTTTTTTATGATCAATGTATAAGGTTTCCTTTGTGTCTATGTCGTCTTTATACTGATGATTTTGATCATCAGAAGATAAAGTCATTCTTTTAACATATTTGACAGCCATATACTCAAAAAGGAAATCTTTATTGATATTGGAAGGTACAGAATGATCAATATTTACATCATTTACAATTTGACTGCTACGCTTCGGATTAATCACTAATGGACCATCATCCGTCTTTTGCGTAGATTTGCCAAGATTGACAATCAATGGTGGTTCTGGATCATTTGTACGAGAAGTACGCCCTTTGACCTTGATCCTAAGAGGTTGAACTTGGCTTTTAGTAGGAATATTCACTGATTCCTCAGATGAAGCTTGAATTCTCCCTTTGACCTTGATCATCAGAGGTTGATTGTTGACAAGTTGGGGTTGGATTCGCCCTTTGACTTTGATCTTCAAAGGTTGCTCTTCTGGCGGATCTTCATTAATAGACTGATCTTCGGCAGATGATCGATCTTCAGCTATGTCTGATATCTCTTTCATATGCTCTTGTTTGTAGAGCATTGAATCAGAAAAATAGGCTTCGACACCCTTGAAAGGATTGATATCAGCAAACTCAGTCTTCACAACCCCTTGGAAATCCACGTACTTGAAGCATTGGTGGAGAGTTGAAGGTACGATGTTATGCTCGTGTAACCATGGTCTTCCAAGAAGGATATTGTAGGATACGTCTGAATTAATAATATAGAATGTTGCCATAGTTCGAAGATCACAAATTTGAATATTTCAGACGAATCTTCCCCATGGTTTACTCTTTCCAGAGTTGAAACCAACTATTATGGTACTAGTGTAAGTCAAGTCACTAGTAGGAGTCCTCAATGGTCTTAGCATACTTTGAAGAATTATGCTAATGGAAGACCCATGATCAATGTAAATTCTGTCAACTTCAATGGACTCAATATACCCAGTGTAGCACAAAGGTCTGTCATGCTTGTTATGCTTCAACAGCATATCTTCTTGTGTAGAGGTGATGTTGGGAATTGCTTCCATCACACTATGACATTGTGGGCATGACACTGGTATATTATCAGGAGTCTTGAGTTGAGCTAATCAGGAATCAGCTTGCAGCAAAGCTTCACTCAAAGTTTTGCGACTTTCTTTAGAAAGGCGAAGCAACTCGAAGATAGATAATCTAGCCGGAGTATTAGCTAACTGGGCTAGAATATCAAATTTATAGGGTTTCATCACCACCCTCTGACTGGAAGCAGACTTCAATGGGACGTCAAAATGTACCACTTTTTGTTTTTCCTTTTCAACCACAGCAGGAACAAGAGACGGTTGAGTTAATGGTGTTTCAACATTCTCTGCTTCTTTGGAGGATCCCTCATAATCTTTATGGTACTCTTTTCCAGATCTTGTACCAGCAAAGGTTTCTTCTTCAGACTCAGAAGAAGAAAGTACCATATTGCAGGATTTAGTCTTCCTTCCTTTAGCCTTCTTCTTACGAGGATTGTTATGAAGAACCTCAGAACCCAATCCAACAGTAGATTTTTGACTTTAAATTTGTAAAGGAAGTCGTATTCCTTTATCATAATTCAAACCTTCTGTCTTTTGAAAATCATAACCCATCTTCTTCATAAGAAGGACAGATTGTTGACTGTACAAGTGAGTAGGCAGCGAACTTTTAACAGGTGGTTCAACAGAGGAAGAAGAAGAGATCTCTGTAACTACAGGAGAATAAGGAATAGAATTCTCTGTAGCTACAGGAGGAGAAGGATTTGAGATATCAGGAAAAAATCCCTATAGGGACTTTTTCATAAGCAGCGAAGTCTTGTTGTGCCCTGTATAAGGGAATACTATTCATGGCTAGCCACTGCTGATGAGTAAGCTTGAGCTTGGTAGGAGGAGCCAGACTTGGAGGACATATGTTCAATCCTCTCAATCTATCTTCTAAAGGAATGCCATCCCAAAAATGATCCAAATCATCAGGATCTGGAATAACATGAGAAATTATGTTGCAGGTTTTGACCTTCTTACCTTTCTTGGATTTTGAAGTTTTACCTTCATCTTCCATTTCAGGTACTAAGTCAGGATGTACTCACATAATTTCACCATTCTTTAATGTAAGAGGCAACAATCCTTCATTTTCCTCCCTGGCAGGCGAGATATTCACAATCTTCATCGTCGCCTTCAGAATTGGGACAATTCCATCTGGTACTTGTTGAGAAGAAAAATCTCTGAATTGAAGAGAAACCATATTGGTTGTGACCGTATGCTCATCATTAGTTAGAGAGATGGCATTGGCATTAATCAATTCTTGGATTTTCTTCTTTAGGACATAACAAGCGCTGGTGGGATAATTTATGTATTTGTGATAGATACAATATTTGGGATTGTTAGTCAGATTCACCTCATTAGGCCTCTTTAGCTCCGGGATCTGGAGTTTGCCACTCTTCACCAGACATTGAAATATCCCTGGGATATCACTCTCGTCAAAAGAATATTCTTCTTTTGGCTTAGAAGACTCCTGATTATTTGGCATCATTTTGCTTTTGGAAAGATTAACCATAAGAGTGTCTTTTCCTTTTGCATTACGATTGCCAGAATTATTACCAGGATTACCTTTCTTTCCTTTATCCTCTGAGGCAAAAATCATCCCATGTTCACGAGCCAACCTACCATTGGTCTCGGCAGAAACTGCTGCTATGATAAACGAAGCCCAATCTGTGAATTGGGAACCCGTGAAGACAGCGATAGATGGTCGCAAATTCATCTTGCATGTATCAATTAACGCTGAATCTGGCATACCAGGAGGCAGTTTTAGAGTCGCATGTCGGAAACGTTCAATGAACGTCCGAGTATCTTCTTTTTCCTTTTGCTTGATTTCTATTAAGGAGGACATGTTCATGTCCATACCTCCTTCATAGAAGCGGGAGAGAAATATTACCTTAAATTCGTCAAAAGACAAAATACAATTGTCGGGTAAACTACGATACCAGTCATAAGCTGAACCCGTCAAGCATCTAATGAATACTCGAGTGAGGAGAGCATCATTTTTCTGCAAATGTACAGTCATAATATCAAAGTAATTGATATACTGACTAGGAGAAGCCTTTCCATCAAACAATACCATTGATTGTGGCTTAAATTTTGGCGGAAAGGGTACATCATTCCAATGAGGAGGATAAGGTTGCTTAATCCCTAACCTCTGGAGTTGATCCTTTTGCTTTAAAACTTCAAACTGTGCTTTGAGCTCATGCACTGCTTGAATGGCTTCGCTGGTTTGCGGAAGCACATTTGATGGAATGGTTGTTAGTTGTACCGTAACCCCCACCGAAGATGGTACATCTTCTGGAATGATGGGATCTGGAGATGCATAATTTTGGTTAACAGCAGGCTCTTGGATATTCAAAGGTATATCAACCCCTTGGCCATCTTGAGTTTGTGCTGCTACCTGTACCGGTGTTACTATTGCCGGTTGAGCAGTTTGATGAGCCGTTATTATCCGGTGCATACTTTGCATCATGTTAAGCATGTCTTTCAATGATTGCTCAACGGCAGTGAGACGTTGTTCTGTATTAGCAGATGACGTCTCTTGTTCATCTCCAATAGCGTAGGATTCAACCTCTCTTGAAGATGCATAGGGATTAGTATAGAAGTATGAATCGACACTATCAGTTTTGGACTCAAGAGATTGAGTACCCCCAGCTTCTGAATCAGAAGTCTGCAACTGTCTTTGTCTTCTTGATCGAGTATTCTGATATACTCCTTCAAAGGAATCAAGAAGTCTATTGAATTGTTGTTGACCTGGAGTTTGGGACGTGTTTCGTCTAGGACGTCGTCCTTTGTTGGTATGAGATGCCATGTTGACTGATGCATATGACAACTCATCAGCTTGTTATTGGGGCGCATTAAAACTTAACCGATCAAAAACTGACCGTTTGGAAGCCGAACAACAACATTTGATCACAATCTGGTGACACTCACAATGATAATTTTCTTAGGGGAGTGTCACGGGAGATTGTCTATTTTTACGTTTTTACATTAGCAATTCACGTAAATTAGAAGGAGTAGAAGGAGTAGTCTTCTTTATTACATTTGGGGTAGCAAAACGTTTAGTCCCTTGTGTATAAAGAAGATTACTGGCTGCATTCGCGGAACCAAACTGTACATTTTTACGTGCTTGGAGTTGCGTGCGTAAATCCTGAGATTTTTGAGCACGAAGGACTCCATTTTCATTGCGTGTAATTTGTAAGTTTGGTACCTTGCGTACAGCAGTATAAGAAGATTGTTGGTTGAAAACAGAAGTTTTACCAACTATATTTTTATGCTTCATACGTGCAGGTACATTCACTTTAGATACAGAAGCATCTTTGTGAATTTTATCTACACTGTCACAGACAGGAGATTTACCTTTACGCATAGAGCGCAAAACATGAGTATCTGCCACGTCACAGACGGGAGATTTTTCTTTACGCGAAGAGCGTAATTTTTGTGTATCTACCACGTCACAGACGGGAGACTTATTCTTACACTCAGAAGCACAAACATTAGAGTCTGCCTCATTACAAATGGGAGACACGTTCTTATGCACTGAGCGTAAAATTTGGTTTTTACCCACTGGGCGTAAAACATCATTTTTACGCACTGGGCGTAAAATTTGGTTCTTACGCAGTGGGCGTGAAACCTTATTATCTTTACCGTCACAGACGGGAGATGAATTGTCACACTTAGAGTGCGACGCTGAAGTAAGGACTGCCTCATTACGAACGGGAGTCCCTACGATAGGAGTGGGAAGAATTCCCTTGCCATCAGAAGAAACAGCGAGATCAGAAGCTACTTTGGATTTGTGAACCCAAACTTTTTATGCTTTGCGAGATTTTTGAACATTGGAGCGGCGAGAACCACCCCCAGTTCGGAGCATTTCTTCATAAGCAGTCTGGTCGAAGTGCACAACCAGAGTCTTCTTTGTCGATCCAATCGACACATCATCGTATTGAGCAATTGCCTCCTCGTCAGAGGAGAAGGTCGTCCCCAGCAGAGTCGACATTTTGTTTCACTTAACAAAAGGCCTGAAATTGGCTTTTGAAAATAAAACGAGAAAAAGTACAAATTGTACAAATTGTTCTGGGAAGTATTGCTATGGAAGTCTGATATAAAGTCGATCACTTTGTTCCTTGGGCCATACGATGATGATGAAGATTACTGCTAGAAGATGAACAACCGAAAGAACTAAGTCACCAGAAAGGTATCGACGCACTTGGGCACTGATGGCGAGGCCGAATGCTTTCCTGCTTTGCTTCACTCTGTTCTGGAAGAAAAGTTGAAGAAGAATGCTTCGGAGAATCAAAATCTCTGGGTTCTGATCTCTATATATTCTATTCTTGTCTCTCTCTCTGTCTGTGTGTCTATCTGAGAAAAATTCAGTCTATTTATAGACTTGGCCTTATGTGCGTAAAACTCAGCAAAAGTTGTCTTTACGCTAATAACTGCCACCCATGACTGAAGTCATCCTCTGCATACATTGACACATGTCCCATTATTTCAATAAAAATAGGATGCACGTACACACGTTCTTCGAGATATGTGGTATGAAAGCCATGTAAGCAAACCACGTTCCAAAGTAGTCAGGAAGGATAGGGCGTAAACAACAACCCAAATATACTCTGAGCGTAAAGTAGTAGACTAGGCGTAAAATAGCCCTGACATAGACTTCCCACGTAAAGTGGCTAAAAATAGCCTTGAGCGTAAAACGTAGCCCAAATAAACTTTATGCACACGTCAACTTTTGAGCGTAAAAACTCATATAGTCTCCATGCGTAAAAGAAGTCATATTGTGAGCGTAAAATAGCTCAATCCACATACTAAACGACAACATTGGTCTCTGTGTAAAACAAATCCCTTCGAATTCTGTGTTGTACGCTATCAGTAAATCCTCATGTCAGACTTTGCATTAAATGCATGACTTGACAGCTTTGTCCAGCGTAAAGTGGTTAGCTTATCTCTGGCATAAAAACACTGGCTTAACCCTGGCGTAAAATGATTAGTCTGTCCTTGGCGTAAAATAGATCATTTTGAGTGGAATACTCTATCTCTTTGACTTAGTCTATGAAACACACATTGGTCTCCTCAATCTCCCGCTCTGGCGGCATCCCTGGAAGTTCCTCTGGGAAGACAGCTGGAAACTCTTCAACTATCCGGGATAACTGTACTGCTGCTACTGCCATCCGCAATACTGGAGAAGATGGCTCCACTGTGCCTCTGGAAAATGAAAACTCTGGCTCGCTTGGAATACTAAAGACAACCCTGCCAACATGGCAGTCTATCCTAGCATACTGGTTCCTCAACCAATCCATGCCTAAGACTATATCATAGTCTGCCATAGGGAATTCTATAAATCTAGTGAGGAACTCTCTACCGCTAACTACGATTCGACACGAGGAAAACACTCGATCTACTCCCACAAGACCATTACCAGTAAGTATATTGAGCCTTACTGATAATGACTCGGGCTCCAATCCTATCTGTGTCGCGAATCATGCAGACATGAATGAATGCGATGCACCAGAATTAAATAATACCAATGCTGGAGAGGAGTTGACGAGAATAGTACCTGCCACTACCTCACCTGGTGTAACTTCTTCTTCCATAGTCATCATTATTGTCTGACATTGTCCTCTGGCTGCGGGTCCCCTCTGCTGGAAACCTCTATGCCTGTTCTGCACTTGGGCTTGGGGATACTGCTGCTGGTTCTGCTGATGAAATGCCTGGGCCTGAGGCAACAATGGCCTCGGGTACTGCTGCTGCTGCATAGGTGCTGGTCCCCTAACCGATGGACTGGTTAGGTTAGAAGAGGACGAACTACCCCTATTCGGACAGGCTCCTATCTTGTGATCTGTCGCTCCACAAGCCAGGCACAATCCCTGCGCCCTGCGACAATCTGCCACCACGTGTCCTGGCTTCCCGCAATGAGAATATCCCATCGCGGAAGTCTGCTTCTGCTTCTGCTGCTGCGGGTACGTCGGGATCGAATGTTGAACCGACGTCACTGAGGTCGCCCGCCTCGGAGTTCCTATGGTCAAACCTCTTGCTGCCGGGGCTGGAGCTGATGATTGGTGCATCTGATTGTGGGACCGCTTCCTACCTCCGGTCCTATCCACGATCCTCTGGGAGGTGTACTCATGCCTCCTAGCTGCCCTCAATACTGCATCGAACGTCTGGTGCTCGAACTGTTCGACTGCCAACAAGATCTCCAAATGCAGTCCCTGCTGGAACCGCTGGGCCCTATCAAACTCGGTCGCCACCAAGGTGGGGGCAAACCTACTGAGTCTAGAAAACTCAGATGCATAACCGTCGACCGTTTTGTCTCCTTGCTTCAAATTGGTAAATCTCGTCTGTAGGTCGTACCGAGCTACAGCATCAAAATACTTCGTCTGGAATCTTTTTCTAAACACCGCCCAAGTGACCGGCGCTGCTAATCCCACGGCCTGCGCTACCCACCAACTGCGAGCTAAGTCCAGCAACTGTAGGCGTACCACTGCCACCTTCTCATTCTCAGGTGTCCTAGCTGCTTCCAGAACCACCTCGGTATCTTACAGCCAAGCGTCCGCGGCAATCGCATCTTCGCTGCCGTCGAAGAATGGAGGATTCAGGCGCTTGAAGCTGTTGGCCGCGTTGTTCCCTGGTTAACCGCCTCTGGCCAAAGCATCTGCCACTTCCTGGTGCAAAGCGTCTCCTCTACGATCCTGGGAAGCTATCAAGGTCCTGATGAGACCTAACAAGGTGCCATCGTCAGGTTCTGCAGGCTGAACGGGCCGAACTGGGGGCTCTCCTCCAATAGGTACAACTCTGGAGGCTACTCCGGAATGCTGGGCTTGATCTCCAAGTTGCGGCTGGTCCACGGGAGTTGCTCCACCTCGCTGATCGGCGGGGTCAGGTACAGTACCGCTGAAGAAGACGACACAGAAAACAAATAAGGAAGGACCATGACAGATCAACGAGACAAGCATGTGATCAGGTCAAGATTCTCAGGGATTTGAAGATACGAGCAGAGATCAAGGACGACTACTGATTGAGACATCTATTAGGTAAACCCTCACATTCTTGAATGCCAAGACCTGCATGGGCCACCACCTAAACCATGTCACGCTCCAGAACCAGAATACTGGAGAGCGGGGGCGAACATAGCCAGCTACGTATATTGAAATGGAATCCACCTCGCTATACGGTCACGACTGTCTAGATATGAGGGTTTACTACAAGCCAACGGTCTCTTAAGGTCAAGCCTATTGTCTCAATCTCAAGCAAGTAATATAATTACTAGATGTTAGACCACCAAATATACAATAAAAGGCGTCCCAAATATTACATATTCAGCTGATCATGAAGCTAGTCATACAAAATACGAGGACTAGCAAGAGTTAAGTCATACATGATCAACCCTAGGATTTGTTAATCATGTTACAGCCCGTAGGCAGACAGTAAGTAAAGATGCATCGAGCTAACAGGTGCTCGTCGGCTAAACGTCTCAAAAGAATAAATTTACAATGTAGTGGGTGAAGCAAAATGGAAAACCCACTCGTAGCCCGGGTTCCTTCTAGTCGCCACCATTGGGCTGGAGGTTCGGTAGATCCTCGGGTGCTGCTTCGAAATCTGGCCACACAAAACCAGCTGGGTCAAACCCCAGAAAGAGCAAGTGCCACAAAGGAGGCCACGAAATAAGAACAAAAGCCAGCATATCAGAGCATAAGAAATAGAAGAAAAGTACAAGTAATAAAGAGTACAAGAGGACAATGAACGACTAGGGACGTGGAACCGTTCCGGGAGCCAGGTTACAACCCGTAAACCAAACAAGGACCGGGGTTGTAACCCTTCGCCTGAATAGCGCCTTGTCTCTACCCATTTATTGTTAAAGATAAGTAAAATAATCATGTACAGGAGTACCAGGTACAGGGACATAGACGAGACTTAGACCAGGCTGGACACCATCCATTCACAAGCGGCCAAGCAAATACTACGGCTTACTACTTAACTAACTAGGGTTATCACAAGCCTAATAACTAACAAGATGCAAATGAGAAATACCCAGTCCCAAGCCCTGCAGACTATCCAGTTATCCTTTCGCGGGTTGAGAGTATGGTTGGGTACATTGCCCGGGAGACAATGTACCCTTAGGTGACTTAGAGGGTGCAACACATGACAGTGTGCTGGAAATGTTCCTTACTCGTCAGCAGGCTACAAGTCCGTTTAAAGCGCCCAGATAACGAGATCGCCTGTGACTGGAAATTCTCCATGAACTATAGTTGGATCTAGTCATTAGCCTAATCCATATTCAGGGTAAATCCCTGACCGTGGTAACCAGGGAGTCACGTCCTAGACATGATGCAAGACAAGATAAGTGGATTGCACAAGCAGCAAGAATGAACACCCACGGCGTCAGAGTTGATTATACGAGTCAAGTTAGCCATCGCAACAGCATCAAGTCAAGTCAAATTACAGGTTTACAAGTTACAAGTCAGGAGTGCGCCGCCACGGGCCACTATCAAAAAGATCAGAAACACTAGAATCATAAATCACAAAATTCATGAAAACCGTACTAGTCATAAGCAAAACACCCAAAAAATTGTGCCAGGTCGTGTGGGTTCGAGACAGTCGTCTTGTGTGGAAAAAATCCCAAAACTCCAATCCACAAAAGAGAAGCCAAGTCCAAGAAAATAAAACCAAATCACCATGGGTAATAGGCTGCGCAGGGGATCAGATTGCGCTGGGGGGGAGATGGACTGCGCAGGGGTTGGGTTGCGCTGAAGTTGGGTTGCGCTGAAGATGGGTTGCGCTGAAGCGGATCGCGTTGGGTCGGCTTGCGCTGGGTCGACTTGCGCTGAAGATGGGTTACGCTGCAGCGGATCGCGCTGGGTCGGCTTGCGCTGAAGATGGGTTGCGCTGGAGATGGGTTGCGCTGAAGCGATTTGCGCTGAAGTGAAGCGCGCTGGGGAGCGAGCTGCGCAGCAGTCAAGCGCGCGAAAGGTAGAAGGCGCTGGAGCTAAAGAGCGCCAGCGTAAGTCAGCTCAGCGTAATGCGCTGGCCGAGGAGTTGTGTAGTCCGACCTTGCGCTAAAGTGCGCAGGCCGAGAGTCATCTTCTCCACCAGGCCGAGAGGAAGACTCCAAGAACCCTAAATTTCAAACCTTCATAACTTGGCCAAAACAAAACAAAATTTGGATTTTCAAAGTTCTAACTTGTGTAAAATTGAATTCTCTTTCACATGGAAGCCTCAAAACAAGGAAAAATCTAAGTTAAATAGATCAAAACCAAAAAAAACCAAAAATGGTTAAAACTTAGATCTAGAAAAATAGAAGCTTCAAATCACAAAATGCCAAGTTCTAATGTTGTTTACCATGGCCTAATCTAGCTAATGGACAAATAAAATTGGGTCCTTATATGGTGGCAAGGTGCACTTGCCTATAGAGGTTGGTGTTGTGTGAAAGAAGGAAGAAGAAGATGAAGAAATTAATGGAAGTTATGAGGAGAGAGAAAGTTAGGTGGAATTTTTAATGAGGGTGGGTTGTGGTGGAATGAGGGTGGAGTATAGGTTAAGGTGTTCCATGCATACTAAACCAAACCAAACCAATTCCTTCCCCGCAAAATAAAACCAAGCCAGGTCCAAAACCCGTTTTACGAGAAAACCAGAATCCGCAAGTTAAACCAAAACACAATTACAGGCCAGAATCCGAGAAAATAAAATACATGTCCGAAATACATATATGCCTAATGTAAAATACGTATTCCGAAATACATGCATTACATACGGGGATGTATGTCTCGGTTGTGGACGTACTGACCACCTTTTCAAGTTATGTCCTTGGAAGGATACACCATGCAGCGATCCAAAATGTTCAGGTATAAGAAGATTGTCTATATCTGGAACAGAGCACAATCATGGCATCTCATATTTAAAGTGTTGTAAATGTGACAAGTTTCAATGGTTATCTTCTGCAATAGCATCGAAAGCCAAAGAAGATGGTGAATACAATTTGAAAGTACAAGTGAGTTTAGATGGGCTTTGTAATGATATGTCGAAGAAGGCGCAGTTTAAGTAGATGTAGTTTATGAACATGTGTTCCATGAATAGTTATTTTCTTTGGCCATGTGTTTGGCAAAATTCTGGTTGTAAAAAAACTTATCTATGCCTATTGTTTGGCATCTGTTGTAAATTATTTGTTTGGCTATGTGTTCAATTTCAAGTAAGTTCAAATTATTTGTTTGGCATCTGTTGCAAAACTTATCTATGCCTATTGTTTGGCATCTGTTGTAAATTATTGGTTATGGCTATGGTTGAATTTTGAGTCCACTTAAGTGATATTTGTATGTAGCCAGCTGCAACAATTTCTGGAAGAATAATTACATGTGCAAGCAGTCCAGAATTTAAGCTTCAAGCTTTCAGTAAATTAAGTATTGTAATGAGTAGGAATATGGCTTTCAGTGGCATGATGTAAATTAAGTGGCATGTTGTAATATGTGAAAGAAGTCCACAAAATCCTGGGAGAGTATAATATGGCTTTCAGTAAATTAAGCTTGCAGAAACTTGCAGGAACTTAAGCTTGCAGGAACTTAAGTGTGCAGGAACTTAAGCTTGCAGGGAGTACAATATGCAAGCAGTCCACAAAATCCTGGGAGAGTACAAAATGCAGGAATTTAACATTTCTCATACAGAACCGAGACCTTCAAATTGGTCTCTGATATACAAAGCAGTTTCTGACACAAAATGCAGGAATTTAACATTTCTCATACAGAACCGAGACCTTCTCATTAATGCAGGAATTTAACATTTCTCATGCAGTTTCTGACACAAAATGCAGCGTCTCTGATATACAAAGCCAAGTGGGTTAATACATCTTTGTTTCTTCTGTATGAGATAAATACACTCTGAATGAGTTCCTGAAATTGCAAAACAAGATAGGCCACAATTTACCAAGTCACAGACATAAATACACTCTGAATGAGTTCCTGAAATTGCAGTTTCTGAATGAGTTCCTGAAATTGCATTTTGTATCAATAACAGGGAGAGTACAAAAATTGCAGAGTGGAGAATGCAAAAGATATCAATAACAGAGAGGAGAATGGTATCAAAAACACCTTCATCTGTCACAACAAAAATGCAAAAGATATCAACCTTGTTCACCTCCCTATTGTTGGATGATACTTGGACTAGTCTCTTGGCATCGTGGGGCCACACAAGTACCACGCTGTTGAAAAATTAGATAATGGTGTAAAAAAAATGTGCTCAATTTATGAAAAAATAATATGCATAAAAGAACTTACATGAAAGTTTTTATTAGCTATCCTTTTGCGCCTCTTCATTCGTAAAATTCGGGGACGACCTTTACGTTTCTTACTTACTGGGTCAATTATACGTACAATTCCACTTACCCCATCTTCTACTTCATTTTGTTCTTGTTCACCTTCACCTTCATCTTCTCTATCTCCTTCATCCAGTTCTTGTTCTTCGTATTGGTCTTCCTCCTCCTCCTCTTCTACTTCTAATTTCAGTTCATGCATCTTACTTACTAGCCACTTTTTAATTCTAAAATATTCCTTATCAATTGGCGCTACAAAGTCTGCTATCTCGCCAAACAAAACACACATCTCTTTATAGCGTTTTTGTACAGTAGAGTTCTGCCAAGTATTAAACCTGAGCTTCATTACATGCCACAAACACCACCTGTGTCTAGTGTTAGGAAACACATGCACAATTGCATTTTGCATAGCTCTATCCTGGTCAGTGATTATTCCCTGAGGAGCAACACCAGACATGCATTTAAGCCAAGTTGTAAACAACCATATAAAAGATTCTGTAGTTTCACCCGAAACTAATCCACATCCAAATATCTGAGACTGTCCGTGATGATTCACCCCAACAAAGGGAGCAAATGGCATGTCATACTTATTTGTCAAGTATGTGGTGTCAAAGGTAATAACTTCACCAAACTCTTTGTAAGCTTCTCTGCTCCTTCCATGGGCCCAGAAAACATGCTTCAAATGATCTTTATCGTCTAACTCCACGTCAAAGTAGAAGCCCGAGCTCTCTGCAGCCACATGTGAAAAATATTTGATGATTGCAATTGCGTCTCGTTCGCCGAGTTATAGACGCCTTACTTCTTCAATGTAATTTCTTGCATCTTTTTCAGTGCAACCAACATTCTCATATCCACCTGCCTCGTGTACTAGTGTAGCATAGTTCTTATTCAGTCTAATCCCTGTTTCATCTAAAAGATTAAGTTGTCGTTTTGCACGTCCACTAATCCTTCGATTGCAAAGAAAGAACCTAGATTTGCTCGGACTGTACTGGTGATTATGGTTGAGAGTGAGTGAACTAATGATCCATCTTCCCTTTCTATCCAACTTTGCAGTGAGCTTAGCCAAGCACCCACACCGTAAGCTCTTACGCGGCAACAATGGATTTTGACATGTATTAGAAGGCTTACCAGCTCGAGCACAATAGTATGTTATTGTTCTAACTATTCCTTCTTCATTCTTCTTTGATGTTCGTTTTCTCACCGGGAATCCAGTTTGTTCTGCATATGTTTCATAACAGTCCCATAGTTGGTCTAAGTCGTCAAATATCATCCTAATTTTTGGATGAACCTCCATTCCTACAAAACATATATCAAATATGTAAGTACAATAGTTCATAAATGGAAGGTTGGGAATAAAAACAGAAGCGAATTATGTTTTAAAATTCTCTTGTCAAAATTCCCCAGAGCTGCCAGTATAAACTATAGTCAAGCTACAGACCAAAAAAATGAGAATTTTAAAACCTTTATTCTTTACAGGAGAATTTTTATGTCTTTCTTCTGTGTCAGCTCTGGGAAATTTTAAAACACTTGTTTCATGTGACTGAAGTATACACTATAGTCAAGCTACTATTAGGAGAGGGAATGGAAAGTTGGGAATAAAAATAGAATGAAAAACTTGGTATTCCCATGGCATATAGCTGGAGTGGTTCTCTGTTATTTGATATTGGAAAGTTGGGAATAAAAACACGTCAAAATTGCATATAAAACTGGAAAGTTGGGAATAAAATTCTCCTGTGTCCGCCAAAGGAGAGAGAGGAGAGAGAGAGGAATGCTTGTATATGAAACTGGAAAGTTGGGAATAAAAACACAACGTCAAAATTGCAGTTTTTTTTTATCTCAAGTGTTTTCATGACTGGATTTACAAAGATAAGTTTAGTACCCAAAAGATTGGGTGCTTCTCCCATGGCCTCTCCTCTGCCGACGACCGCGGGCTGGAGTTGTTCTCCCATGGCCTCTCCTCTGTCGACGACCACGGGCTCGAGTGGTTCTTTCATGGTCTTCTTCTTCCTATGTTTCTGCTTCTTCTTCTTCTCTTGTTCCCGATCTTCTTCTTCTTGTTGCAGCCGATCTTCTTCTTCTTCTCCTCCTCCTCCTTGCAGAGTAGAGAGAGAGAGAGAGAGAGAGAGAGAGTGTGTCTCAGAGAAGGGGGAAGAGTAAAGTGACCCTCTCTCTCTCTCTCCTCTCTCTCTCCTCTCTCTCCTCTCTCTCTCTCTCTTCTCTCTCCTTTGGACCACGAGCCACTTTTTTCCTCTTTTTTTTTTTCAAATTCAGTCAATTTTTTTTCTTTGACCAGCCACCTCAGCTTTGCGGTATACTTGCGGGCATGTTGTGCGGGTCAAGTAGCATTGTTGTATCATTAAAGAGATCATTTCATCTGTTTCATTTCTTGACATATATGATAGAAAATGGAGAACATTGGACAAGTATGATAGAAATTCAATTTTAGAAATCACTATTCTAGATGACCTTAGTTGCTACTATAACTTTAAAATAATTTTTGCAAAAAGAGAGACTAAAATTCACATTTTCTCGTAGGCAAATATTGGTCAATAGTAAAAGAAGAGCTATAAAATATGCGTGTAATCTATTTATGAAGATGCATATATGTATCTGATATTTAGGTACACATTTGAATTATTATTTATTTGTATTTTTACATTTAATTTCGATACTTTGTGGACATTTTCTATAAACTGTGTTTTTAAAACGTGACTATGGTAGTTTTGTTTAAGAAACCAATGTTTCAATGTTTTAATAGTATATGTAAACCATATAGATCTAATTATAACGATCTAATCACTCAAAATGATTTTTGATTTTAACTATTGCTCCATTGTTTTTAGTTACGTTTACAGAGAACAAACATCTTTTATTTAGTAATAGGATCTCACATAATATTTGAAATTATAATTTGAATCTTATTTTTAATATTTACTTTACCATTTTTTAATAATATGAAAATCAAAACTCTAATATAACATATTATATGGAATTCTATTACTAAATAACCCAACAAACATTTGGACTCCAATTGGGACCTTGAATGAAACACAATCAGATTGTCCTTGATAATCTAGCCCATTACATGATAAATAATACAAATGACTAAGCAAAAAAAAAATATATCCTTTTTTTAAAAGTTAAAGCTAGCATTTAATTACTTTATCTGTCATGGGCTACTAGCAAAAAAACCCTCTACATATTTAATTTAATTTGGGATATTTTAGTAAATACTCTCATTTAAAATATGAAAACTAGTATGTATTTTCACTATTTTTAAAAAACTAAGAGATACTCTCAATGTTTTGTACATAACAATCAAAATTTTGGTTAAGATAATATAAATATATTTTAATTTTTAGCTATTTGGAATAAAAATGAGGATCTTTTTTGTTTTTTAAAAATAGTTGAGATATATACTAGTTTATATATTTTGAACAAAGACGTCTGCTAAATTATCCATTATTTTTTCAGAAATTTTCATATAAGATAAAGAAGTTTACCAAAATTTTTAAAAAAAGTAAGAAGTTTGGTGGAATTGCGTTTTGGGTAAAGAAGCGACATTTTTGATGGCGCTCTGGTATAAATTGGTGGAGGGAGATGATGACGCGCCACCGTTGATGGCGCGTGTGCTAGGGAGAGCCATCACTCATGGCGTGCTCTAGTAGGTGGAGCCATGAACCATGGCACGCTACAAGCGCATGACAAGTTTGCTGGCAAGATTGCTGGCAAGCCATGACAAGACGGCAGATTGCTGGCAAGCCATGACAAGACGGCCGAGAAGACGGCTGACAAGATGGAGCGCCATCATTGATGGCGCGTTCCAAGACAAGGAGCCACCAGTGATGGCGCGCTCCAATAGAGGCCAAGTAGAGAGCGCCATCATATGTGGCGCGCTATTCAACAGCTACATTTTAAGTGCCAATTTTCAACTCCAACGGCTACATTTTAACGTCTCAATTCTTAACGTCTATTTATTGCAATGCTATCTCTCTCTCTCTCTATATATACAAACACATAACTCTCTATGATCCTGTCTCTCACAGAAGACACTACTCTTTCTCCTATCTCTCACATAAGGACTCCTTTGAAGCTTGAAAGCGCAACTCTTCAAAGAAGCTAGTATCTCCCTCTTACAAGCTTTCAACTCCTCACGGAAGCTAGTATCTCCCTCTGAAGCTTCTCTCCCTCTTACAAGTTACAAGTTCTCGCTCCCTATTAGCTAAACATTCTCAAACAACTTTTTTTTTCCATGGATCATAATATAAAAATAGTATGCTCACATGGTGGTAAAGTAAATGGGTTAACTTACGAAGGAGGTGACACCCAATTTTTTACAACTTATCGCCATATTACTTTAGAAAATTTACGCAAATTAATTTCAGCGCATTTTTCTATTAATTACCAATTTATTTTAAAGTCTGTTTTTGGTTCCACATGTTTATTGATAGATGGTGAAGAAGCATGGAATTTTATTCTTGAGATTAATTCGCAATCACCTTATATTAGTTTATATGTTACTCAAGTTTCATCATTTGCTAATAAAACTAATGGTGAATTTGTTTCTAATTACCCACATGTTAACACAGGTGCTAGTTCTTCTCAAACAATTGCTTCCTTTCAAGATGAAAATAATGATGATGATGATTATGCTGATGATGATGATGATGATGATGATGATGATGATAATGATAATGATGAGGACAATAAAAATAGTGATGATTTAATTAAAAATACTGGTTATGAGATAGATGATGATAGTACTGATAATTCTAGCACTCCTGAATTATTTGTAGGACAAACATTCGACACTCGTGCAAAATTTAGAAGTTTTATAAGTAGTTTAGCAATTCAGCATAATTTTAGTTGTTCAGCCAGTGCTATGAATAATTCCCATGGAATTATATATAATTGTGATAAACAGAATTGTCATTGGAGAGTATATGCCAAATCCATAGGAAAAGGACAAATAGTTAAAGTTAGTACACTAGAAAGTCGTCATTCTTGTTTAAGTGGACTTACGACAGGACGTCATCGACTAGCTACCGGTGCATAGATTAAGACAAAAATAGTTGATTTAATTAGAGATAATCCGTCATATAGTGCATCACAAATTGTGAAGGATATATTTAGGGAACATCGTATACATATTACATACTCAAAAGCATGGCGAGCCCGAGAAATGGCATTACGTGAAATAAATGGTAGTTATGTTGAGGCATATGCTGGCCTTGAGGAGTATAGTTTTAGAATTATGGAGTCGAATCCAGGTAGTAGATGTTTTCTTAAGACTTCCGAAAGCAACAAATTTGAGAGAATATTTATTTGCTTTAAGGCGTGTATTGATGGATTTTTAAGGGATTGTTTACCTGTTATTAGCACTGATGCCACTTTTCTTTCATACAAATATCAAGGTATTTTATTTATTGCTTGTGCTCATGATCCTAATTATCAATTGTATCCTATTGCTTATGCTGTTGCCGAAGGTGAGAATACTGATTCTTGATCTTGGTTTTTAAATGCTCTTAGACTATCATTTGAAAGTTATTTTAATGATTGGAGTAGAATTTTATTTATATCTGACAAGCAAAAAGGATTAATACATGCTATGCGAAATATATTTTTCCAGAATCGCCTCATTTTTTTTGCATTCAACATTTTAAGCAGAATATGAAGTCTATTGTAAGTAGGCCTGTCAATGGTAGCTTATTGGTCGGATATTGGCATTACCATATCCGAACCATTAACTATCGGATATATGCGATAACTATCCAATATCCGTTCGGATATAAGTTTTGGCTACCATATCCGTTACCGATAATTTTAACGGATATCGGATAATATTCGAACCAATAAGATTACTAAAAAAATATTAAAAATGAGAAGAAAAAAATTAGAACCAGTAGATTTTGTCAAGGAACAACATATTTCCACATTGAAACAACATATTTTGTCAAGAAACAGCCGAAACAACAGATTTTTGCCTGAATCCTGAATTCCTGATGGCCCAATATATTTTAAATTTATTAAATAATTTAAATATTATTGGTTCGGATATTATTGGTCCGGATATGACACTTACCGTATCCGCATCCGATATCCGATAAATATCCGATATGATATCCGAATCCGTATCCATATCTGAAATTTCGGATATTTTCGGTTCGAATACGGATCGGATACGGAATTTCGATCTACCATTGACAGGCCTAATTGTAAGAGAGAAAAAATTCCATCGGTTGTTAGACTCGCTTGCTAGATTGTATAATGAAACAGATGCACAGTACTTGTTCGAAATAATTAAAACTGAGAACATGACGATGTACAATTGGCTTATTGGTACAAATGATAAAAATTGTCATTTTGTACATTGGATTACAGCATATGCTCCTTGTCCTAGATTAGATATTAACACTTCTAACCTTGCTGAATGTTTTAACAATTGGATTAAGAGTTTGCGTGATAAACCAATAACGACACTTCTTGATGGTATTAGAGCAAAGATTATAACATTTCATGACAAAAATAGAAATCATGCTCAAAATTTAGACACGAGTTATTGTCCGAAGATGTTAAAGACTATGACATCTATTACCAACGAGAGACATTAACTTCAAATATTACGAATTGATAGTTATTTGTTTGAAATATTAGACC
The DNA here is from genome assembly GCA_029216955.1 of Iris pallida. Classification (NCBI taxonomy): domain Eukaryota; kingdom Viridiplantae; phylum Streptophyta; class Magnoliopsida; order Asparagales; family Iridaceae; genus Iris; species Iris pallida. Next base: position 28,608,042 of record JANAVB010028196.1, on the reverse strand, counting down.
GTGCATCGAGTAGAACATATGTTGTACGGTTAGATGAAAGATCTTGTACATGTTTAAGGTGGTATCATACTTACATGCCATGTATACATGCATGTTTTGCTTGCCAATATTGCAGTCAGGAGGTTGAACATTACTATCCGATAATATTTTTTACTGACAGGTTGAGAAGTGTGTACGAGCCACAGATAGAACCAATTCCAGTTCCTTACAACATTCAAGCGGTTTTGGTTATGGGAGAAATTGGAGTTTCAGATGTCAGACGCAAAGTTGGAAGGCCGAAAAAAAAATCGCATCAAACCACGAGAATTATCGACAAGAGAACTTCGTTGCGGCAACTGTGGTTTGATGGGACACAACAGAAGAAAATATACAAGTCAACCAAGAGAGTAAAATATTGTAGTTTCGAAATATTAAATAAAGACGCATTTAACATTCTATTGAGAATACAAACATTCTACTAAGAATACAAATATTCTGATATTACTACTAATTACCCCTTCGGGCAATTCGTTTGTATTGCCGTCGTTGTACATGTCTGAGGCCGAGTCGGGCTCTTCTTTCGTCTGTGCTCTCCCCCACTCTTTCTTCACCCTCTTCCACTATTATTTCGTCTCTATTTTCTTCGTCGACCTCCTGAGTAGGCTGAGTAGGCATCGGGGCCGAGGGGGACGAAATCAACTGTGAGTAATAAGGCATGCCTTCAAACGAATACGCTGCGGCAGTATTGATTTGCTCAGTCGTTGTACGATGATCATATGGCTGGAAGGCTGAGAAAGTGCTCATGCCCGTATACCGCTGACTGAGACCTTCTCCAGCGTACTGCTCGCTAGTGTACTCTGGAGGGTACTGCTGGCTAGTGTACGCTCCAGCGTACTGTTGGCTGCTGCCCTCTCCATGGTACTGCTGGCTTGTGTACGCTGGAGCGTACTGCTGGCTGCTGTCCTCTCCATGGTACTGCTGGCTTGTGTACGCTGGAGCGTACTGCTGGCTGCTGCCCTATCCATGGTACTGCTGGCTTGTGTACGCTGGAGCGTACTGCTGGCTGCTGCCCTCTCCATGGTACTGCTGGCTGCTGCCCTCTCCACGGTATTGCTGGCTGCTGCCCTCTCCAGCAGCGCCCTCATGATCATCCGCCTCGTCCTGTGGATCAACCGCCCTCTGACGTCGTGAACGTCTCAGGGGCACAGTGGCACTCGGATAATCGACCGGGATACGGGTATGCAATGGAGGCATATCAGGATCCCGACCAAGACTCATTAAATCTACACGAGTTAAAATATCGTGCATCCACTCCCGTCCATGCGGCCACAAATGGCTCTCTGGTTCTTGGATATATTGTCGTCCCGTAATTGCCTAAAATTTGAAATATGGAAATGAAATTTGTGATCATATAATTCTCATTTTGGATTAGTGGTAAAGGCGTACCGCTTCAGATATGTCATCAACAAAAGCTCGCAGAGTAGCTTCATCTACGGCTTTAGGCTTGAACCGTGGCTCCTGAAATATGTACGCTATGTTAGTTATACGAGGCGCTCCCCACCAGTGCCTATAAGAAATGTTGCCTTCATCTGCATTACGTTGGAACAATCGTAAGACAAATATATTTGTGTACGCTATCTGTCCAAGTATACTACTAAGTTGGAACTTACATTCATTTGCGTGCCTTATCCGGGGAAGACTTGCCACACTATAATCCTGGAACCGCCTAAACCAGGAAGCACTAGCAGTATCAATTCTGTTTCTTGTATTAGCTATATCATAACTCATGCATGGAGGGTTAGCCAGGATTATCTGGCAATAACCGAATTGTCGTAGAACGCGGTCTGCTGGATGATACATAGTGTAGCGATCATATATAATAAAAGATTTGTGTAGGCTTAGCTCGAACGCTGTCCTTCTTATTTCTGGACCATTTTCATCATCCGAGTAGGGTATCCACATAACCTATTCACGATAAATTTGTACCAAATTATTAATTGGAATGACTATACTAAATTTATTAGTTACCTCATTCCACTGCAACGTATCAAATTCTCTCCGATACAGTGAAACATCTCTGTGTAAATTATGATGTGGGTCCACTACATTTGTGGCCCATCGCGTAGCAAGCGAAAAAATTCCAATATCACTTGGAATGTTGGTTACAGGTCGACCAATAAAAAAATGTTCGTAGCACCATACCTACGACAGAAATAATTCGATATTCAAGAAAATATATATAATTGAAATCAATTTAGATATTAATTTTCCATTACCTGAACCAGCGTCGCGCACCCACACAAATTTTTGGAACCATTCGATCTTGCAAATTCCGTCAAGCTGGCATATAGATACGCTAATGTAGCAGCTCCCCATGCATGACGAGTAGGTACTTTAAGATCATCTAAGAAAGGTAGCACTCGTACGTTTATTCTATTTCCCTGTCCGTCGGGAAATAACATTGCCCAGGACAAACAGAGCAAATATGCTCTAGTACAACAAAGTACCTGCAAACTATGAAACTAACATATTAAAATTAACTCGCTATTAAAATTAATAAATATTAGCCAAAATTACCAAGGAGGGACATACCCTGTAATCATCGACCGCGACTGGACCGTCGATAGTCCTATCTGAATCCATAAAGTTACCCCGAAGCCAAGTTATCGTGACAAAACTCCTTACTCCTAGGTCTGCAGGGGGCGTAATGCCTAGATATCTCCTGACTATTTCACACGGATTTAAATGTGTATCAAAATATATTGGTTCACCTGTAATAGGTAATCCTAGAATATTTGCGACATCCCAGAGTGTAATTGTCATTTCACCAACAGGCAACTGAAATGCGTTGCGTTGAGGCCACCAACGCTCAGCGAGACTAAATATGAGGTGAACATCGTGGACTAAAATTTGAATTTCATCCAGATAATGAAATCCAAATGAACGCACCAACAGCTTTTGAGCATCATTTAACTCCCATATGTGATACCTTCTCTGATTCCTCCAACTTCCATGCTCCCGTGTTCGAGCCTCGGGAGGATAATCATATAACTACAAGCAAATTTTATTTGTTACATTTATGTAAAATAAATAAATAATACAGAATAACGAGAGTTACCATTTTAAAATTTACCTTTCCCTTGAAAACCAACTTAGATATATGAATTTGTCTTTCCTGTTTGACGACTTCTGTAATCGGTCCTCCGGGAATAAATCCGTTATTCGGTTGAGCCATCTGTTACATTTTTTTCAAAAGTACAATTAGTAATACAAATATTTAAATAAAATCGTAATTTAATTTTGTTCAAGAGTTACTTACATGAGAAAGAGGAGGATGAAGATGAAGATGATGATGAGAATGAAAATGAGGATGAAGAACAAGAGGAAGAGGTGCTGCCTAAATTATGTGAATAAGAAGAAAGAAGGAGAAATTTATAAAGAAGAGGGGAACGAGATCCGGCCAAAATTTTTTTCCTCCAAAACTCTTACACGCGTGCTCCAACGCGCCATCATGCCATCCCAAACCCCAACGCACTGACCAGCCCTGCCACCCCAAACCCCAACGCCCGCACACTGATGGCGTGCCATCATTGATGGCGCACCCTTCCACCCACTGAAAAAGTCCTCTCCCAGCGCGCGCCATCATTGATGGCGCGTCCTTCGACGATGGCGCATCCCGACAATATCTGCCAGCGCGCGCCATCAATGATGGCGCGTCTTTTGACGTTTGACAGACCACTTTATCTGTGCAGCTACTTTATCTGAAAGACCACTTTTATGTGGTAGGAGACCACTTTTATCTGCAGAGCGCGCCATCAATGATGGTGCGTCCTTTGACGTGATGTCAGAGACTTTTTTGTTTGGACTTTGTTTGGACTCCGAGCACACAGCGCGCCATCGGTGATGGCGCGCACTTTTTGTTCTCCTACTGACTACTCTCGCGCCACGGGACTTGTCGCTCCGTTACCCACATTGAAATTTTCTTAAACTTCTCACTTTTCTATAATTTCGGTAAAATTCTTTACCCCCTATAAAAATTTCTGTTATTTTTTTTTGTTCGATTCTAGTTCACACCCACACCTCCCTTCCCCCTACTAGTGGTACAACTATGCCACCACTCGAAAATAACTTTTCATTATGCACGATTGAACAATTTTTAACTTTGACCTTCTAAAATTTAATTAATTAATTAATAATATATATATATTTGGTCAATAAATTAGCCAATTTATATAACAAATCTTAAAAAAATCTTTAAAAAGTCAGGACATTGTGTATTTTTGAATTAGCCAATTTATATAACAAATCTTAAAAAAATTAGCCAATTTATATAACAATCACGATATTCTAGTAAATTAGCCAATTTATATATAACATATAATGAGGCTTCAAAACGGCTCACTTTTGAGCCGTCTAAGTCGTCATTATATCACGGTCCATTTTACTTTTTTTTTTATAAATAAATTGTATAAAAAATGTTGAAAAAAATTAAATTTGTCAACATGAAAAATTGAACTCAACCAAACAAGAAAAATAACTCGCAAGTCGCACCTTAACCACATGAGTTAGAAGAGATATTTAATTATAATTGAATAATATTCTTATTATACGTTATTATACGTGCAAAGTACGTACATTTACTAGTTTATATAACAAATCTTTAAAAAATCAGGACATTGTGTATCTATGAATTACTATAAATTGAAGGTAGAGAGAGAATGCTAAAAGAAGAGGGGACACGTGTCAACATAGAATGGAAGAAAATAGTGTGCTTAGACAGGATTAGTGAAAACATTAGTATATATAAATGATGGTAGTTTGGTAAATTATTGAATCCAAATCGATTTTTAGTTCGATTCTGTCACTCGGACAAAGAACCGAAAATCAAATATGTATTTCAAAATTTAAAATCTCCAAACTAAAAATGGGCCTATAACCGAAAATCGAACCAAATGTCATATTTAGGTTCGATTCAATTCGGTTTTCTGTTTCCAACCGTTATATGCTCACATCTGCCGGTTTTTCTGTTTCCAACCGTTATATGCTCACATCTGCTCGGCTCACTCCTTAACGGCGGCTCCAACAACGACCAGAATGGCCCCATCGTTGTCGTTCGCAAGGCCATGTCGGCTGTCAAGTGCACCGTCGTCTCCGAGGGCTCCGACGAGAGCTTCGGCCTCAGTCCAACGCACCCAAATGGTGATCTTCTTTTATTTCTTTCTTTTTGTTGTTGTTATTTACTTGTTTTAGTGCAATAGAGCACTCGCGATTCAAAGAGACCGTTCTTTTGAGACAGTCATATTTTAAAAAAAAAAAAAATTGTTGATGGTTGTTGGAAAAATCCATAATTTTTTTTTTAATTGTGACATTTTGTTGAATACCGCGTATAGGCTAACGAACACCCCGTTGCTTCAGTCATAATCATATGCTCTAATAATGCAATAGTTGACCGCTCATGCCTCACCAATTCTTGCGGTTGGTGTCATTTTATTAGAATTCTTTTTGTTATACAATATACTATTTTTATTGTACAATTACGGACACAAATATATAGGACACAATAAGGATATCGGACACATATTTTCATATAGGTAATATAGTACTACGTGGATACGGGTAAAGACATTATATAGTTGGGTAGAGTACAAAAAACTTCTCCTTCAATTTGTTTCGTTAGCAAAATAAGACATCATAGAAGACACTACAGGTATTATAAGGGACATTACAATTTTGGTTGGTTTTCTTAGAAGGCACTACAAATATTATAAGGGGCATTACAATTTTTTCAGTCATATTACTATCAAATTTTGGTAATACTATGCATATCTAAGACTATAAATTTTTTGACAGTACTAAAGACAAAGTAAGTTAGAGGATTACGATATTTTTTTCCAATTTTGTTCATAATTTAGGACAACTAAAATTTTGGTAATACTAAAAACAAACTGTCTTTGAAAAAATTGGTAATAAAAAATATAAGAAGACTTCCCAAAAATGTGACTATCATATATATCCAAGAAAGTCAAAATTATATAATATACATTTTTACTATTATAAAGAGCCTTGGAAAATATCGTATAAGTTATATGTATATCCTCCCATAATTAAAAAATATCTATTTTAAATTATTCTAACTAATACGTATGTATATTAAATGAAATCCTAAAATACTTCTAACTAACTCAACGTTTATCTAAAATCCAATAAATATATTTACAACAAATTCAAATAGAAATATATTTATATTTATTTTATATTTATACTAACTACATTATATTATTTATATATATATATATATATAAATTCTAAAGTTCTAAAATAAATCTATAACAAATTATAAATATAATATATTAAAACTATGTTAATATAAATTAAATATATATTTTTTATCTATTTTGTAATAATATTAGAGATTTTTTTGTACATACAACGCACTTAAAAATTATTGTATTTTGTAATGCCTTTGTCAATTGTAAAAAAAAAGTCTTAATTACAACTTGAAACCCTCACCTATTTTAGTTTTTAGATCTGATACCTTAATTTTTTTTTTACAACTACGTACCTGAAAAAAAAATAACAAAATAATCCATGTTCATCTCTCACTCTTTCTCTCTCCAAATCTCCTTAGGTCCCCCCTTCCCAGCCGTCGCTGCCTCCACCCCTTCTGGTCCACCCCGACCGCAACACCAGGCCATGTCCTCCCTCTACCTCCGCATGCTGTTACGCCACCCCGCAGTCCCGCACCCCTCCTCCCCTACACAAGAGGTGTTGGGGGATACAAAAGTGATGCGATGTTGATCGTTTAATCGTTGATTTTCAATAGTCAAAATTAGATGACTTAAACAAGATCCAAGTGTTATCATAAAAATGTTTGGTGACGTGGATCCTCCTCTCTCTCTATATATATAAGTTGAGTTTCGGATTCTTTGGGTAACCCGACACATAAATTCGAGTCCAACCATTTTTTTTGATCGGGTTCAAATATTTTAATCCTAACCCGAGCCCAAAGGTCCCGAACACGAGTATTTTCGATGCTAACCCGACCCATTACTGATTTACCCATCGGGCTCGCCCCTCGAGTTGCAGTCCTATTTAGCCTATAAAGCACAAGAAGCTAAATAAGACAATTGATAAAGGCACTGCACTTTTTGATCAGGACTAGTCCATTAGGGCTAGTCCCTGATCAAAAACTTCACTTTTTTTATAACAAGGACTGCCCAATTTTCGGACAGTCCTGCAAACTGAAAGGACTGCCAGAAAACTTGGCAGTCCTAAGTCTCAGCATGTGAAACAAAAGAACTGTCCATTTTTCTGGCAGTCTAGGACTACCAGAAATTTGGACAGTCCTTGTTATAAAAGACACTTCATTTTTTTATTAGGGCTAGCCCTGATCAAAAGGTGCAGTGCCTTTATCAATTGCCCTAAATAAGCAAGGCCAAACCCACCGTTCCAAATCTAGGAGGAGGGCTTTTGGAAAATTCAGAAAGATTAGGCAGGAATGTCCTCCCGGGACGACTCCCCCGCCGCAACCCTGGCTAGCGCTGCCGCCGCGTTGGACGGAGCGGTCGTCGGCGTCGCGCTCGCCATCTGCGCGGCCAGCTCCTGGGCCGGGTACTTCTCCACCTCCGCCGCCCTCCGCCGCATCGCCGCCGCCCCTTCCCCCCGCATCTCGGACCTCCGCTCCCTCCTCCCCGCCTCCGACTCCGACGAGGACCGGGACGGGCCCCTCGTCGTCGTCCGCGGTGCCGTGTCCGCCCTCAAGGACCAGATCGTCTCCCAGAGCTCCGGCGAGAGGGGCGTCATCGTCCAGCACACCCAGACCGTACGTGTTAAATCTTCTTTTATTTATTTATTTATTTATTTATTGGGTTTCCAATTGAAGCTTCCATGAGCTTTCTCGAGAAGGGAATTTGATGGCAGAGAATTAGGGTTTTTGTTTGAGAAATCAAGACATTATGGCTTCCATATATCAGCCAAACATGATATGGCTTGGATCACTCGGGTTTAAACCCTTTTACAAAACATATATATTGTTTTTCGAAGAAGCTAAAATTTATTCATCCCCCTCCGAGAGGCTACAAACTCAGCCCGAAGGCTTGCGACCAATCCAACCCGAAGGCCAATAATATATACAATCCTGGTCCGAAGGCACCATCCTATACATCCTTGCCCCAAGACCTAGTCCGAAGGCTACATCTCGTCCCGAAGACACTGTCCACGCCCGAAGGCCCCATCCGGCTCAAAGGCCTCACGCAATCGTAGCCGCACCAGCTCCACACTAGCACCGCACCTGCACCTGCATTGCATCCGCACACTATCCGGGTCGCACCGCACTGCTATCGCCTCCTACGGGCCGCACCTACACTGCATCCACCACCTCCCACTTAATTCTCCCTAAAGCAAATTAAATGGTTCCCCCATTACTCGAACTAGCAACCTCGGGGGACGGGTGCATCCTTACTTAACCGTTAGGCTATGAACTCATTGTTATATATATATATATATATATATATATATAGGGAGCGGATCGGGACCCCTGCGGGAGCCCCGTCCCTCTCGACCGTTGGATCGAGCGGGCACGTGCGCGGGGGGGGGGGGGATATATATATATATATATATATATATATATATATATATATATATATATGGGTATAGTCATATTCTAAATTACACTAATTCTATTATATTTATATTAGTACTATGAAATTTGTATACATTTCATATATGAAATGAAGTGAATTATTATCCTATACCACCACGAGGTCTTACTCCCAATATGTCCAATATATCGTTCAGTATTTTGTTTCGAGCATGGCAATCCCTCAACCAGTATGAGTCCAATATCAGATATCAAGAACCTTGGTTGACACCAGAGTTCTCATCAGGTTTGAGTATGTATACCTCGATTATTGTTGTGTGCTGTTTAATTTGCTCATACAAAACAGTTCTGTAATAGTTGCTATTTTGCTGTTTAATTTGCTCATACACACCAGTTCTGTAATAGTTGATTGACCTTGCCTCACTGAGACCTGTGGTTCATGTGACGTTGTGGCAAAATATTCTATATATTTTCTTATGAAATGGAACCTCTTATTGTAAATTTGTCATGCAACCTACATGTCTAACAATGATATTTATCGGTAATATAACCTACATGTCTAACAATAATATTTGTCAGTAATATTGGACTAAAAAATGTCGTTGCTCGCTTTCCTTGTAAACTTGAGCTCAAGAGAGATTGTATAGAAAAGTTGGGCAAACTAAGAAGCTGTTTTGCAATATGACTGGAGAAGTTATACGGCAGTATGGTGGCTGCTTGTGAGTTCTGACATGGATGATATGCCTTGGTCGGTAATTGATTATTGCAGAGATATTTATCAACATCTCATATGCTGCTGCTGCTTGACACTGATCACCTTCTACTCATTAGCTCAAATGTTCCAGTCTCACCCGGTACACTACCTTGGGTCCTATGCTACCCCCTCCCCAACCCCTCCAGGGTGCCACATCTGGCACGTGATTTCTAGAACCCTTAATGCAGCTGATTCTTAAAGACATTTGGGTCCTGGGCCCCAATGCTTAGTGATATTTGCTTAAATCGGCAACCTCCAAATCATTGCCAACTAATAACTGTTCTTGTCATACTCTTTCAACATATTAACTTGTGATTCGTAGTTAGAGGACAATTAGCTTGGCTTGACGGTAAGGCTTGTTACTTATGTCCTAGAGGATGAGGGTTTGAGTTACATAAACCACCTCTCCATATATACATATATCGGAGTAAGGTTGTGGTACATCTTGACCCTCGCCAGACCCTGCATAAATGGGAGTTTCGTGATCCTGGGGGCCCTATTTTTTTAACTAAACCTGTAGTTAAGGAGAGATTAAAATTGGCGCATGAAACTTGGATCCTGGTTCTCTCATTTTGCCAGGGCAATTAATAAATAACAAATTGGTGCGCTATTTCTTGCTATGCTTAATTTAATCAAATGTTATGTCTTCCTATTATGCTTGTAATCTGGTTGCACCAAGATTTATTTAAAAGCTGAAGTAGCAGCCAAATGGTGCTATTACAAAGGGCAAATCTTTTAGACATTAAAAATGAAGAAGAAGAAACCATTACTACCGTCGACAACATTGAATGCCATGACCAGGCTGCCACCCCTGTAACGTCCCGATTCCGCAGAGTCATTCGTCCTCACATTTAACTCTTGGAACCAATCGTCCTCGCTTGGGCGTGATGTCGTACAAGTCTGGTATTGTACTTGTACAAGACAAAGACGGTATATAATTAATAATCTCCAAATAGGAACACATCGCAGCAGCAGAAGCAGACAAATTGAAGATAATGAGGACGTTCTTACTCATTGAATAGAATACATTATTTGAATTGTAGAGCGGAAATAAGCAGAAAACTTGAAGTCGCACGGAGATATGTAGAAATAAGTTATCTTTATTGATAATTGAAAATAGAGTACAAGACTTGCAATAGAATGCAAAGTTTACAACACATCTCACTTTACATTGATAACCAACTGAACAAATGCCATAAAGCTTACATTTGATATTTTGATACATTGGATTACAACTCGATATACCGACTTGACTTACAACTCACTGGTACAGCTGATTACAATGTTCCATACATTATGTCCTTTATAAACAGAAGACATCATCTTTTACAAGGAGAGTTTCTGTATGTCCAACAAATAATCGATCCCGCGGGACTGATCAAGTCAATCTTCGTGTACAGAACTTTCCAAGCACGAGCACCTAAAAAGAGTGTCCACAACGTGGGTCAGTACATCATCTATGTACTGGTGAGCAAAACTAGCCCACTCGCCTAAACCAACACTAAGTGGTCAGTTTTAGCAAGCATTTATTAGAGTGATCTCTCTATTTGGGATCTAGCATCAGTTTACAGTTCATGGACAATATTCATAGTGAAGCATGTAAACATGTTCTTAGCAGCGTTCATGTGAAGGCATCATTGAGGCATCGTTAGCATTGACATCTTAAACATTTATGACAATTCTCGTAGAAAGCATCGTTTAGCATGTATGTTATGTTTAAGTAGTTTCATAGCAATGCAATATATTTGCATACTGAATCTAACATGTTAATCAAGTTCTCATTTGAAAGGCAACATCACACCATCATTTATTTAGCATGTTAAGCAGGCAAGTTGAACCAACATATATATTGAATATATCACATTTAAGTGATTTCTTACCGATAGCCGACTTCTCGTACCTGCATCAAATACAGGTTAGCAAATATACTTACTCTGCCTGCACAAAATATTCATTAGCGAGCATCCTGACTACATGACCACTGGTGTTAGTGCACCATTTAGGACGTTGTCATATAGGACTTCAACGGTAATCGACGCGCCATTTCACCGGATTACGAGCCCGAATGAAATGTTTCGATACCACGTACCCTTAAAGTACGTTTATACTTTCCTTATGGTCGGATCGGTTCCCCTAACGTCCCAGGGTACCGTCCGAGGAAGCAGCCACCCTCTTGTATACAAGTTGTCCATGACCATGCGAAGGCGTGTCCGACTCGATTGTGAACGTAAACGCATGGTAAAAAGTATTAAAAGTGAGTAAGGTAAACAGTGCATCATTTTATCTCATCTTATCCATGTCGTCTTCAACGACTTCTCATTTCCATCGTTACCAACATTTCCACTTGGTGATCTCGACGATCCCAAGTCCCATCATTTCTCATTCATTGATTCATTGCAACATTTCTCATAGCATTCCTTTCAACGAGGAACAAACTACATTCATTCATTTCGTAGGGACATTTATTCATTCTTTTATTGCTTATAGAAAACATGCAACATTTTATATCTTTGTAAGAGTTATACAGAGTGTACATGATTCAAGTATTTTATTCGGTTCATTGGGTCGATAGCATAGCCAATTCATTTTTCATTCTATCATTCACGAAGTATCTCATTGATCAAGTGATCTATTTATTTCAGCAACATTTAGCATAAGGGACATTATCGATTCATTTCATGGTATCATTCATATTATTAGGTCAAGTGTTATTCATTCAGCATTTCATTGATCATATCTTAAGCATCTCAATATTAGGCAACATAAGCATCTCTATTATTCCGCATTCAAAGTATGAGACATTGGGGACATATTCTAGTAATTCAATACTGCATTTTATTAGGCATGAAGGAGTAGAGAGGAAGGACAGTTCTACTCACTTGCATAAAAGGTCTTCCTATTTTGATTGCACATATTCTCACTAAGCGTAGCTCCACCAGCGAGCCACGTTCCAATACCCATTTCGTCTAGACAGCTAAGAGAGACTGCATCAGTCTCAATTCTCTTGATTTCCAACATAAGTCACGGTCCAACATTCTGATCGCATCCAACAAGCCAACCCAAATGCCTCTCACGGAGCGGGGCATTACAACCCCTTATTCCTTCTTGGTCTCTTCCTCGTCCACCCCTGGCACATTTACCCTCGTCCTTCGCACCGCTCTACCTCCCCCGCACCCCTCTATTACCCTGGAAGGGGGAGTAGGGGTGGTGGAGAAGAAAGAGTGACGACAAGAGGATAGGAGAGATGAGAAATAGTGACGACAAGAGGATCGGAGAGATGACAAGAGGATAGGAAATGGGATATGGGGGAAGGGGGGGTGTTGGAGGAGAAGGGAAACAGTGGAGGATTGCGGGGGAATGGTTACTGGAGAAGGGAGAGGGGCTAGAGGAGGGTGGGGGAGGTGGTGCGGGATGATTTCTGGAGGACGCAAGGGAGGGTGAACAGGGTGCCGGCAGCAGCTCAACCACCATGTCGTTGTTGCCGCCAACAATTAGCACGGAGGGAGAGTTTTATAATCTTTAAAAATGTTTCAAATGTATTTGTAATATTACTTTATTTGAATATTGTTCAACTTAAGGATATTTTGATTTAATTAAAAGGTAAACAACAAAGACCATATATTCCAAGGAACCATCTGTAGAGAGGTAACTTTCGAACATGTAAAGCTCAGGGTTCTCCTGCGTTTACTCAAACATCTTTAAGTGAAATAACATTCTTTGTTCATATTTCTTTCAGTTCTTTAATTCACAAAATGCTTGAAATTTTTGTGATAATATTTTGACGATCATCTTGCAATTTGATATTGTGTAGTTTCTGTACAATGAATGGAGAGGCGTATTTGGATGGAGTTATGATCTCTGCACATTCATTGGGAGAACTTGGAAGGGGCCAAGGTCATGTTCAGTGAGATCTGTAAGTTGTTTTCAAATACATTCATGCCTCTTATAGTACTGGTTTTCTTTAGTGCTTTTTGTACATGACAATTATGATTTTGGATGCTGAAATCTCTGTTCATATGATCTAGGTTCCTTTTGTTCTTGTGGATGGTGGTCGCTGGCCGCATTCTGGGACTGTACATGTTTCTTTGGACGGTTCATCCCACCCGCTTCCTCTCACAACAGTTTATCATCACTTACACCCTGTTCAGGCCACACCTTATACGTTCATCCAAGCCATGTTTGGCAAAGGATATGCAGTAAGTTATTGTCCTTCAAAGTTCCTTTCCAATGGCATTGTCATTTCAAAATTAGCCCATTTCTCATGTTTATTTTGTACAACTTACAACTCCTTTATTTATACTTTTGGTTTGCAAGGTAGGAGTGTTGGATGAAGAAAAAATCCTTCGAGTTGGAGAGGAGATCACTGCAGTTGGCATCTGTAGGACACAACATGGAACTCTAGAGATAAAATCATGTCCAGAGCTTCCATGTTTCTTGTAAGAAAAAATCCTTAATTTTTTTTTCTTCTTTAGCCCAAGTGACCTGTTTCTAAATGTTTGTAGTTTGTACATGCGGGTGCTCAAACTGGATTTTGCTATTGATCAAGCTATTACTTAAACTTGGCAAATTCGGGGGTCGAAGTTCTTCATAAAACTTTCTTGGTGGAAAAAAGGTCCTACTGAATCAAATTTGATTCATGAATCTAAGAAATAGTGAGAATTTTTGGATCTTTTTCAATAGCTCTCTCAATTTGGAGATCCATGATTGGAATTGATGCCCTTTCATTGATTCTTCTAAAGATTTTCATTGATTCATCCTAAAGATTATCATTTCAATTGGAATTTGGTTATTCACGATTGACGATGAGCCCCGTTAAGGTTTTAAACATCCATGGTTGAATGGTTAATGCGCCCAACTTATACTCGGCAAATTCGTAGGTTCAATTCATGTTGAAGGCACGCCAATGTTTTAATAAGTATATGGAATTTCATCATCAATACATAACGAATTGGTATGCTATATTCATACCATACCATGCCATACCATAACATACATATGAACAACAAGAACTATAATTCTTATCAATACGGGAATTTATAGGGAATAAAATGGATTTATGTATGGAATCAAATAAGTAGTATTTAGAAAAAAATATTCGGTTATTAGGGAACAATCAATATACTTCTAATGTCGATAATGTCGAATCAGGATTAAATAGGATATAAATAATGTATTGGGTCGAACTCTCTTTGGTGTCAAGGTAATAGCTATGAACAATGATCGACTCCCAGAAAAGGGCAAAATGATGGGACCTATTATGGGATTGCATTGCATTACAGACATATGATCATTACATTTCAACCAAGTTATTCTATTCCCCAGAAACTAAGTTAAAGCAATATAACACAGCGATTCATATATACATAACTTCTACCATGAGCACACGCAATGGAGCCGTAGAAAGTCAAGTATCCAATTCACGAAAAAATGTGATCCATAGACAACATCATTGTTGTATAGGTCGTAATGCCATATGAATTATTATCGCAGGCCATAGAGGTAAGCTCATAAGCGTCTACACCATAAAATCGTTTTTTTGACGGAATGAAAAATGCATATTGTATAATCGTAACCATAGAATACAACCCTAATCGAAATGCATACATTTGTCTCATATACTATGGGGATGGTGAGAAGATGATATAATTTACATCCTAGAGGGGTTATAATTGGAGATACCATTGTTTCTGGTGCAAAAGTTCTATACCAATGGGAAATGCACTACCTCTGAGTGCGGTTTGAACTACTGATTTACGTATTGGAAGTAACCAATAAGTTTACAACGAAACATATAAATTGATCACTAGGTATCCTCTATGAGATATACCTCAACAAAAACTGTTAACGGCAACAATTGATTGGAGTTCAATAATTCCTTGTAGAAAATTATTGACTCTAGAGATATGATGATATGGAGAAGACAAAATTGTTTGAAGCACGCAGAGAATTGGAAGTGCCCTTTGTTTAGTACTTAATTTTGGTTTCTCTTAGTAGTTGTAGTACTTCTTTTACTTACCTGATGCAGCCATTGTCTTGTCTTTTGATCCAGACCATTTATTAGGATTACAACTTACATATGTTTGTTTTTCTAGGTCCAATATGACAAAAGATGAAATTGAAGCAGATCTAGCAGATAAAACCAGTATTCTATTTTGGAGCAGTGTTGTGCTTGGAACAGTGTCTATTAGTATATTGAGCTATGCTGTCGTCAGGTATCATGGTTAAATTAAAATGTAGTTTTTTCTTTTGATTTCATTGCATAAAATTCGGTAGGGCCTATTTGACTGCTTGGAGATGCAATTCATTATGAGCATCATGGAACCAGAGTTCCAAATGATTATGCTTGTTTGAGATGTTGAAAGCGATATAAATAATATAATTTGTTTTAACACTTGTTGGATGGAAGTGTAATTGACAATCCTAGTTCTCTACTTTTTATAAAAGAGTGGTGAAATGGTTCCCCAATTTGGGAGAGGATGCCAATTCCCTACTTTTCAGTAAAGAAGTGACGAACATGAATTCCACATGGAGTTGGAGTTCCTCAATTCCATAAGCCACACGTGGAACATATCTCGGGTGTTGGAATTCCACAAATTGCTACTCTATGCAACCTAGGAGGTCCTTGTCTCATTTGTCGATTATTTTAATTTTTCTTTAAAAGCAATACCACCACTCTGTCTTCTATTGAGATTGTCCAAGCATAAATGCTAGTCTAAGTTGCTGTTCTGTGTTATGGATTAGAACCTTTCCTTTATTTGCTTAAAGAGTTTATATCAAGTGCTGACCGCTTGGGCCATTGCTTCTTGGTGCGCACGTGACACACACACGCACGCACGCACACACACAGAGATTTTATACTTGGATTTGTGTATGGTGATTCCGCAATGCTTAAATATTGGTCAAAATAACATACAATCTTGCAATCAGGTCAAAACCAAATCCTTCAATCATTTCCCTTATTCCCTTATTTGTTTATTTTAACGATATTGAGGTTAACTTAGCATTCTGGGTCATGAAGAAAACTAGATTTAATTTGAGCTGGAGACTAGATTTCCTTGCAACCTAAATAATTTGGTCCTATCTTGATTTAAAAGGTTAATGATTATATATTATGTCATGATTTTATGAAATCAAGAAGGATCATACTATCCACAACTGATGTACAATACAATTTGGTGTCACGCTTCACAATATATTGAGGGTACACTTGAGCAGTTGGCTATGGCAGCTACTTTGCCTTTTCACTTATTTAGGATCATTGGTTACCAGTACTAAACAAGTCTTAACATCTAACATCTGACATATCTTTGCAATTTAAATCTTGTTTCAGCTCATTCTAAACAAAAGTGTCACAAAATGATGCAAAGACACTACTTGATTATGTTAATTATCTAATTGCTAGAAGTATCTAAGAATGCTATTAAGTATGGATATTGCAGAGATTGCCTCTTGAAGATATATCGTGACGACATTGTTCATAGGGATAGTAAGCAATTAGACATGTCACAGAAGACATTCTGTATGGATTTTCGCACTACAATATTTGTCTTCCCAATAGGTTTCTAGTGCACATACATGATCAAGAATTCATCAGTTGGAGCAGGAGATCCGATACTTTCCAAGAGTTAAACTATTTGCCTAAAAAAACTATTTGCCTAAGTTACACCAGTATCTATTCATATTCAATATCCAAATCATTATGGCCTAGAACATCTGATAAGCCAAGTCGTTTCTTGAAACACCAGAGGTCTTTTATTTACGGATAACTAATTAGTTTCCTATTACTGATTAATTCTAGTACAATCAAGAATACTAACCATTGCCTGTTGGCTGTGATTCGTGATGTATAGTTAGAGGTTCTTTTGATTTATAGTACATAGCCGTGAAGAAGACATTTAAGAACTTTGAGATTGTAATCAACAACTGGAGAAGGATTAAGATATCTGGAAAAAATAATAAAGAAATCAAATCTCACATCTATCAAGTTCATTCATGTGAAGGTTTATGTATACCAAAGCTCCAACTGGTATCAGTTGTGCCACCAAACAAGTAATGAAAGTATGAAACTATCATTGATGCTATGAGAGGACAATATATGTGATAATAACTTTGTTAGATCGTCCTTTGATTTGACATATACTACTGTGGATTTGACGTACCTAAAATTGCAGGAACTGGCGGAGATGGAAATCTTGGAGGCAGAGTCGGAGGCAGAACCAAGAACTACATGATGATGCTCAGGTCCTAAGCAGCAGCGACAATGAGTCACAAGATGTACCAGATGGGCAACTGTGCATCATCTGTCTCATGAGAAGGCGGCGGTCTGCCTTTGTTCCTTGCGGACATCTTGTGTGCTGCCCCAGCTGTGCAATGTCTGTGGAGTTAGATTCTTCACCCAAATGTCCTATGTGTCGGCAACACATCCGTTCTTCCATCAGGATCTATGATTCATGAGGTATTTGGACATTCCAGGAATTCTAAACTAGCTTAGACGTTTGCATGCTTTAATCTTTTGAGAGTCCTGGGAAATGGAAATGATTAGGTCAAGTTATTTAGTTTTTTGAAAATCTATTTTTGTCAAAAGAGTAATCTTCAATTGTATATTTTTGTGAGTATAAGTAACCTTTTTAGGTGGTTTTATAGTATACAACTTCATCATTGGTGCCTTCTTTCCATATTGGGTTTATCCATTGTACACTACTACTTGGAGGCTATGTGCAACATTACTTTTGTATTATGTTTTGGCATAGGTGTATCTACATAGCTTGTGACTCTGATAGGAATATATTTAGATTGCTCCCGTCTGTGAACTTGAAGAGTATTAGTATCAATTTGTTGATGACTTGTTAGTTGTTATGTGATAGTGCCAACTTTATGCACACAGTAGAAACACAGTAGAAAAATCAATTGAGATGAAAGATGGGTGATGATAAGGTTTAACTGATAACTTTTGTTAGTGCTCATGGCAGATATTATACTGGTGTTCATTATTTTTTATGACAGGTTATTAATGCACAGGACTCTTGCCGCCTTGATCTTTTGCAATGTTGTAGTTGTCAGATTGGGTTTTCTTACGTCGTATGTCGATGATGTGTTGTCGGATATCAATACATATTTATACAACAACACCTTTATTCATATTTTGGGGTCTGATTTTAAATCCTTGTCTTTCATTCAGCTCTTTTAAGGGCCATGTCCTCTATAACACGAAAAACTAACAAAAAATATATCCTTCTTTAAAACCTCAATCCAAGTTCGTTAGGCCTACCTCTAGTACTAGGTACTTATTTAACTACTATCTTAGTGCTCTTCGTTACGGGAGCATCTATTGGTCTGCGCTGCACATGTCCAAAGCACATAAGACGATTCTCTCATCATGTCCTCAATTGTTGCCAACCCACACTTTATGCGAATACACTTATTTCTTATCCTATCTTTCAATTTATTCCACTCATCCATTTCCAATAAATAGTATGTATATTACATATGCCAACTATTAAAACTATACCAGCAAAAAATTTCGGGTTTCAATAAATCAAGTCCTACTTTATGGGGGAAGGAGAAGATTCGACTTTGGATTATATATATATATATATATATATATATATATATATATATATATATATATATATATATATTTTTTTTGAATAAGCGTAAATTTTATTCCACGCAAATCATGGTATCGGTATTACAATACGCTATTCTCACATCTCCCTCCCCAGTTAAGGGGTCATTACAGATACATCGAATTCTATATTATGTAGAATTTCTACTGGCGGGGTAGCCAGTCCTTCAAAGATACGTCTGTTGCGCTCCCTCCAGACATGCCAAACTGATGCTGCAAGTCTAACTCTAGCCATCTTGGCCCAACCATAATCCATACCTCGGCGGTCTCTGATCCAGCTGAGGATCCCCCGGATATCTCTGGCAACTTTGGATTATATATATATATATATATATATATATATATGAAAGGAGTGAGGGAAGACCCTGGAGTGGATAATTTGGGGGCTAGGTTTCAGGGTCAAATAGAAGTGATTAAGGCTCGGGGTCAACAAGAAGAAGACATTTTAAGGGAGATTTGAGGATTTGTTCGAGTTATTGGGATGACAAGTAGGGTTGTTAAACATGCTACTCGATAACATGTAAAACCGGTCAGTCTAAAAGTCCGCTGACATTTTACTTTCTTGCATTGCCATACGTAGCAGATTTAGGCGGATCTAACGACCAATTTTAACCAAAGCGATAAAAGATTGCTTTTATGATTTTTGTCGTTTGCTAGTCAAAACTGATATATCGGCGGACATGTCACCAACATTTACAAAACTGTTCTTAGTGCCCATTACCTTCAGTTCAAATCACATATTTTAGAAGTTTTTCACTTCAAATTCCCATATTTTACATGTCTGTATTATCTTGTTTTTCCTGAGCTGGTATTTCTTTGATCGTCCAGTTCTTTGCACTATACAAATGAATCTTGCCGCCAGTTATTTACATTTAGCAACATGGATATGTTCTACACATTTTTATTTGCATCAAGAGGCTTAGTGGCGTGGTGATAGAATGAAGTCCTGTCGCATGGTATGTCAGTTGGCCAAATCATATGCATTTTAATTTCCAAAGCGCAGGGTTTGGTGCGATGCATGCATGTCTTGGGTTTTAAATTTGTATATGACAGCCAACTGCTATACACGCGATGATATTTCGTTCTATCCCACATGACCTTAAGACGCTAGGTATGCGAAGTTGTGTGTCAGCTCATCCTACACCAAAAGACGGCCCTACAGAGCTTATTCAAGCAGGATCAAACCTTTACAGAAATTCTCTAGAAGGTTCTTCCTATCTTATTCAATAATGACATTGGTCAACTAGAAAAAAGGACATGAGCCCCAAAAGGGCTTTGGTACTGAGACATACATGCCCGTCTATGTGGTCATAAAAATTTGATCAAACTTATGCCCATAGCAGGTCCCGTTTTGGTGGGAGAAGGCCTGGATGATGATGATCTTTTCTACGACTATTATTTCTTTTACTGGAAAATTATTCTAATGTCCATTTATCTAATTATTGACTCCTTGCAACAGGGATGACGAAGGTTCTCTGTGCGTGCCAACATGAGCCACTCCAAGGACGAAAAATGGAAGATTGTACAAATTCCTGTAATCAGGGAAAATTTTACATGCACCCTGGAAGTATCTTTTGTGTAGTGGCTTAGAAGCAATGTTTTGGTTATATATTGTGCTAAAGAGAATTTTCATACAATATGAGATTTCTACCTGCAATATCAGTCTAATGCTAATGCAATATATGTAGGTTCAGTTGTGGACTTATCACCATTTTGGTGTGACTATATGAACCATTTAGTGTGTTTACTCTTTTGTTCAACATGAAGATTGAGAGGGAACAAGTTTGTGTGGGACACTACTGAAAGGGAAAGTGCAGTATTCATCCTTGGATTGGTGGGAATGAAC
The DNA here is from genome assembly GCA_029216955.1 of Iris pallida. Classification (NCBI taxonomy): domain Eukaryota; kingdom Viridiplantae; phylum Streptophyta; class Magnoliopsida; order Asparagales; family Iridaceae; genus Iris; species Iris pallida. The sequence goes on along the minus strand of JANAVB010028196.1, from coordinate 28,587,239 downwards.
AAGTTGTGTTCTTCTTATGTTGTATGTAGTTCTTGGCGAGAAGTACAGGTCTCCTTATTGCGTGTACCTAAAATTCATGTAGGGAAGTTCATGATCCTCTTTCCCTAACAATTTAGGCCTCGTTTGATTCACGGATTCAAGGAAGTAGGAAAGGAAAGTTGTTCCTTTCCTTTGTTTGGTAACCATAAACTTGGGAATCAATTTCCTCACAAGGGGAAAAATTGGAGGGAATATGGTTCCACTCATGACCTATGGAATTGATTTTTCTTCTTCCTTTTCCAATATTTATTACAAAAGCTATGACAAAAGTAACCATGTGTTATTGCTTATTTTACCATTAATGTTATTTTTTATAATGTTATTTTTATTTTATATGTTAGGATATTATTGGAACATTGCTATATTTTTGCTTTCCTTTCCTACACCAACCAAACAACGGAAAGGAATTGTGACAGGAATCCTACTTTTCCTTTCCGTGAACCAAACGAGGGCTTAGAGTTAGGGTTTACTAATGTGGGAAAGCTGTGTTGTTGTTCACACTTGTTTGCTTTAACAAATACATATATTTTTAGATAGCAAATACCTTCTGCACTTTGTTATTTTCTTTGTCCGAGCCTTTATATAAAACCCAACTAATTCTCAAATGAATTATGACCCATTTACAACGTCTACATGTCAGTTGTCAATTGGGTCTTCTTTTTTCATGTGGGGTAAGAGGGATCGGAAATGCTTTCTTGCCCGCAGGCGGACCAGCCCGCCCGCCTGCGTGGCACTCTCCCATTGCCCCCCCCCCCCCCTGTTAGCATGGGGCCCGCGCCATTGACTGGCCAATGGGAGAGGGCCACGTGGCGGGCGGGCTGGCCCGCCCGCGGGCCAAATAGCAGTCCCGAAGAGGGATAGAGGGGAGACAATTGTCAATTACCACGTGGATGATTGTAATGGGTTGTAACTAAACTTAGTATTGCTGTATTTTATTACTAACGAGAAAGATGTCAGATCTTGGTTATTTCTTTTATTTTTATTGAGAAATGCCATACACGTTCAGGGCACATGCCGTATTGTATTCTTCACGGACCAACTACTTCCAACTCCCACCATTTATTAAATAAAGATAATGATACACTTTCATCCCGGTTCGAATGATGTCTCTCACCTCAACCACTTGGGCTAAAAGTTATTGTCGTCACTGTCCTTAACAACATCATTGTCTTAACCCTGTACTCTGCCTGTGTACTTTGACCTTGCTACTGATTCAAATCTAACCTTCAAAGTTCCAAACTCCATACTAGCAAATCTTTATTGCCAAACATTGTTCTTTGGACAATCTCCAATGCAATTGTGTGTTTTAAAAAGTTGTTGTCACATAGGAATAACAAATATTCATTGAAAAAGTCATTCTCTAATGCAAATGTCAAATAAGTTGTGAAATTAACATGACATAACAAAGACATTGTAAAGTTGTTGTCTAGATCTAGACAATGTACTTGACAATGACTTTGTTTTAACATCATCAATTATTAATAAAAATATTTAAAAAGAAAGAAAAGAGAGGAAGTTAAAAAAGAAAAGAAAATATTTTATTATCTTCTAAATACTTTTAGATTAGAGAAGTTTTTTTTCTACTTCATTGTCTTGTATGAATATAATCTTGCTACCTAGAAAATACATTATCTTGTGGCTCATGCCACATATGAATTGAAATTGCTCTTAATAAACTCATGTTAGGCCTCTTTTGGTTTGCGGAATCACGGGGTTGCGAAAGAAAAGTGATTACTTTCTTATGTTTGGGTGTCGAAGGAATTGAGGAGAAAAGAAAAGTGATTCCTAATGCCACGAAAATTAGGAGGGGAGAAATGATTCCATTCATTCAACAATCAACATCGAACAAGAAAATCAATGAAAATTTTGATTTTCCAAAGAAAAATAAAGTAGCCCGGAATCAACAGACTATATTCATGAAGACAATAAGGGTGTGTTTGGTAGGAGGGAAAAGTGGGAGAAAGGAAAAGTGAAGGGAAAGACTAATTTTTTGGTATGGAAGGAAAATAGGAATGAAGGAAAAGTAGAGGGATTACTTTTTCCATGTGAATATATTATTTAAAAATTATTTATGAAGTCAAATGGTAAATAAGTGTTTTTAGTTGAGACTAGAATTGGTAAACCCTATATTTTTTTACTTTCTTTCCTTCCACTTTTTCTTTCTTACCAAACAAAAAAAAATTGCATCTCTTATCTTTTCCATCATTGCTACCAAACAGAAAGGAAGAAAATGATCTTTCCTTTCCACATGAAAGGAAAATAAATCTTATATTTTTACTTCTTTCCACTTTTCCATCCTTCCTACCAAACACAGCCTAAAAGTAGAAAAACTTTTCTCCACTGCAAAAGTAGTCCAATGGCAAAACATTTCTCCGAAAGGCAAAGAGCTCCCGGAAGCCTAACACTAGGATCCTTTCCTGCCACCGCTCCCCGAACCCTAGCCATCTCCCCGGTGGGGATCCGGTCGGCAGAGGCCAGGGTGGAGTGGGAGAGCCTGTTAGTCCAGGGGCTTGATCAAAGATGGTAAAACAGATGCAAAAAAGATCTACGATGATACAAATACCAAATAACCCGATTACAATATGGAGGAGGGAAATAGAGAAGAGAAGATATCTCGTTCTTCCTTGCAAACGTGTTGCAATTGGGACAGAACGAGTTACAATAATCTAGAGAGAGAGATGAGAAGAAGAACAATGCTGGGGTGTCAAAACACCGTTGCTCAAAGCAAGATTCGCCCCACACGATCTGCTTCCAGAAACCAGCAAGTTTTGAAGAACTTGTGGAACGCTCGAAGTCACCTCTGTTCTGACTCCTCGGATGGACTTGCAATGGCGGCAGCAGCCCTCTCTCTCTTTCTCCTTTTCTGACTTATATTTTTCGTAGTAACCACAAAGGAGGCCAGAAGAGAGTATTTATAGAGAGAGGTTGGAAACCCTAGCCGCCTCTTCAGTTATGGAAAGATTGAATCAAATCCCAAAAAGATAGCAACGAGATTAATTCAAATCCCACAAAGATAGCAACGAAATTAATTCAAATCCCACAAAGATAGGATCTGAATTAATCGCATTGATTCAGCCTTTCCATAACTGACTTGTAATCTGCACAGTCAGCGGAACCCTCCATGCGGCAAGTAGCAGTCTTGGCCGCATGAGCCGCATGGCCTCATGGTCGTATGGACCGCATGAGCTGCATGGACCGCATGAGCCGCATGGACCGCATGGACCGCATGAGCCGCATGGACCGCATGGGCTGCATGGCCGCATGAGCCGCATGGGCCGCATGGGCCGCATGAGCCGCATGGCTGCATGGCCGCATGCCGCATGGTCGCATGGCCGCATGAGGCCGCATATGAGCCGCATGCCGCATAAGACCGCATGGCCGCATAAAGACCGCCACATGAGCCGCATGGACCGCATGGGCCGCATGGGCCACATGGCCGCATGGTCGCGTGGCCGCATGAGGCCGCATATGAGCCGTATGCCGCATAAGACCGCATGGCCGCATAAAGATCGTATGACTGCTGACGTGCTAAGTGCAAAGTGCGCCAACAAAACGTCACATTACGCCTCATGAGCCCATGAGCCCGAGTCCGAGTCCGAGTCGCTAAGCCCCTTTGGGGCTTAGCTCCAAATGGAATTAATCCAAGAGAATGACAAAAGCATTAATGCTTAATCCTTGGAGCCTTATTCTTACCTCCTAGTAAATCACCCATATGGTTCCCTCCTTAGGGTCACCACCCCATGTGCATCTCTCAACAACATACCCAAGTATATATGTTGAGATAACTCATGGTGCATTTCCGATGTGGGACTAAAATTTTACAAGACATGTTGAGAGCTAGCTCTTTCCATGTAAAGAAAGCACCAACAATCCCCCACATATCACAACATATATATGTGTCCAGGGTTGAGCGTTTTCCACAGTAACTGTCCATTTTGCATTAGGATAGATGTCGCTGACGACTTGAATATTCCCGCATGGGTTAAATAACAATGTGATACAAGAATGGACTACGCCTTGAATTCTGCACCACAATTGTAATTCTTCTCACTCACAAAGTGTAGTTACGTGTGCTTCTGGCTGCACATTAAAGGCCCTGTGCCAGCCTGGTTTCAGTGTATAATTTTGGGCGTCTACAAGTTTACCCTCAAGAGACGGCCTGATATCTCTTTCCATACACTATAGGTGAGTTCTTTATTAAAGAGATATGGCATGAAGCCTTGCTCTTCCTTGCGGTGCTACGTCGCTATGACATGGCCTGAAGCCGAGGCATTACCCCTACCTGGGAACCTCATCGTAGTGTCATACTACTGTAGCATGAGGTCTCAGCCTCTTTGTAGTACCAATCAACTCAGCATGAAGCCTAAGGCTTCCTTGCGGTGTTACGCCGCAACGACATGGCTTGCAAGGCCGAGGCTTTACCCCTACCTAGGTACCTCATCGTGGTGTCGTGCCACTGTAACATGGGGCCATCCTCCCCTTTGTAGTGCTGTCTTCAACTCTTTAATTACGTCATACAGCATTAGGCTACCTGCCTATTTGCGGTGCTACGCCGCTATGACTTGGCTTGCAAAGCCGAGGCATTACCCCAGATCTGGGAACCTCATAGTGGAGTCACCCTACTGTAGCATGGAGTTTCACTCTTTGTAGTGCTGCTCTACCGTGCTTCCTGTAAAGCACACCAGGTATTCACTCTGCCTGAGAACTCATTAAGGCGTTTAAGCCAACCTTCCACAGGATCTATTTTTTTGCAGAAAATACATAGTAGACAACAGTGGTTATGGGTCCGTATCCCTTCCATGTTCCAGAGAACAAGTACCCACTGTTACCTGATAGTTTCCCAGTCAATGATCCTCCTTTGAACCAAAAGTTAGATGCCTAGTAGATTTCTCTTTGAACTAATAGCATAAAACTTTATGGTAGGATTACAAAGACACACTATCAGAATGCCTTTAAACCCATTTTACAAGCTGTGTCATCGACCAACTGGCGCTTGAGGCCCTTTGTGAATGGATCTGCCAGGTTCTCCTGACTCCGAACATCAACCACTGCAATTACACCTCTTTTGATAAGATCGTGTACTGTCATGTGCTTCAACTGCACAGTCCTCTTCTTCCCGTTGAAGAGGTCATTTGATGCCACCGCCGCAGTCGTCTGGTTGTCACAGTATATCGGTATCGTTGGTATCTGATCCCCAACCACTGGAAGATCATACATGAGCTCTCGAAGCCATTCTGCTTCATCTGCTGCAGTTTCAAGTGCATAGAATTCAGATTCCATGGAGGAACGAGAGAGTATAGTCTGCTTCTTCGACTTCCACGATATAGCAGCTCCACCCAAGGAAAAGACATATCCACCTGTGGATCTCTCGCTTTCCACCTCTGAACACTAGCTAGCATCACTGAAGCCTTCCACTACTGTCGGATACCCGTTGTAGTACAGTGCATATGTCTGAGTCTTCTTGAGATATCTCATCACCCGCTTCACAGCTTTCCAGTGCTCAACCCCTGGGTTGCTTGTGAACCGACTCAGCATTCCCACGACAAAAACTATGTCAGGCCTTGTGGCAGTGGTTGCGTACATCAAACTTTCGATAATGCTAGAATACTCCAGCTGCCTGACGCTTTCCCTCGAGTTTGGCTTCAGCTTCTGATCACACCTGTATGACGTATCGATCCCTGGAAGATCCTTATACCCATAGCGTGTGAGCATCTTCTCAATATAGTGAGATTGTGACAGCGCTACTCCAGTGTCTGTCCGGATGATCTTTATGCCCAAGATGACATCTGCATCCCCCAAGTCCTTCATAGTGAACTTGGTTGAGAGGAACTTCTTTGTCTCTGTGACACAGCCTATATCCGTACCTAGGATTAGCATGTCGTCCACGTACAGACAAACGATGACTCCTCTTCCATCAGCAAACTTTGTGTAAACACATTTGTCCGTCTCGCTGACTCTGTAGCCGTTTGACCTAATAACTTTGTCAAACTTCTCATGCCACATCTTGGGAGCTTGCTTCAAACCATACAATGATTTCACCAACTTGCAGACTTTGTCTTCAAGACCTTTGACGACAAATCCATCTAGCTGTTGCATGTAAATCTCTTCGGTCAGCTCCCTATTCAGGAATGCTGTCTTTACATCCATCTGATGTATCACCAACTTATGTATAGCTGCTAGAGCGATTAACATCTTGATGGTGGTCATCCGAGCTACTAGAGCGTACGTGTCAAAGTAGTCTATCCCCTGTTTCTGAGAAAATCCCTTGGCTACCAGCCTGGCCTTGAACTTGTCAATAGTTCCATCTGCCTTCATCTTCTTGTTGAAGATCCATTTACATCCGATGGGCTTTTCTCCTTCAGGTAGATCTACCAACACCCATGTGTTATTGGAGGTGATAGAGTCAAACTCGTCATTCACTGCCTCCTTCCAGAAGATAGCATCTCTGGTCTTCATCGCCTCATCATAGGTAAGCGGATCTGCTTCCACATGATAGGTGACAAAGTCATCTCCGAAGTCTTTCGGTCTCCTCGCTCGCTTAGCTGACGGCTCTGCGAGTTCTGGTACAAGAGTTGTTTCATCAACAACAGCTTCTTCTTGGACTACTGGCCCATATGAGATTTCAGTCTCATTTGCACCTACATCATTCTCCGGAATATCCGAAAGAACAATACTTTTGTCTTTTGCAAACTTGTCTTCAAAGTATTCAGTATCGCGAGATTCGATGATATGATTTGACTCAATATCAAGAAATCTTCTAGCATCACTCTTCTCAGCATACCCCAAGAAGATCGCCTTCGTAGTCCTTGTCCCTAGCTTCTGAATCTTCAGATCTGGGAGCTTCACATACGCCAGACACCCCCACACTCGAATGACATTCAAGTTTGGTCTGACTTTGAACCAGAGTTCATGAGGAGTTACGTCCGAAGTTGCATACGACACTCTATTTAGAATAAAAGTGGCCGTCAATGCAGCTTCTCCCCAGTAGCATTTAGGAAGACCCGCGGTTAGCAGCATTGAGTTCATCATTTCTGTCAACGTTCTGTTCTTCCTCTCCGCTACTCCGTTGGATTGAGGAGAATATGGAGCAGTAGTCTCGCATATGATTCCATGTTCTTTGCAGAACGATGCAAATACATGAGATCTGTACTCCCCACCTCGATCACTTCTTAACCTCTTGAGTTGTTGTCCAGTCTGCCGTTCAGCTTCGGCCCTGAACTCTCTGAACTTCTCGAAGGCTTCGTCTTTAGACTTGAGCAAGTAGACGAACGTGTATTTTGAGAAGTCATCGATGAAGGTTATGAAATACTTCATCCCGGCCTTCGTGAAGAAATGTTTGAAGTCACAGATATCGGAGTGCACCAACTCCAGAAGATCTGTGCTTCGATTGACCCGATGAAAGGATTTCCTTATGATCTTCGTCTGAGCACACACTTCACACTTCTCCACCTTACCCCCACATTTGGAGATAAGTCCTAGACTAGACATTTTGTTAATTCTTTTACAATAAACATGTCCTAGTCTATTATGCCACAACTCAAGAGAATAATCAGAAAATGCAACTGCATTAATGTCATCAAACTGGTTGACAAGCTGAATTTTAAATATTCCTTCGGTTAGATAAGCCTTCCCGAAGTATGTTCCCTTCTTGGACATCACCATCTGACCAGCATTGATGTCCATCCTCAAGCCTGCGTTGCAGAGCAGGCTCCCAGAGATCAGGTTCTTGGCAATCGCCGGAACATGCTTCACACCTTGAAGGGTCAGAGTGTTCCCAGAAGTGAGTTTCAGTTCCACGGTCCCGATCCCCAGAACTTCAGCTTGGGCCTGGTTCGCCATGACAACCTTCTCAGATATCGGCTGGTACGTGACGAACCATTCTTTGCCAGAACAGACATGGCAAGTCGTACCAGTGTCTATCCACCAGTCAGAGTCAACCCCCACAGTTGTGACCTATCCGATCATAGCAACAATGTTAGAAACCAATGAAACCTTATTAGGCTCACCTTTCTCTGATTGTTTAGGCTTAGATCTGCATTCACTCTTGTAGTGGCCTTTCTTGCCACAATTTTAACAAGTCACGTGGGACTTAGTCTTCTGTTGCTTGAAAGAAGGACCCTTCACTTTTACATTAGTGAAATCCTTCTTCTTGGGATGAGAAGCCGCCTGCTTCCCCTTGGGAACTCTCGTCTGCACTAGATTGGCTTTAGCCAACTGTTTGGACAGAGTGTCCACCTTCTGTTGGGAACGCATCTCGTCCTCAACATGGATCTCTTGAAGTAGATCTCCCAAGCTAATGTCAAGCTTCTTTCTGAGCATCCTT